>LPNX010488032.1:105794-247997 GCA_001517045.1 Pseudotsuga menziesii | reverse complement strand
CTTTCCAGATTAAGTGATTTAAGAATGATTCCAACCTACCTAGGCAGCATTTGATAACTTTGGTTAGTAAAATATATGTATAAGAATTAGCAAAAAAAAAATTTCAACAAGCGTTGCTTAAGCGATGGTTCTATATGTCGCTTAACCGACGCTTAACCTGTATATCCATCGCTTAACCGATGGTTATCACTGTCTCTTAACCGACGGTTTTCAAAAAAAATTTATTTAAAAAAAAAAAAATTTCAACAAGCGTCGCTTAAGCGACGGTTATATATGTTGCTTAACCGACGCTTAATCTGTATATCTGTCGCTTCACCGACGGTTTTAGATGTCGCTTAATCGACGCCGTACATTTAACCGATGTTAACTAAAGTGTCGCTTAACCGACGGTTACTTAGGTGTTGGATAACCGACGACAAGTTTCCGACGCTTAAAAAAAAATCAAAGTGTCATACATGCGACAGGGAAGTGTCGAAAATCCGACATGACGGCCGTTGGATTTTTGGTCAAAATGTAGTAGTTTCTTAACCTTGTTGGGTCATGTTTCTTGGGTTGTATGACCATTGGACTTGCCCATTCCGACTGGTCGATAGGGTAAATGATCCCTGCTGCTAACATGTTGTCAATTTCCTTTTTAACTATTTCCTTGTACTTGTGAGCTAGTTTATAAGGTCGTTTCTTAATAGGTCGGACATCGGGTTTAGTATCAATTTTCATTTCTCCCATTTCTTGTACTAAGCCTTTTAAGTCTTTATAGTCCCTGGCAAAGACATCTTGGAATTCTCTAAGTAAGTTCACTATTTCGGTGGTCTGTTTTTCGTTCCAGTAGTCACCAATCTTTGCTAGTTTTGGTCAGTCGTCGTTTGAAATGTCGACCTCTTTAGTTTTCAATTTGGCATCTAGCCACTCTGGTGCTTTAGCTTCATTGATCGGCCGACTTCCTTCTTTGAAATGTGAGAATGTGGCAGGGAAGTCGGCTGCAGTCATTCTATCAATATCTTGTTTGTCGGTTGTTGCGACTTTCAGGATCGACTGGATAGGTTTTGTTGTTTCAACATGGTTGGATTTCCATCTAAAGCTCTTTCCCTCTGTGTGTTCATTTTCTAGTCGTAAACGGTTCGACTGTGGTCTCAATTCTGTTTGTATATTGTGATAGTCTTTGATTTGTCGATGGTCTTGGGAGGGTTGTTTTTCAGTCGGTTGGATAAATTGTTTGATTTGCTGTGCTGTCTCAGCCAAATTTTCATTTTGAGGTATGAAGTTGAAGTCTTTAATGAAATTTTCCCTGAGTTCATGCCAGAAGAAGGTTTCACCTCTAGCTTCCTCCATCTTATACCATTTATTGGGTAAGTCGGCTAGGGTTGAAGGGAACAAATGTGGCTAGGCTCGCTCATCTTTGTACCCAAGTCTTCTCCACTCCATTTCACAAGTTTTGATATGGTCTTCTGGGTTTTGACCTTGGGTAAAGATAGGGATCTAGGCTTGCTGGGTTAACTTCTTTCCACCAAACCGCTCGACAAAGTAAGTCGAAGCAGTTGTTCAGGTCTGTAATTTTGTCTGATGGGTGTCCCACCATCTAGCTGCTTAACCTGTAAACATTTCAACTAAGCTTTGAAGTCGGCCATGTTCACCGATATTTTTAGATACTTGTTCAATATGCATGACTGGTGATTCCATCTCCTTATACCTGGGTAGTTGTGTAGTGTTTAAGTTGGTTGGTTGTAAGGTAGGGCGTTCCCTTGTTTTCTTTTCAAAGATTTTGGGGATAATTGAAACTATGAAGCATTGTCGGGTGGGTTTTTCTGTAATTTTTGTATAGTCCAGCACCCTCTTGCTCATGTTTCATAATTCTCAATCTCCCAGTCATACAATTCAACATCTGAGTTATAACCAATTGAGTCTTGGTTACCTAAGTTAAGTTCTCCATGGATGTTTGGTTCTGTGTAGTCGGCATTGTTGTGGATCTGGTAAAGTTGTCTGATATCGTCTTCCTCATCAATCGGTTCAGTGGTCCGACTTGAGGCTGAGATCCTTCATAAACTTCTGTACATTCTCTAGCTGCTATTCCAATCTGTGGTCTGTGGGGTATGCGGGAATATCCTCGTCCATTTTAACCTGAAGAGCTTTTGTTAGCGCATCCTTGTACGTTTTGAACGTTTCCAGACTAATATGTCGACGTACTTTTTGCGATAGTCCTGCAAGAAACCATTGAATTAGTAATTGTTCATCAATAACGTAATCCAATTGGCTCAGTAAATCTTTTCATCGCTTGTCGTAGTCGCGGACGGATTCTCTTGGCTTTTGTGAAGTGGTTTTGAGATTCTTTATGGCCATGTGCGTAATCTGGAGTTTTAAAGAAGGAAAAGAATTGCGCCTTAATCTCGGCTTTTTTCACTCTGGGTTGTCTTTCCGAAAAGGTCATGTACCATGCCAATGCCCTTTTTCGTAAGGCTCCTGCGAACTGTGCCATTTGTCAATCTTCATCTGTAACCTGGTTGGCTTCCCAGGTTGACTCGCAGACGAACCAATGTCATCGGGGGTCTTCGTCTCCCTCATAAAGAGGAATGTGAGCCGATCCGTGACCCATGTCTGAATCACTTTCACTGCTCTTAGGAGTTGGCGGTGGTGGAGGTGGGGGTGGCGGTGAGGTTGGTGGGGTTATTGGTGTATTCATGCTTGTGGAATTCTGGTCGACGAAACTTGCGCTCCCATCAGTCGTCGAGTCTTCGTCGACTTGCATTCAATTGATGTCGACTTCTGCTGTCGATGGTCCACTGCAACTTTTTGTTTGCAGGTCTGATTGTTAGATTTCTTCTAAAGCTGTATTTGGTGGGGGGGGGCGCTCCTTCATGTGTCGGTAAGAGCAAGTGGATACTTCGAAGGGAGGCTGTCGCTTGAAATGTCACCCAGTTCCCTTCCACTGGTCGACGTATAATAAGATGTCGTCCAGGGTTCGTTTAGTCGCCTAGTCGGCTCCATATACCGAAGTCACCAACTCGTAGTCGGAGGTCATCTTCGACAATAGTCTGTATTCGAGTATGCAGATTCAATGGGGAAAGGGTTGTTCCTTCACTGGGAGTTCTTAATTGGAGAGCTTCTGGCTGCTCTATCCACACTTCTTTCTCCTTAGGGGACGCCTCTTGCTCTACGCCCTCTTCATGTCGGTCATGACCCGACTCTGGTGGATTCTCTTCACAGTCGTTCTCCCTAGGGTTTTGTCCTCTGTGTAGCCCTATGGCTCTTTCACGTCTTGCTTCCCTTCTCTGGTGTCTTTCGTCCCTTTTTATTTTCTAAATGTCTGACATACTCTCGTAGGATACTATTCTCTTAGGGTCCTCTTCGGTCGACTTCTCATTACTGGTGACTGATATCAGATTCTAGTCGACTAGGAGCCACTATGCTCTATCTTCGACACATGAACAGCTAACCCCCCATAGCCTACCCGACGCTTTTAGAAAGCATGGATAGTGCGGTCTATTTTCTTAGGAAGTATTCCCACTCCCTTTCTGCAATGAATTTCTCCCACTTCCTCTGCTTCTCCACCTAGTTAGAGTTTGTTGGCTGTTCGTGAAGTGATGGACGAGGTTCGACAATATGTGCTACTCCTTTCTCAATCAAGAATTTGAATAGCAAGGTCGGTAGGGAACACAAAAATTGTTCGGTGAAATCTGTGTAAAATCTCTCTTTGACAGTTTCCACTGAAGTTCTATCTTCGACTGCTTGTTCCTCATAGAAGTCGTCGACGATTTTCTCAAACCACTCCGACAAATTTGTTCGGCCTCCTCGGATCAGTTTTTCCAGCAACTGTTGTTCTTTAGTTGCATCCGGCTGTATCATCCAGAAGTTGTTTCAAGAGTTGGGGCACTGATTCGACAAACTTTTAAGTGTCTCTGTAAAAAATCTTTCTTTTGCTTCAGCGACTGTTAATCTGTTCCTTCGTGTGTAATTTTGCAAATAGTTTGCAATTTTACATTCCCACCAGTCCTTAATCTCCTGCTCTGGTATCATATGTGAGCATATATTCCAGTCATGTACTACCGGCAATGGAACCAATGTTGTAATCTCACAGATCACATAAGGTTACCAATAATACATACTAAAACATACATAAATATAGAATAGAGACAAGAGACAAGAACATATAGGAATAAACAGATTATATTATTATGAGTCCATACAATGCAGAGAACTGAACTGAGTTTTTGTTTGGATCAATAGCCTAATATATACAATTTACGAACAATTACAAAATAACTACCTGTCGGTTCAGTGAACCGACACAACTTTTTGGGTAGCTGACCTAATCTTCTAGTTTAGTCAGCCGACCGACTTAGTTTGCTTATAGACTAAGTCGGCCCATCGACTTAGTCAGTTGATCGACTAAGTCGGTCCTCGTTCAAGTCGACTCATCGACTTGCTCCTTCTACACACACAGCAAGAAAACTAAATTTAACTAACTAATCTATCCCTAGGGAGAAAAATTATTAGTTATCAATGAGTACTGTATTTTTGTGCATGCATTAAGAAAAATCACAGATAGCTGTTACTTATTTCAGAACACATGAACATTAATAGGAGAATGAACAACAAGATAGCTTATTGTTTATGAAAAGCCTTCATTACTCACAGTGGAAATGCCATAGAATAAACTAGAGTGCATTCATAACATGAACATAGATTCAAAGAGTTAGAACGATCTCACAGTTAATGGACATAAGCTGAAAACGAAATAGTTCACATTCAACAGATCCATAGCACATCATTTGAAACATTCCACCAAGCTTTCTCCAATATGAAACTTGTAATTCTTTATTGCAAAAGGAAATAGTTCTTCTTACAACATACTCTCACAAATCTATCTGGGAAAAAGTCCCTTCTTACATCTAACTCTCCTATATTTATACAAAACAGAAAAACCTTTGGGCTGCCCCCTGTGACCTTTGGGCTCCCCCCCAACCATTCAATCTCACAATTTTGTCTTTTAGTGAGTGCTGTACAATACGTTACATTAAATAATTTAATAGCACCTTTATGAAGAAGGACCAGCCTGGTCGTTGATGAACTTTTCCCAAGTCTGGGCCTCTGCTGCTATTGATCGGTTGAGATCTCAGACCCTCATGTTCTTCTTCTCTTTCTTCATCTCCACTTCTTCATTTTATTTCTCCTCCTTCCTTACTGCCTCCTTTATTCTGCGTTGTCTTTTAGACATATCTTCTTTGAAACAACAATCACCTTGTCATGAATAACCAAAAAAAAACTGTATCAGTCTATTTACCTTTCCCGTATGCATTCTGTAAAATAAACTATACACAGTGTTAATGCATGAAAATAAAAAATGACAAGACAAAGAAATCTAGTGAATTTGTATCTTGAAATCCGCTGTCCAAACCAAAATCACAAGCCTGATAAAAAGACTCTTTATCTCAATCCAAGCCGCATCTGGACTAACTCGAAATCATGAAGAAAGCACGAATCATAACAATGTAACCGCCAATTTGAACCCTAAACTATGCTCTTATTCTCGGAGAAAACCTAAAATCGACCAAAACCCACTGAAAAACTCCGCCATCATAAAAAAGGCGGGAAAAAACCCTCACCGGTGGGAAAAATACTAAGCATCGGGCAGAAAAAGTCTTCATCGGCGAATGAAACAACTATATGTGAGACGGTTAGTTCACCAAGCAGCCACAACGGTGGAAGTCATATAGACTAAGGGTTTCATGGAAAATTAAAACGTCGACGAAATAAAGCACTAAAAGCCACCGTACATGCATCAGAGATCGGAACCACTACCCACTAAACACATCAGCATCGGCGAGTGGGAGGACTAACCATAATGCGTCGACAGAATAGTTCACTAGAAAGCCGCAACGATGGAAGACAAACTAACTATGGGTTCCGCGACCAACTGAAAACTTCGGCAATTGGAGGTTCTAAGGACTATGTATCGGTGTCTCAAGACACATATAACTCCGATCAATTGTCAAACACTGTTTCGATAGTGAAAAGAAAACAAAATCATTGAAAAGTAAAAGGTTCAGGCAATAAAACCATGGAATCGGTAAGGATAAGAGCTATCCATCGGAACGTTCTCCATTTTCCATTCAAAACAGCGTCGACATAGAAAACTAATGCCCTGATTCATTTATCAATAGACATCCGATAGCGATAAAGTCAGAAAGAATTTAAACAATAAAACCAAAAATACCACTTAAAGCGCATCGATGAAAAACATGATTGTCCATCGGTGGCATAGAGAACTAATGCCTCGATTCGTTGTTCAACTAACTTCCGACAGCGATCATCGAAAAAATCAGAAACATTAAGTACTCAAATAAATCGAAAGGATTTTTAGCTAGGTGTGTAGCTAGGGTTTTACCCCTAGCTTGTGCGAATGAGCACTTACTAAGGAGAAGGGACTCCTTAGTAGCAGTTCAGTAAAATGTAAATGGAAATGCTAAACAGAAATAAAAACTAATCTAAACATGTGCATGAAACAGAAAAAATAAGATGTAAAAAATGGTTTTTGTATTGATATTACCTTCGATGTGAAGGTTGGTGAAGCCCTTTGCAGTAATCCGTGAGGGTTGCTCCGAGCTCTAGCTGGTTCCTTCTCTTTCTCCAATGGTGGAAATGGGCCAAAAGGGGCTCTCAAGGTGAAAGTAGCTCAAGGGTGAGCTAGGGTTTCAAGAGATATTTTGGCAGAGTAAGGATGCTTATGACTGTGGATGTGAAATGAGGGGTCTCCATCACCTATTTATAGTTTTTCAGTGGTGGAGTTCTGGCCCATGGTTTTGGAAACCACATGGTTTAGGGCAGCTGTATAGGGTTTTTTCCTCCTTTTCCTCATTATTTTATATTTTTTCTTCCCTTTTAGGGGTTTTTTGCTATTTTAGAGGAATTTTGGATATTTTTGGAGGAAAAAAGGGTTTTATGGCCTTTTGGAGGCATTTTAGGCCTTTTGGAGGCTTTTTAGATGGTTTTATGGCCTTTTGGAGGCATTTTAGGCTTTTTGGAGGATTTTTATTGGGATTTTCAGGGTTTTTAAGGGAAATATGTTAGGAAAATGGACAAATGAGCCATGTAGTGGGGTAGATGAGGTAGTGAACACTTTTTGGGTGTTAACAAATTGCCCCTGATGTGCGAGGGAAGGAGCTCATCGTATGGCCGATGGACATCATAAGTCATATATGGTTTTCCTGGGGTGTTGAGAAGAGAAGAAACAAATTGAAGCCCGGAACAACGATCCCGAACCAACTGCAAGAACTGAAAGTACATAACCTCAATAATGGATGAGGAATCATCTGATCATATGGATGAGGCAGGCATTCCCATGCTTGTATCAGGATACAACATAATAATAACAATGGGGTCCAAAATATGGGGACCGGACATATACATGGCCTCAAATACTGAATGAGGAAGAATCTCAATATATGGACGAGGCGGGCATACCCATGATCGTATCAAGATACATAAAAATAACTGTGAGGCCCGAAAAGAGGGACCTGTAGGATACATAAAGGACCACTGTTTATATCATAAGGGTCCAGAAGGGACACAAATCTGGGACATACTGCTGGGATGACCATGTCTGAGCTGAAAAATTGATGCACTGGAATGACAGCAGTGCTACTGAATGTGGTACCAAATGGACTGATGAGCTGCTGGATCAGAGTGACAAGGGTCATACTCGCAATGGTATACTGAACTGGAACTGAACTGGGTACTCAAGGAAGCATGGAACTGGATGGCTTCCGAATACAATCGCCAATGCAGCCCGGACATCCGCGGGAACATATAACTGGGTGTTCCGAAGTGACTCACCAATGTGCTAGAGTCGGGGGAAATCTGGGGTCTTCGACAAATAATGGAAGGGATATAAATCCTGCGCAATTCTCAACGATGCGATTAAGGTGCTGAAGTTGAGCATGTGAGAAACAACCATTCGGAGAGGCAATGATGACTCCTCCCTAAATGGTCCGTAGGCACTCACCACAGATGGTGTTGGGTCCAAGGCGCAGGGGCCTCTGGGTCTATCCTCTGGAATAGAGGGGCTGTCGTCGACAGAGGGAGACCTGCAACTATCAAGGCAATGATGTTTCCTTTACAGGAGCGCAAGGTGGAAAACCGAGATGTGATAGTGCTGATGGCAGGGTGGATAAAATGGGGGGAATAACTGGGAAAGTAGAGTGGGTGGACTCAAACTGTGGTAAAATGGCAGGAGATTGCAGAATACTCTGAACAAAGGCGACCTAATTGGGGGTGCTGCCGAGAGGATCGAGGGGACTTCTTCATGGGTTTAGGGAACTAGAAGAAGTGTGTATATAAAATGGTACTGTCGTGTGGATTTATACGAGCCCAGGACATTTCATGCTCGTGGTTGCTTTCAATTTTAAGGAGTCTGAAAGCAATAAGAAGACTCTGAAAGAGTGGAATGGTACTGTCGTGTGGATTTTACGAGCCCAGGACAGTTCATGCTCATGGGTGCTTTCAATTTTAAGGAGTCTGAAAGCAATAAGAAGACTCTGAAGTAATGGAATGGTACTGTCGTGTGGATTTTACGAGCCCAGGATAGTTCATGCTCGTGGTTGCTTTCAATTTTAAGGAGTCTGAAAGCAATAAGAAGACTCTGAATGAATGGAATGGTACTGTCGTGTGGATTTTACGAGCCCAGGACAGTACATGCTCGTGGTTGCTTTCAATTTTAAGGAGTCTGAAAGCAATAAGAAGACTCTGAATGAATGGAATGGTACTGTCGTGTGGATTTTACGAGCCCAGGACAGTACATGCTCGTGGTTGCTTTCAATTTTAAGGAGTCTGAAAGCAATAAGAAGACTCTGAATGAATGGAATGGTACTGTCGTGTGGATTTTACGAGCCCAGGACAATACATGCTCGTGGTTGCTTTCAATTTTAGGGAGTCTAAAAGCAATAAGAAGACTCTGAAGTAATGGAATGGTACTGTCGTGTGGATTTTACGAGCCCAGGATAGTTCATACTCGTGGTTGCTTTCAATTTTAAGGAGTCTAAAAGCAATAAGAAGACTCTAAAGTAAGGAAAGGCCAGGCAAGGAGGAAGTGTTCAATCAAGGAACATTTATGATGACCAAGAATGAGGGTGGGGGGGAACACTGGTGGGCCTCCTTGCGGGGTGAATGAATGGTGGAAAAATAACGAAACATTTGCAGTATGACAGGAGTTGATGGCTCATGTAAAAAGTGTGGAACAATCTGATGACGGTCGATGTGGCGCGCAAATCGAGGCGGCAAGGTGTCGGGACACAATGTTGAAATTGTACCAAGTGAGAGCGAGAAATGATCTCAAGCATCATCACGAGCTTGAAAAAACGAATACGGCGATATAAAAAGTGTTAAAAATAAAGAGCAGCCGGAGTGGCGTGCAAACCGAGGCGACGAGCGGTGTCTGAAAAATGGGCAAAAAATGACGTAAAAAAATAATGCAACGAGGTGACCATCATGATGGTCTCGTCGTGCTGATTCCAATGGTGGAAACGGTTCAGAAAACGGACTCCGTATGGGTTCAGAATGGCCAAAACAAGAAACCCAACAATCGGCCTGCCAGAACGCAAAAGACACACTTGTGTGGGTTCAAGCGGATCTGATATTTGCAACAACGCAGAAAAACTTGCCGAAGGTCGTTAAGGTAGTCTGATCGTTTTTGGGAATGAGCTGTAAGGTCATCAAGGTAGACGAGTAGGACGTGGACCAAATCATGAAAGCAATAGGTCATGGCCCGCTGGAATGTGGCACCAGCCTTTTTTAGGCCAAAAGGCATGACGTGATAGGCAAAGGTGCCCCATGGGGTAGTAAAGGCAGTTTTGTACTGGTCTTCCTTTCGGATTTGGATCTGATTGTATCCGGAAAAACCGTCCATGAACGAGAGGACTTCATGCCCCGCACACGCATCGACGAGCTGGTCAATAAATGGCGTGGGGAAATTGTCTTTGGGACAGGCGCGGTTTAAATCTCGAAAGTCAGTGCATACTCTAATGGTTCCTTGTTTTTTGTTAACGGGAATAGGGTTTGAAACCCAGGTGGTATAGGCAATAGGATAAATGAATCATGCCTTGCGAAGTTTCTCAATCTCTGCTTTGACAGCTAGGATTTTTGAGGGATGAATGGGACGCTGTTTCTGACGAACGGGGGGTACATCAGGCCATGTGTCAATGTGGTTCTCTATAATGTCAGGGTCAAGACCGGGCATTTCGGTATAGGACCAAGCAAAGACATCACAGAATTCTCTAAAGAGTGTTTTGTATTCCTCAATTTCTTGTTCACTGCAAGAGGCTCCTAAAGTGATGAGTTCGGGGGTGCTTCCTGGGGCAGCGATATCAATTTGGATGACAGGTGAGATGTTGTCCATGTTACCCTCTTCGAAGGCGTCAGGAGCAGGAATAGGGTCCTTGAACCAGTCGACCTTGGGGGGAAGGAAGTCTTTGGATTCAACTCCAAATTGGGTAGCAGCGTTAGAGGAGGATTTATCTGGGAGGAAGTAGGAATGATGGTGCATGTCATCCCAGGGATAATCCGGGGCAGTGAGAGCCTCGAGAATCTCCTCATCAGTACGGAATGTTTGTGTCGTCAAATCAGTTGACGAGGGAGTAGTGGCGGAAGAGATCATATAAATGGTATCGACCTTTCTAGAGGGGGAAGAGACCAGGGGGTGAATCTCCTCAATGGTAGGTGGTGCCGTCTCAAGATCTAGATTGTTCATCTCAAAGAAAACGGCTCTGTACTCGGGGAGATCGGGACAGTGGTGTGAGTAATGCCCATAAACACTGCATAGGGCACATGGGTGGTTAGTGCGCAGGGATTTGTCGCGAGGCTTAGGGGTTGGATCTAGGTGGACAACCGATATAGTGGGGTCGTCGTCAAGCATTTGCATGTGTTCCTGTAATGCCGGTAACTGAGGACATTGGTGAGTCGCATGGCCCAACTCATTGCATAGCGCGCATTTGGGAGGAGCACGAAACACAGGGGGGTTTTTGACTGTCTTGGGAGGTGGGACAACAGTGTAAGGTTGAGGGCCTCTGCCCCCAGTGGGTTTGGTAATGGGAGAGGGGGGGTTCGTGGAGGACGATGGGGTAGCGACACCGGGAGGTGGTTGATTAGTAGTGACAATGGGTTGCACTAGTTGCAGGACAACATCTGGTGTTGACGGGGGAATGGGAGGCGAAATATACCAAACGGGTAATCCTAAGGTTAACCCAGGGAGGCTGAGGGTAGCCATGACCGGGGCGCTTACTACTCCTGAGGGAGGAAAGAGGAAAGGAATAGTATGGATGGGTGTAGCACCAATGTGACTAGGTACCAAAGGGGGTTTAGGCAACAAGGGCGGTTGATTAGTAGGAGTTTGCATGTTATGGGACAGGGTACATAGGTCAGACACGTTAGTGGTGGGTGACAGGGGTGGAACAGATTGGAAGGTCGAGGTCATTGGTGCGTCTGAGTAAAATCCGGGCCCCATAGAGGAAACAACTGAGGTGGTGGCACCTGAAACAGGTTGTTCAACCATGGGGAGAACATTTTCGGGTGCCGCGATGGCATTGGGATCATAGTGGGTGAGTTGGTCAACCTTGACCATGCGTCCCTCATGGGGGAACATCATGGTATGAAAAACAGTAGAAGCAATTGCCCGCATGGCATACATGTAGCTGCGGCCAAGTAAAAGGTTATAATCAAGCTGTGCATTAATAACCTTGATGTTGATGAGGACGGTTTTGCCAGCCAGCTGGACGGGGACGTTAGTTAATAGGCCTTGTGGTTGGGCCGAATGGCCGTCGTAGGCGCGCAACACAGTAGAGGACTGATGGAGAGGGGGGGATCCCAATTTCTGCCAGATGGAGGTGGGCATGACACATGTAGAGGCACCTTCATCAATAATGCATCGATGGATGACAAAATTCCGAATGGAAACAGTAACTTGGAATGCTAAAGTGGAAGGCAGGCGGGGTTCGGATTGGTCCAAATCAAATGCCATTAAATTCGAATCATTTGGATCGATAGCCCCAATGGCTAAGAGTAAAGTCTTGCGCTGCAAAGGGCAGTTTTTTAAGACTTCTAACGCAGACATGGCTGTGGGGGATTGGGCTAAGTCATCGACAATGCTGTAGTTTGACGCAGCCCGCGCATTAGGGTTATTGTTGATACGGCGAAGTGGGAAACGAGGTGCTTTGGGAGCGCCATCTAGTGGAGGTGGAGATATATGTAACGCCTGATCATTGGGATGAGCGTTAGTGGGTTTATCGACGGGAGGGGCTTCAGAGGTGGAGCCATATTGGTTTCGCCGGGTCTGGAGGTTGACATCAGCGGAGGACATCATCAACAAGTGGTGGGTACCGGAGTCAAACATGGGTTGATCAGGAGCAGCGTAAGTGATTTGTTGTTGGGTTGGCATGTTAGCTTGAGGGGGAGCCAACGGTTGAGTGTCCACTACGCCTCTGTTTGGTAAAGGGTTTTGCAGCACCAAAGGTGGCTGCTGAGGTTGTGGGGGGTTGGGTGGTGCTTGAGGAGCCGCCTGCCCTTGGCGGTGGGAATCATCAGCCCAAAGTTGCCGAATTCGCTCCAAGTGTGGGAAAAAATGTGTGTAGTGGCCATAGACCCCGCAAATAGAACAAGGATGGTTTGTTTGCAAATTGGGTTTTTTAGCAAGCTTGGGCGGTCGATCAGGGTTTTGGTTAGCAGGGGCCGCATTATTATTATCGGGGGGATTAGGGGGTTGACCAGCTTGGTCTGTAGGTTGGTTGTTCCCACGATTTCGGCCTCTGCCACGGTTTTGTTGGCCCTGGTTGCGTTGGTTGTTTTGGTTTGGCTGTGGGTTTTGTTGGGTGTAAACTTGCCCTTGGGAAGCAGGTGGATTTTGAGGTTGCGCAGGTGCTGGAGCAGGCTGCGGTGGATGATATGTAGGTGGAGGCTGCGTAGGTGCAGCAACTTGAGGGGGTTGCTGATAGGGCTGCGGAGCGGGTTGTGGGTTTGCCGCAGGGACTGCCTGTGGCAGGTAATAAGCGGGTTGGGCTTGTGAAGGTGCAGGGGCTGGCGCAGCCTGCTGGTGGTAGTAGGGCTAAGGTGCGACCGGGGGGGCGTAAGCGAGAGTCACATGACCGAAACACTGAGGTGGACATGAGGGTCCATGGGAATGGTGGGGATGTGTCATGGGAGCATACGAGTTGGTTGTTCCAGACTGTGAGGTAGCTCGCGAAGGGTCAGGGCCAGGGGTAGGACGTGCTATGGAAAATGGTTGAGGATGTGAAGAGACACGGCCAATGATGCCGTCGGCAGCGTGGGATGCCCCCGGTGCATTGTGCTGGGAGGAATCGCCGCAAGGGGCGTCAGGTATAATGGTATAGAGATAACCTGACTGGGCATAAATGAGGTCTAATTGTTGGGCCTTAAGGATGGCCTCTTCTTTAGACTGGGGTCTTTCGGATGCCACAGCCTTAGCAATGATAGGAAGAAGGGATTTGAGGAACCAATCTAGGAAGATCCGGTCATCTAATTTGATCTTGCATAAGCTACGGCGTCGACGCCACTCATGAATGTGGTCGGTGATGTGGGTAGCCGTGTTTTGTCTACACGATAGGATGATTTCAACGCCCGCGTCATAGTGGACAGGTAACTGGAAGAACTGCAGGAAATTCGAGGCAAGGGAAGCAAAGGTGGCATGGGTTCCATGGGGTTGCTCGATATACCACTTGGCAGCAGAGCCAGTGAAAGTGCGTTGTAATAGATGGAGGTGAATAGAGTCATCCACTATTGAGTTGGAGGAACACCATAGATGGAAGGACATAATGTGGTTTTGTGGGTCCTCACCTGCCTTGCCCTTGAACTTAGGGATGTCAGAGGGGAGCTTGGTGGGCATGTGAGGCCACGCAGGGTTGTGTCAGATAGGGTCGTTGGTCAATCTGGCTAGGTCAGGCAGGTTGAGGCTAGCCATGAATGGCAAACCAGAAGAAGGATGTGACACAGTAGTGGGTTGGACCAAGTTGGGGCCAATGCCCCCAAGTGGAGGGGTAGTGTTAGGGAGGTTGCCCCCAGGTGGGGGAACTAAGGTGGTATAGGATGGTCCTACACCACCATGGGTGGTATGAGCCACTGATGGAGTGGGAATAGGTATTCCTGTTGTGGGAATAGGTGCCGTGAGGGGAACAGTAGACGGGGCCCTTGTGGAGGGCATACCCGAAGCAGGTGTGGTAACTGGTGTAGTGGTGGATGTGCCACCAATGGTTGCTACCAAGACGGGAGTGGGAGTCACGCCAGCCATGAGGCTAGTAGGGGCGGTGTAAATAGGGTTCTCAGACTCTAGATCAGAATCAGAGGTAAAATAAGGGGTGTCAATATCTGGTGACGGGGTCCTATGCCACTGACGAGTGGAGTCAAGTGACAAGGCTCGAGATCTACGAGAAGTGGTATCAAGTGAGGATGATCTGTGTCGAAAGCCAAGTGGCTAATATATCCCCCTACTGGGAGGGACACCGGGTAGTCAATCCTAGAAGAATGGCAACTAAGATACCCCGTTCATGACACGTCCAGAAAGGTGAATCTGCCATTTGGTCCTTTTACCGCAATACCCCTACACAGGGATATCCTGAGAACTGTGAAAGGTAGCCCTTCAGTTACTTAATGGAGTGCGGTATTCCACTCAGGCCTCCGGAACCAATCTTGCGAATTAAACCCTCCTAAGGGAGAGGCCCTCTGGTAAACTGGTTGTGACCGTGCCAAAAAATACTAGGGGATTTTGGTTCCCTAATTGGACAACAGCTATGTCTCAAGTGTGAGTAACCGAGGGGTGTTATTGGAAGCCTATCCCCCCGATCCTACCTAACTACAAAGATTCTTTTGTGTTCCCCAAGTGGGGTTAGAATATTGGTTGAGTTAAGTAGTTTTTTAAAGCTCACTTGAATTAGGTGATAGAGTGTGTGCTCGTGATGTGATGAACCCGAAATAGAAGTGCCACAAATGGCAACTTTCTAATTAACAAAAATACTGAATTCAAAACTTTAACATGCAAAATTTTCTGAATTAAAATGCTGAAAAATTAAAAAGATCCTGTAAAAGGGAACATAAATGATGTTGCAATGCTGTAGGGAAGTAGGGCTGCAGGTAGAACAGATGGCTGTGCAAATGCAGAAAATATTGCAGCAAAGGGGCTGGGTTCAAAACAGGAAAAATGCAGAAATCAGACCGTGGGTCTGTGGCCAAAACGAGCGATCGGACCGCGGGTTTGAAGAAAATAGGCGCGGACAGGTCGCGTATTTCTGGCCGACAGAAGCAGTCGGACCATGGGAAATAGGGATAAACACGCAGCCGGGTCACGGGAAAAGGGCAGACAAGCGTGGTCGAGTCGCAGCGAAGGGGCTGAAAGTCACGGTCGGGACGCGGGAAAAATGCCGACAGGCGCGTTCAGAGCGCAGCAAACAGGTGATTAGCCGCAGTCGGATAGCAGGTACCATACTTGAATCCGCCGGTAGGGCACCGGAAACAGTCTGATAGCCACGGTCGGGCCGCAGGTAAAGGCCTGAAAGACGCGGTCGGGACGCAACTGTAGAGGAAAAAGATGCGGTTTATGGCGGCCGAAAGGGACAGCCAAAAGGAGAAAACAGGAAATTATTGCAGGAAACTAAACAAAAACGAAAACCAAAAATTAAAAACCAGTGGAGTCGCCAAAACTGTAGCTAGGGTTTTACCCGTAGCTTGTGCGAATGAGCACCTACTAAGGAGAAGGGACGCCTTAGTAGCAGTTCAGTAAAATGTAAATGGAAATGCTAAACATAAATAAAAACTAATCTAAACATGTGCATGAAATAGAAAAATAAGATGTAAAAAATGTTTTTTGTATTGATATTACCTTCGATGTGAAGGTTGGTGAAGCCCTTTGCAGTAATCCGTGAGGGTTGCTCCGAGCTCTAGTTGGTTCCTTCTCTTTCTCCAATGGTGGAAATGGGCGAAAAGGGGCTCTCAAGGGTGAGCTAGGGTTTCAAGAGATATTTTGGCAGAGTAAGGATGCTTATGATTATGGATGTGAAATGAGGGGTCTCCATCACCTATTTATAGTTTTTCAGTGGTGGAGTGCTGGCTGATGGTTTTGGAAACCACATGGTTTAGGGCAGCTGTATAGGGTTTTTTCCTCCTTTTCCTCATTATTTTATATTTTTTCTTCCCTTTTAGGGGTTTTTTGCTATTTTAGAGGAATTTTGGATATTTTTGGAGGAAAAAAGGGTTTTATGGCCTTTTGGAGGCATTTTAGGCCTTTTGGAGGCTTTTTAGATGGTTTTATGGCCTTTTGGAGGCTTTTTATTGGGATTTTCAGGGGTTTTAAGGGAAATATGGTAGGAAAATGGACAAATGAGCCATGTAGTGGGGTAGATGAGGTAGTGAACACTTTTTGGGTGTTAACAAGGTGACAGAAATATTAGTTCACTCAACCTCCGATACAACGGAAACAAACAGTCAACTCATCATCCGCCCTCCAACAATGATAAAAATCACCAAAAATCAGACCTTAAGCTCCAAACAATCAAACAAAACTCCACAGTTCTTATGCATTGGCTAGACAACAGCAGTGCTAGATTATTCAAATCCTGAAGTGAAAGAAAAACAATCGGCCTTACTTTTGACTTCAAAAGATTGAAATTTATAGTAGAGGAAAGATATATTTCAGGGAACTAAACAATCCCAGGCAAGATAAAATCAAAAGGAGGGTCCAAAATTTTAAAAATTTGGGAAAAAGGTTGTAGCTGCAACATGTCCTAGGCGCAACAAGAGTGACAGTGGATGCATAGGATGACCTCACAGAGCCCATCATTCCAGAAGGTGTCCCACTGACCTCGGATATCACCCCTAAACTTCAGGAATTGAAGTTTGAAGACTACGACACCAGGAAACCGGAGGATCTGGCAAGAAATCGATTCATGGTCGTGGTGCCTAGTGTACCACCGAACACAGATGTAGTTTTTGCAATGGAATGGGCACGGGAATTGGAGCAGTCCAACATCTTAAACCTGCTCCTTATGCCGCATTTCGACCGAACTACCCGGTCGGGATGTATGTCAAGAAACTCCTGGTATGCTTCCATGGAGTTTACCTCTGGCTGGACAAGCCAATAGAGGTAATGGTTGAACTGATCTCAGACATCACGGGTCTCCTATGGAAAGGAGTCGACTCGACCCCGTATCTACAGAAGGACGGGGAAAATTTGGATAAGAATAACATGAAGGAAAAGTACCAACTTGTCTGCGGCAGAGAGGGCTACCTCATTAGCTCTATCGCTGACATTGTTGTAAGGTTCGCAACAAAAATTTTATGCAGTAAGGTGCTGTGCAAGATGAGTCCTATTGAATGCACTGTCGCAATAGTAGAGCTAGCTAAACAATGCATGCAAGGAGTGTGCATTAACTAGTCCCAGTTCCTATTGAATGAACTGCTGGATGACATGGTTGACGCGTAGGAACTTCTCGCAGTGAAGTTCCACTTCTCGTGGCTTTTGATTCTGATCTCTTCCATAGCCTGGACTCCTCCACCAGATTATCAACCCATGGACGTCCTAGTGAACTTCCTCGGTGCAAAGGCCCTGAACCTCTAGGACCACAAAGATAGCAAGCGCAAGGTAGAAACAAAGATTGAATTCTTTCTCCAAGGAGAAAGACTTAGACAGATCGTGCGCAAGAAGTATCTACTAAAACCTGTGATGGTGGTCAGGTATCCTTTCATTCACTCCTAGGAGGGGCCACACAACATCATCCTACATCCACGTAATGACCACAAGAAGCAGGCACTCTCGACTTTCTTCATCATCATAGATGCAAATATCGAGAGGGAAATCAAAGACTGACCCAAAGAATGGATTGGCCAGCGTGTGGAGGTGCCTGAGGAATAGCAAACGTAGCAGAGGGTTCCGTAGCAGAACCCTCCCTAAGACCGCACCAATATCAACACCCAAGAGCATCAAGATGATGCCTAAGAAGAAGAAGATGAAGAAGAAGAAGAAGAAGATGAAGAGCAAGTGCAAGACCCACCCAACAATAGCGACGAAGACATCCCTACAGAGGAGGTGGTGTGCACTGAAAGAAGCAGGAAAAGAAAGGGAAAAGAGCCCATGGAGGAAGATGTAGAAGATTTGGGCATCCCACACAGGAAAAAGTAGAGGGTTAATCGACCCCAAGTCCTTAGCATAGCAGAAGAGGATATGACTCTTCTTAGAGAGGCGGTCACCGAAGTAGCTGAGTCTGCTTTGGGTAATATCACGTGCAGGAAAACCAATTGGAGAACTTCACTCATTGCGAAATTTAACCGCCTGGAAGAGGCTGTCACAGAAGTGCGTGACACCGTGTAGGATGAAACCTACAGTGTAGGCCCATTAAACACTTTGGTGATGCCATTGCTACTCCCAGCGCTAAAAATAGAAATGCCTGCATAGGATTTTTCTACAAAAGAAGTAGAAAAAGAGGCAAGTGTCCATAGCTTGGACACATTAAATTTGGATTTCTCTAAGCTGAAACTACCGCAAATCTATTCCATTCAGCATGCCCCAGCTACAGAGGTGAGAATCCAAGAAAATGAGGTTGCATATCAAGAAGCCAAGGCAGCCAGGAAAGCACAGAAGTGCAAACAGGTAATCAAGTGGCAACCTGAAGACCTAGAAGCACAAGCATAGAGGCAGGATTCACTAGAAGACGCCATAAGGGAGACAGCCATGGAGCTGTCAAGGGATGATGAAGAAGAGGAGGCAGAACCTGTACATAAGCTAAGGCAGTTATCCAAATTGGCCGCAGATATGAAGAAGCAGGTTTGAGAATTAAATACCAACCAATAGTCGAGCATGGCCCCCGAAGTTGTGCAGCAAAGGAAACAATTGACACATCAAGCTGTTGGCCGGCTTAGGGAAGCCAAAGAAGTCTGCATCGAGGCAATAGAAACAATTACCACACTATGGGAGAAACTCATCGAGGATGAGACTGCGGAGCAACTTGCCAAGCAGGCATGACAAGAAGAACTATAGGTAGTGCCAGTAAAGGTAGAAATTAAGAAGTTGCCAATAAAGGAGTAGATTTCCAAAGGCATTGAGCTCAACCAGCTCTAGGATCAGGTAAGAACTCTGCGTGAGCAGGAAAGTAGGCGCAACCAAGAGACGGTTGAGATATAAGCCGAAGTGACACGGCTAATTCAACATGTCCAACAGAGAATCCATGAGTTAACGTAGGTAGTGGGTAATGCGTCATTGGAACACCCTAGCTTCGACCAAGTGCAAGAACTGGAGCAGTAGGAAGAAGAAGACTGCCAGGAGATAGAAAGGCTTACTCCCATTTTTGGATGATTCCAACAGAAGCTGGGTAGCGTAGAGCAATCTGCGTTAGAATATGCACTGGAGGATGTGAAGGAAGAGGTAAAGGAAGATGAAGAGGAGAAGGAAGCTGAAGAGGAAAAGGAAGCCGAAGAGGAGAAGGAAGTTGTGGGGGAAAAGGAAGAAGAAAATTAGAAGGAAGCTGAAGAGGAAAAGTAAGAAGAAAAGGAGAAGGAAGCTGAAGAGGAAAAGGGTGATAAAGAAGGAAAGGACGATGAAGAGGACAAAGAAGAACAACATGAAGAGGAGCCAAAGCAAACAGAAGAAAGACCTCTTGAAATAGACTCTTCAGACGATGCCAAAGAAGAAATTGTATAAATCCAAGCTTTGTCATCTAATTTTTTTTTTTAAGTATGGGATGAGCCCGTGGTACACGAAATACCGCCAAAAAAAAAAAACACAAGTAACAAAACACGCAAATAAGGAAGTATGAGGAAGGTGCACGGGAAAAAAAAAATTCAACCGCAGAGAAGAGGCTGTGCATGTTGCGCCACCTCCTATCCCCATTGCTTCATGGCTCGGGACGAGCCACATGTGAGTGTTGGGGTCCTGTTGGGCCTAGGGAAAGTGTGCAAGAAATACCCACAAATGAAGAAACGCACAAGAATCAGGCACACACAAGGAAATCTACGCGGACAAAGGAAATTGTGTGGACAAAGGAAATTTGCGCGAATAAAGGAAACTGCGAACGAGAAAAGCTATGCAAAAGAAGAAATATGTGCAAAAGATGTCACCTACGTGGAAAAGGGAACTACGCAGAAGGAAGATACCGTAGGGTAAAACAGCAGCACAAGTGCAGTTTAATGGTCGAAAGCGACAGGACGATCGTGGGTGCTGAAGTCGGCTTAAGTTGGCGGTTGCCACACGAGTGAACACATGCTGCAAGTAAGCCTGTTAGTGCCTCATGTCAAGTAATGATTGCCAAAGCTATAGCCTGGGGGACGACCAATGGTGACAGTTAATGGACTGCCTATATGCAGTCGGTCCTGCGTGGTCATGTAAAATAGTATAAATAGGAGGGATTCAATAGTTAGAGGTTGGCTTGTTGCTTTGATTTTACTCTTCGTAGCCTGTTAGATCACTTTTAGTTTCTTTTGATTTGTTAGTAGAGGGGAGTTGGGAGAGCTGAGTGGTAGATTAGTCATAAGTTTGCAGGATGAAGTCGGAGGAAGTGTAGTAGAAGAGAAGCTCTGCTAGAGAGGTTGATCCAGGCCATGTGCGGATCAGTATATGGTAGCAGTAGATTAGGAGAAATAAGACAGAGAGCATGAGTAAAAAAGAGAGTCTGAGCGGAAAGCTAGATCTAGGGAAGTCTGCAGTCAAATGCAGGTGGAAGGTGCGATATATTTCTCATGCCAGATGAAGTGCACCTTGTGGTATTTCTCGAATGGGTTTCCACGTGAACTCCCTTGTGTGTTGATGATTGACTGTGTATGTTTGTTTATGTTTATGATGCAAGTCCTCTTATTATTGAATGAATGCCGCACTGTCAATAAAAGTCTGAATGCATGAATAGGTTATTATGCGCAACTTTTGAGTATTAGTTATGTTTGCAGTGCAATCACTATTGCGTGTTTGTTGTATTGCGCCTGTCTGATTAGCTTGTTGTTATATCCCTTTATGTCTGAAGTACTAAGGCTGAATCTGTGTCGCGCCATTAGTAGTTAAGAAAGTATATGGATGGTGTGTGATATAGTTCAGTGTAAATGAATCCATCTCCACGACTTGGTCGAGCTCCTTGGTCGCACGCCAAGGGACTATAATCCCTCGATGAGCCGCGGAAACATGGTTTCGATGGTTACTCATCGAAGAGATATCTCGGGCGAGACTGGGCCTGCTTTTCCAACATTGCCGATGGGGCTTGGTTTGTTGGGCTGGTATCTCGGGTGTTTGTTGGGTTGACGGGATGCGCATAACCTAGGTTGCGCAAGTTAGGAAAAGTGGCCAACACTTTCAACTCATCGAACATCGAAATGGAAAAAAAAAGCACATATTTTTTTTTTTAATTCATGAGCATGTGCACATAATTAGCACATGTGCATCATTACTGGGTGCACATTTAATAACACATGCACATTAGTAGCACATTAACATTACTACTGTGTGTGTGTGTTAAATTATGTGAAAATTCTCTTATATAATTTTTTTATTGTTGTATTTCATTTCTTTCACCCCCCATCTTACTATCTATCCTTTTCTCTATATAATCCCCACTCCCCCCTCCTTCTCTTTCTCTCACACCCCCTATCTCTCTCCCTATATCCCTAACCCTCCCTTTATCTTACCATAGAACCTAACCCCTCTCTCCCCCATTAACCCCCCCCATTTCTCATATATTTGTCTCTCCAAGCCCCCTCTCTCTTCCTCTCCACCCAATCCCCCCTCTTTCTCTCTCACCCTCTTCTCCCTAACCCCCTTCCCTTTATAGCCCTACCCCTCCCTTGCCTCTAATCTCTCTCTTCTTCTCTACCCAACTCCCCCCCTCTCCATCTCTTGTTAACCCTCCTCCCCCATTCTCTCTCTCTCTCTCTCTCTCACCTCCTTTACATAACCCCTCTCCTCTCTCTAACCCTACCTTTCCTTTACTCTCCATCCCTCTCTCTAACCCAACCCTCACTCTCTTTAAACCCTTAAACCCTCAATAGATTTTTCATTCTTTTCCATACTCCCCCAACCCATAACTCCCCACCACTAACCATCAATACTCCCCCCCATGATCTCTCTGTTTCTCTTTCAAACCTCCTAATCTATCTATCTCTCTATATAAACCCATATTAATCCCACTCTCTCTCTCTCTCTCTCTCTCTCTCTCTCTCTCAACCCCCACTCTTCATTCCCGTACTCCCCCCTACCCTTAACCCCCCCTCTCTTTATATATATATATACCACCTATGCATTCCTCTCTATGTTCATATATCCCTCTTTCCCCTACCCCCTCCCTTACTCTTAACCACCCCCTTAATCCCTCTCTCTGGTCTCTTTCCTACTCCTACTACTACCAAAAACCCATCTCTCTCTCTCTCTCTCCATCCAAAACCCTAGCCCCATTCTCTCTCTATCTAAACCCCTATCCCCTTAATATATGTCTATCTGTTCCATACATCCCTTTTCCATAATCGTCCTATCACTAACCATCGTTACCCCTAACCCACTTCTCTTTATATGTGCGATACTCTCGTTACCCCTAACCCATCTCTCACATAGAGAGGGGTAGAGTGGAAAAGAAGGGGGTTAAATAGTGGGCATGCACTATTTAACCACCTTTCACTTTACTTTACTTTAACTTCAAATATTAAAGTTTAGTATATACAAATAGATTCCATATTAAAAGAGATTTGAAAGATATAAATTCTTATTCTAATAACAAATTAAAATCATAAACACATTTAATTTGAAAGCATCCAACAACAATATATATATATATTAAGTTTAGAGTATATTTTGGCCATTTTGTATAGGATTTCAAGTTTAGAGGATATTTTGGCCATTTTGTATAGGATTTCAAATTTATTTGAGAAACTAAGGAGGACACCCATTGCTATTAACTTTATTGAATTATGTTTACTCGAGGTATTCTCCAATATATACTTGGAAAAAAACACATTTAAGTAATAATGCAGTTCTCTAATTGGTCCAAATGCTATGCTATTTTGTAAAAGAGGCACCATCATCTTAACCTACATTATTAATACTTTGTCATTTTTTTAGACAGAAACAGTTATGATTTATATATATAAGGTGGTATAACCACAAAAATAGAGCCACATAAAATCATAGGTGCCCTTAAGGAAGCAGAAAATAGAGTTCAGACAGTTCCAATGCTTTGTGAGTTTGGATTGTTACCTATACATTCTGCATAGTATATCAAAGAGAGACAAAGAACTACTAGCTACACGCTAATTACTAATTACATCAAACACAGAAACAAGAAAACCAAAAACAAATTCCTAACAGAATGAGAATCATTTAGCTTTCTCACCACGACGAGAAGATGAACTTGAGAACTTCACTGCTTCCAGCTTCACCACCTTCAATTCCATCTTCTTGAATTTGATTTCCAATTCTACCAGCATCCCTGTCAAAGCATTTTCATTTGTATAAATCAAATGAGCAAATTCCTTCCTCAGGAAAGCCATATCCCTATCAATTGTTTTCAACCGATGCCCTCCCTTTGAATCGATCTTGCCCAAATACCGATTCATTTTCTTAACCTTCTTCTTTATCTCCCGGATGTCCGTTTCCATGAATTGAGTAGGAGGAGATGAGAACGTGGACTTAGAGGATGCCGAGGACGTGTCCATGGTGAAGATAACAGCCTGAACACTCAGTAATCCCACAAATTCCTCACTGATGCAGACAAACCAGAGCTTGAAACAACGACCATTGCTCTTTCCCTACATTATAAACTTACCACCCAAATCACTCTGGAAATCCATAATTTCCTGAGGGTCATCGTCTAAATTCACATAAGGGTGATGAGACATAATTCCTGCTATGAGTTGGGATGGTCCTGCAAGACCATACGAGAGTTCATATAAGTCATCAAACTGCATGTACTATCACACGCATCCGATCCACTCCAAAGATTATGCCATGAACAAATGACATGCACCGTGCGGGAGGAGAGCCCAAAGATGCTGAAATGGGAAAAGAGGTGGTGTATTACCCTAGGGTTAAGGCCCAAGGTCCTATGGAGGTTGGATAAAGGTTCTAGCTGCATTTTTCAAAAAAATTCCAATGCCGAGGGTGGTGCCAATGTTTGCAGCTAGGTTTTCTTTACTGTTATACTTCCTTAGAATGTGGAAGAACTCGACTTTGCAGAAAGACTTGACCAGGGCTTGAATTTTCCTGATCAATTGACAGAAATGCATCTGGGAAGGGAGAGTATTTTTAGTGAGGGATTGGATTATTATTCTTGAGTCTACCAGCATTATAAGTTCATTAATTCCCTGGCTCCTAGAAATCTTAAGCCCCTGCCAGAGAGCCAATTCTTCCACTACATTGTTTGTTTCCCTTCCAAGTCCCCATGAGAAGTTTGATTCCAGTTTTCCATCCAGGGTGATGAAAATCCCACCCCCCCTCCTCCTTAGTATTTCCTTTAGAAGCCCCATCAGTGAAAATAACATCCTTATGAAGTTGGCTCAAGCACCTTTCAAACTCTGTTTCATCAGTTCTTAGTTCCCAGGATCACAAATTTTTCTTGACCATTGCAGTTTCCCTTGGAAAGTCAGGAGACAAGTTGTGCAGCCAAACTTCTTCCAAAGCTGAAAGAAGACAACCAGAAGAGTCGCACCAAAGATGGGAAAGACAGTCTCCCAATAGACCTTCGACTTTTGAAGCAACTTTACTGTTATAGCTGATTCTACCACTCCAGGTGAATCACCCTTTGTATGGCCTTCCCCTGTCCCTCTGCAGACTCCTTAGACCCCGTGGACCATTTTTTGTCCTTTGATATTTCCTTAATCATCCCTAAAAACATGTGAAAAATAATACACGTGACTTTTAAACCCTTAATCGCGTATATACGTGGGTTTGACCCCTAAAACCGCGTACATCGGGATGTGTGCAAAATCCAAATCCTTTTCGAGTTTTCCTTGACATGGATCTGACTCACTTGACTCCTGGCCTTCCCTATGCCTTGAGATCGCTTAGATTCGACCTTTCATTACCCCTTTGAAAAGATATATAAGGAACTCTATGGTACATTGAAGGCATATGAGAGAATTGAGAGCAAAGAAACTATAGCCCATTGTTGTCGGAACTTATGCTTGAGTCTGCATCCCTTTGTCCCTTGGAGCACCTTTGTGTTCTTCCCAAGCTTTCCTTTTGCTTGTGAGCTTGCTATCGAGAGATGGAGGATTGAGGTGGTGGAGGCCCAAGTGGGGGATTCAGTTTCTCCGATTCACAGACGTGCCGACAGAGGTTGTATCTATTGTAATCTCTGATTTATATTAATAGAAATATCTTTTCCTGTCCAATAATGTGTGTTTGAATGAATATTTTATCCATGGGATGATTTCAAATGCTTATACATTGTTGATTATATATGCTAGAATAGATCTAACACCATGATATATAGTATGCTTATATTGTTTGCTTGTTGTTGAGGAAGTAATTTATCAATTCAAGCTGAAGTTGGAAAGCTCAACGGGGATCTACTTCAACCGTCTAGAATAAGGTACGAGGTCTGATCCTTTAGTGTTAGACATTTACTTTCTATTGCATATTGGAAAGGATTGAATTCTGGAGTCAAGCTATCTATTGTGGTACCCCAAGCCATAGGAATTTCTCTCTGTAATAGAATTAGCGACTCCGCTGGGGAGTTCCTAGTAGTTATCCTTTGGGGGTTTTTCTATTGGCATTCAATGACTTTGAATTGCTCTTTCTCTCTTGTTTCTGTGTCGGGTTTGGGGGCATGTTTTCCTGGTAGTGTCTGATTGGTGTGAAGTTTGTCTCAGCTTGTCTATTTGCCTTGATTTTTATGCACCTTTCTTCCTATACGCGAGTTTTTAACTCACAGTCGCGTATACACGTGGGTTTCTCTATGATTTTCGCGTATACATGTGGGTTTACTATGAATAGCCACGTATGTCCTTAGTTTTTTCTTTTAGTGGAAGTTAAATGGTTGCTGGGTGAAGTTTGATGATTGCTGAGTCTCCTTTGACACTGCCTGAGTCTATTTATACCTCTGTTTCTGACCAGAGACGTTTTTTTTAGGGTAATTTTTTTTTTAATTTTTTAATTTTTTGTTTGGGATTAGTGCATTAGATTTATTTTACCTTAGTTCTTTGCTTGAGTGTTGTTTGAGTGTGCTTACAGAGTCTGGGGGTTGTAGAATCATTCTTTTTCTTTTTGTATCTCATTTTATTTCAAAAAATCCAAAAAATATTTGCTTATCATCATGCATTGCATTTTGCATTTTGCATAGTAATTACACTAGATTTGCTTTGGAGTATTAGTCAGGATTTCATATAGGAAAGCTTGCATTCATCATTTGAAGAAAAATTGTGCATTTCACGTAGCAGCATACCCTGTTTTCATGGACACAATGCATTTGCATTGATTGTTAGGTGTGCATTTTACTTCATGTTGTGTCATAACACCATTAGTTGCACGGCCATATCCCTCTTTTGAGTAATAAAGCCAATTAAAATCAACTCTTAATTAAAATGAACTACATTCTTTTCTTTTATAGGGTGCACCAACAAGATTAGGTTTTAGGGTCTTGGAATAGTTCATTGTGAGTAAATTCTCCAAGACCACTAAACAACAACATGTATGTGTCTGTCCAGGTGAGTGTGTGAAATCCTTGGTATAACCAGTGTTTCTTAGGATCCTCCTCTCAAAAGGGAGTTAAGCATGAGGCAGTGTGAGTGGTTATTGATTGGGATGACCCCTAGTCATAGCTGAGTAGTACCAGAGATATTTTCAGGATTGTATTCGTATCTGGGGGCTCTTTCGAGAGTTTTGGGCTTTGCTACCCTACCCATATGGTCAATCTTCCTGCGACTATCCGCTTGAGCATGGATTATATTGAGGTGACCTTAGTGGCCTTAGCTAGGATATCGAGGGGGTACTTTGCAAGGGTTATTCTGCGGGTGTCTCGGCTAGGTTGGGGTCAGACAGCACAGTCGGTTTACGCGTCGAAGTTGAGGGCCACAATAATTGGTTACGTACCTCTGCTTGTTGTGTATGGGAGTCTCAAGCCTCTCCTAGGCAAGACATACCTATTTCATTCAGGAGCTCACTTATCCTACCCTTGATTTCTTGCATTTGGCTTTAGATTTTATTGGTGATTGCTCTGTGCACGATAGCTTGCCTAGGGTTTGCGTAAATAGAGTGTCTTTTATATTTTTTGAGTCATTGTGGATTCGGGTGCGGCTCCTTGTTGTTCTCATCGTTTAGCAGGACTTCCACCTTCTACATCTCCTCCTCCTTTGGGAGAGAGACATAGACAGTCCAGGTGGACTACTTCGCACATTGATTCACACACCATGGGAGACCATATAGAAGGTATTCCTGAACCGCCTTCTCCCATTCAAGTGGAAGATGGAGAGTTTACTCCTACCTATGATCCTTCACCTGACTTGGCTGAGTTAAGGCCTGTGATTTTTGAGATAGTAAACTTTCATGATAGACCTACTCACTCTAGGGTTGATTCCCCATTGACACATTACTGGTATGGAATGCCGGAGGATGCTGAGACTCATTTTGAACCCGCGAGCACTAGTTATGGTAGTTATGGTATGTCTGGTTTTCCCACACATGATCTGGCATTTCATGTCAAATCTGAGTTCGATCCTAAAACTATTCTTGGGGGAATTCTCATTCCTTACCATGCGGAGAGGGTTGGGAGCACTAGTCACATTGCACCTTCCCTCCTGGTGGTGGAAGTTACATCTCATATTCCTCCTAGGTCTAGGGTTAGTGATCCTATTAGGATATTAGATCCGAGATGAGTGACTATAAGGAATAGTACATACATAATTACATAGATCCCTCTATCCTCTGTCCCTAGTTCTTCAAATGTTCACCATCCACCTCATTCACGTGGTCCTTCAGGCCGAAACGTTGCTACGAGTTATGTCTGTACTGTGGTTACTAGACCAGTTGTGTCTCAGCTTCATGTACTGCCCATTGTTTCAGGAGGTCATGCTCATACTTCTAGAGGTCACATTTCTACTTCTGGAATGTATATTCCTACTTCCGGAGTGTATGTTCCTAGTTATGGAGTGTCTCATGCGACATCTCATGCGATGACTTATGGACCCTATTATGGGACACATTATGGACAAGGTTCTTCACCTTATGGGGGTGGGTATCAACAACCTGCTTACTCTCCAAATTACGGCTTTGTAGCTCCTAATAGTCAAGGTCCACCACACTATGGTGCTTCCATGCCACCCTATAAAGGTCAAATGGGAGGAGGGCACTATGGCCAAGGCCATGGTGGTAATTAGACCTATGTGAATCAAAACTATCAGGGAGTGGTCCATCGACCTCATCATCCTAGGCTCCCTTTCCTCGCGACGCTGAATATTCCTGACTTGTCGAGATTGACGAACGATCTTGTAGCTCATGACCCGGCTTGGCTGGCTGTCCCTACTAAGCTTCCCTCGGACATACCTAAGTTCGAGGGAAAATCGGGAGAGGACCTGAGCGAACATGTTACTACATTTCACCTATGGTGGTCTTTGAATTCCTTACACCAGGACTCCATCCGTTTAAGGCTATTTCAATGCACCCTTATAGGGCCTACCGCGAAATGGTATATAGAACTACCTAGGGGGGCATTTGCTTTGTTCGATGACCTAGCGATGAATTTTCTTAACCACTTCCAGATACTAGTGTTTTATGACATTGGTACTGAACTCTTGTCGACATTTCAGCAGGATAAAGCCACACATATCTCGGATCATATCCAAGAGTGGTGTAGACGGAAGAGGTTAATTAAAGCCTTTATACCACCGAAGTTCCTCCTTGATTGGTTCCTTAAGTCATTATTGCCATATATAGTGAATGATTTTTCTACATTCAGAGTGCAGAATGAGCAACAAGCAATTTTTAGGGTGCAGGAACTAGACTTGATTTATGCTCAGTCCGGTTTGTTATATGAGATTATTCCCAATGCTCCACGTTCTAGTTTCGACCCCAAAGTCAAACCTGGACCACATGCCAATGGCATTGTTGGTTGTGCAAGTGCAAAACCTACAGATAAGGTTGCAAAACAAGTTAGTCAATTGTCAATCAACCAATCTACTTCAGGACAAGCTACGGCTTCATCTCAACCCACCCAAATGGTGAGTGTACTTCAGTGCAATCGTCGAACTAGAAGGGTAACCAGCAGCCCAGACGGAATAGAAAAAAGGGTAAGAATAATTGTAAGGGTGGGAATAAGAATGAGAATGCTAATAGTAATGACAAGAATGGCCGTAATGCTGGGGGGGACAAGCAAGCTATTAAGTTCCCTTGCAAGTTATGTAAGGACGATCGCCTCACTTACTTGTGCCCTCGTATCGATGAAGCCTCGAGATTCTTGGCACAGGGCCCAGCTGTGCTAACTAACCCTTTACCTCACAATCAAAATATGAACTCAAGGACCCATGATCAGTCTGGTGGTGATTAAGATCCGTTGGAGGGTAGTGGTTGTGGTTGCATTAACATGGTACATGCTGTGAAAGTTGTGTCCCGTGCGAAAGACTATGGTTCGTCACAACCCAGCCTAGGAAAAGAACCTGATCCACCAGGGTCCCCTTTGCGTATTGAGAAACCTATGGATAAACCTAAAGCTGCACCTCACATTCCTAAGGGAGTCCTTAAGCGTTTGGGGCACAATCCTAATGCCCGAGCCGCCCAGAACTATTCAGTTGTCAAGTATGTGGGCCACACTCCTTGTGCAATGTCTACATTGGAAGTGCTTCAGAGTTGTCCTTCCTAAAGGAAGGTGTTGCTTTATGCCCTTGGTGTGAATGATTACGATTCTTCCTCCGTGATTAAATTTGAAACGACGGGACTTCAGCCTCACTTGCCTTACTATGTGTCTCTTTTGATTCACGTAGAATGTATTAATATGACCGTCAAGCACACTGTGATTGACGAAGGTGCTGCCGCTTCTATGATGTCTTTATCGTGTTGGAAGGGTTTAGGTTCCCCTGAGTTGTCTAAATCAGTGACCATGTTAACTGCGTTTGATGGGAGATCGTTTAGGCCGCACAACATTCTTCCTTCCCTTAAATTCTGTTTGGGAGGGAAGACAGTTGTGATAGAGGTCGAGGTGGTTGATGCGCCCCTTGACTACAATCTCTTGCTGGGTAGGAATTGGATGTACAGTATGCAAGTCATTGCTTCTTCCCTATTTCAGGTTGTATGCTTTCCATTTAATGGGAAGATAGTCAAGATTGATCAAACAAAATTCAAGAATCTGTTTGTTACCACATCTTCGGGAGCTTCAATCCTGATCGTTGAACACTCTCAACCGAAAACTGGGAGTGTGGGTGTAGGCATGTATCCATCCCTCATGGGAAGCTTTAGTTGTCCTGCACCGATTCTGATGATAGGGTCTAGTTCTGGTGAGGCTTCGACATCTACAAGATCGATGTATTTTCGCACGAGTCATATGGAAGATCCTTGGATTCTTCCTACACCGAGTACTCCGAGTGAGCCCATTGTGACGGACGTGTTGTTGCCTGCAACTATGATAGCTTATCAAGATAATCTCAAGTGTGTTGCAGAGCTTAGTCCTTCCTCTTCGTGGACAGAGGAGGAGGACCCTTATGTGCTGTCGGCATGGGCAGTGCAGTCTTCTCACGTGCATGACTGCCTTGATACGGTTTTCCCTTCAGATGAAGTGATTATTGAGGCTATGTCAGGAGTTGGTCCACCATGGGAGGAACTCCATCATAGATCTTACTTTCTTCCCGAGCTTGACCGCTTGGAGCGTGAGGACTTTAGGGCGGTTCTTAGTGAGAGAATTGGTAGTCCTATAGTTGCATTAAGCTCTCCTGGTTCAATGGCTGATGGGAACATGGCGAACATATCTTCAACGATTCCTATCAATATCTCTCGCGATCCTGGAAAGATAGAGAATGTCCATATTAGGGTGGAATGTTGCCATGCTGATATTCAAGAATACACCGAGCTATTTAAGGAATTCCGTGATATCTTTGCTTTTTCTTATGACGAAATGCCAGGTATCAACCCTCGTATTGTCGAGCATGAGATTAAGACTTATCCCAACACTAAGCCTATTCGACAACACTTGCGTGTGGTGAATCCTAGGAAAGCACCCGTGATTAAGGCAGAGATAAAGAAACTGTTAAAAGCCGATTTTATCTATCTCGTTCCCTTGACGAAGTGGGTTTCAAAATCCGTTCTGGTGGATAAGAAGCAGGGAACGATCTACATATGTACTGATTTTCGTGATTTGAATCGTGCCTGTCCTAAGGAAAATTTTCCCACACCATTTATTGATCAGATTTTGGATGAGTGTGCAGGTAGCGAGGCTTTTTCCTTTATGGACGGATTTTCCGGATATAATCAGATACAAATTAAACCTGAGGACCAACATAAGACTGCATTTATTTGTCCTTGGGGAACTTTTGCATATCGAAAAATGCCTTTTGGCCTTAAAAACGCCGGAGCTACATTTCAACGGGCAATGACCTTGATCTTCCACGATCTCAAGTCGATTATCGAAGTATTTTTGGATGACCTTGCCGCTCATTCTCGTATGAGAATGCGTCATCCCTATCAATTGAGATTGGTATTTGAAAGATGCCAACATTATTTGGTTAGGTTAAATCCTCATAAGTGCATATTTTGTGTGAAGTTAGGTCGTTTGTTAGGATTCATTGTTTCTAAAGAGGGTATAAGAGTGGACCCTTTGAAGGTTGAGGTAATACTTCAATTTTCTCCCCTGAAGAATATTTGTCATCTTCAATGTTTGCAAGGCACGAAAAACTTCTTACGGAGATTTGTTTTCAACTTTGCCAATTTTACTAGACGATTCATGCGTCTATTGAAGAAGGACACCACCTTTTGTTGGGATGAGCGAGCCCAGGAGTCGTTTGATGCACTCAAGCGAGCCCTAGCATCGACCCCGGTGATTAGTCCCCCAGAGTATAGCTGCAATTTTCTACTTTATGTGGCCGCGTCCATGGAGACGATTGGTATGGTTTTGGTTCAAGAGGATGAGGAGCTCCAAGAGCATGTCATATACTATCTGATCTGAAACCTTATTGATGTAGAGATTCGTTATTCTCATGTCTAGAAGCTTGCTTTAACTACCGTACATGCGGTTCAATGGTTGAGACATTATATTCTCCTTCGCCAGACCTTGGTTGTAGCCCATGTCAATCCGTTTCAATTCGTCGTCACTCAAAGGATGATTGGGGGAAAATATAATAAATGGATTGTCATTCTGCAAGAATTCGATCTCGAATTTGTTTCGGCAAAATCGAAGAAGTCTTTAATTTTTGCAGAGCTTATATCGGATTTTCCGAGCGAGGCCGAGGAGTTGGTTTGTGAAGATATGTTTGTCGATGAACACATCTTCTTAATCTCAACTTTAGACCCATGGTATGGGGATATCATAATGTATTTACAAACATTGAAGATCCCTACTCACCTCTCATGAGATGAATGACTACGATTACGTCACGTGTCTAAAAACTACCTCATAGTGGATAACACTTTGTACCGCCGTGGGGTAGATTCCATTTTATGATGTTGTTTAACTCATGAAGAGGATGAGGTAGTGCTGAATGATTTCCACAGAGGGGTGTGTGGTGGTCATTTATTTGGGCTTTCTACAGCTCAAAAGATCTTAAGAGCGGGTTATTTTTGGCCGTCGATCTTTAAGGATTGTGTAGATATGGTCAAGAGGTGCCACCCTTGCTAGGTGTTTGCATGTAATATGCGCTCGAAACCTGCCCTGTTACATCCCATTATCACCGCCGGTCCCTTCACTAAGTGGGGGATCGATTTTCTGGATTGCAACCCAGCTTTGGCTAGGGGGCATCATCATATCATAGTGGCTGTTGATTAATTCATGAAATGGGCTGAGGGTATGCCTACATTTAAATCCGACGGTGATACAACCGCCCACTTCATATTCAACCAGATTATTACTCGGTTCAGAATTCTGAAAGAGCTTGTCACTGACCATGGCTCGCACTTTCAGAGCCGTATGATGGAAGAGTTGGCATCAAAGTTAGGGTACAAGCAAGAGCATTCCTCCTCTTACTACCCTCAAGTGAATGGACAGGTAGAAGAAGTGAATAAATCACTCAAATCCATTCTCCAACGAACCATCGCACAAAGCAAGAATAATTGGCACATCATGTTATATCCTGCTTTGTGGGTATATAGAACCGCTGTTAAGACTGCCACGGGTTTTTCTCCATATCAACTTGTACATGGAGTGGAGTCGATATTGCCGGTTGAATGCGAGATTCCTTTTTTGAAGCTAGCTGTAGAACTCTTACCAGACACTTCACCATTGGAGGAGCGTTTGGTCCACCTTGAGCAACTTGATGTGCAGCGTCGGGATGCCTTGGTGGCTCTAGAAGTAGATAAACGTCGCGTAAAGGTCCAGTATGATAAGTCTGTCCATCCAAGGAGGTTTAGTGAGGGAGACTTGGTCCTTTTGTGGGATCAAGCGAAAGAACCCTTGGGGGCAGGAAAATTCAATCCCATGTGGCGGGGTCCTTACGTGGTCAAATGTGTGTTAGATAAGGGTGCTTATGAGTTAGTGGATTACGAGGGAACAGCCTTGGCAGAGCCTAGAAATGGGCTCTATCTCAAGAGGTACTATGCATGATTTTCAGTGAAGGCTGGTTATTGTATATTATTGTACAGTTTTGCATAGTTAAGTCTATTTCTTATAGTGATCGGGTTTGTGATTAGTTTCTATTTCTTTTGGCAGATGTCAATGGAATATTCCACCTACATAGGATTCACGGATGGTGCGATTCATCACACTCAACACTCAGCCTTTGCTACTTGGGGGATTTATACTCCTATGGGTCAGGTACTGTCTTCAGGAGGTGTATGTCTGCGACCATCTTCCAACAATTTTGCCAAATATAGTGCCGTTATTGAGCTTCTACGGGATGCCATTTCACATGGCGTTCTCTCTCTTGAGGTACATCTTGATTTGGAGTTAGTAGTGTCACAACTTAATGGTTTGTGTTGTAATCTCACAAATCACATAAGGTTACCAATAATACACACTAAAACATATATAAATCTTAAACAGAGACAAGAGATAAGAACAGATAGAATTAAAACAGATTATATTATTACAATGAGTCCATACAATGCAGAGAACTGAACTGAGTTCTCGTCTGGCTCAACAGCCTAATATATATGATTTACAGACAGTTACAAAATAACTACCTGTCGGTTCGGTGAACCGATGCGACTTTAGATGGCCAACCTAATCTCTTATTTTAGTCAGCCGACCGACTTAGTCGGCTGATCGACTAAGTCGGCCCATCGACTTAGTTGGTTGATCGAATAAGCCGGTCCTCATTCAAGTCGACTTATTGACTTGCTCCTTCTACATATCCCCCACAAACAAAATGTTTCTTCGTCCCGAAGAAACAGGGAGGTACACAAAATTTGTTTATTTTGGTCCTTCAAAAATTTACTGTGGCGGACTGTGAAGACGGATGGTTGGTCGTTTCTGTACACAGACATCAACAATGGATGGAGCTGTGATGGTGAGGTGATGTTGGAAATCTGTCCAAATTTGCAAAGCTTTCTGGATGTTGATGGTCAATGTGGTTAAGTTTGACAGGACTGACATCTTCTCCGAGATGGGGACTTCAACTATCCTTTCCATGTTGGGGCCCATGAACTTGTTCTACTCTTCTGCAGTCTCGATAAGTCGTTTCATATGTGGGTAGATGATGTTGAATTTATCTACGTTGGGGAGAGCTTGTTGCACCCACTGATGTGCTTCCTGTTCCAGTTTTTGCAGTTTGGTGGTTTCCAGCACTATCTGATCTTCTATTGTTGGTCTAAGTGCTGCCTTCGTGGTTTTTCTGCTCTCCAATGCCTGAATCCCTTGCTGATTCTGTCGTGTCTACTGATAAACTTGCCCATAGTGAGCAGGCCAGTCTCTTAGTACTTCTTCGGTTACGACAGACTCCTCCATATGGTCCTGCAACACTTTGTATGCTTTCGAAAATGTAGTGTGCTGTGCTAGTAGGAGTCTGGTAGTTTCCTCTTTCTGTTCCTCAGTTTCCTGAATGTGCACTTGGAGGGTCGACATGATGTTCTCGAATAGTTGATATGCTCTTTCAAGCGGTCTATCTGTGTCTATCTCAATGGGGCTTGGCAGGATAGACTGGGCCAAATTCCTGCATCTGTCGAGAAACTCGATTTGGCCTGTGTGTTTGTCCTGAAGTTCTTTATTTTTCATTGCACTCCTTGACTTTGCTTCGCTCGCTAGGGTTTTGAGGAGTTGTGCCATATCTGAGTCGGTTAAGGAACTTGCATCCCTCAAGCTAATTTGGATTTTGGGAGACTTCCCATGATGCTCCTTCCTTTTCTTGTGCTTCCCAGCTTCTGTCTCCTGTGTACCTGCAACAGTTGATCCAGGAACTTGGGTTTGTGGGTTAGAAGCTGATGGTTTGTCTAATTGGGGAGGTGGGATGGCAGCTATCTCTAGTTGTGTCGATGTACTCAGTTGTGGTGGGCCTGTCTCTGACTCAGGGGGTGGTGGTGGTGATGGTGTGGGGGAATGGTCGGGGGTGATGGGTTTAGGGGAAGTATGGTGTGGATTTACGTCGGAAGGCATGTTTGCTCCCGGCGATGTAGTGGCTGGTAGGTCGGGTTGGGGTACGAGGTTGGTCGGTTCAATGGTAGAGGTCACATGCCCAATCACGTCACCTTCTTTGTCGGATTGTCGTGTGAAGGTCGACATCATGGTTGCAAATACTGAGGGTTATGTTCTGCTACCTGTATAAAGAGGATCCTGGGTGGAAATTTTCTGGGCCGACTGAAACAGCGTAGGCAATGTCTTGAAGAAAGCTTGTAAGTCGGTATCTTTGTCAAATTTTGCTTTTACCATCTTCGACATTGCGCTTTTGTATAAGTCGAGGGGGCTGACTGACTGTTGAGTCGGTGCTTGCTCCTCGATTATTTGTGTCAGTGATGGAGGTGGAGGTGTTGACACAAGATCGACGATGTTTTCAGGCATCATCATAGTTTTTGCTTTCTTTGGTCAGCCTGCTTAGGCTCCTGCTTCGACAAAACGTTGGAGCTGGGTTTCGACAGGCACTTTATTTGCGGTGGCATCCTTTATAATGTCAAGGGCTGTAGCTGCCAGTTCGTCTTCATCCTCTGATGATTCGGCAATGATAAGTTTGCACTTACCTTTGCCATGTTGTTGTTCTTGCCCTTTTATTTTCTTCCTGGCTGCTGCTATTTCATTGGTGAGTTTTCAAATGATGCCTTTTGTAACAGCATACTCAGGGTTGTTTGGTTCGAATTCGCCTGTCGGTGCCTGAGTCGGGACAACACTTGCTGCAGCCAGAGGAGTTGTTTGCTGCTGTGGTTGTGGCTTTGGTTTTGTAGGCTGTGGTACTACTTTCTTTGCAGTCGGAGGTTTGATAGTTATTTGTAGTCAACCAGTGGGTTTGACCAGTATGTCCTCCAACACAAATGTGCTAATGTAGAGGTTGAGCTTTTAGTCTTCCTCCTTCTCTTGGTCGGTGAGTGGCTCCTCGATTGAGAAGTCAATCTGTTTCACTGCTATTGGTACTGGTATCTTTGTCTTGGCTCGTCGAGACAATTCTTGAAATATTTGGTCGACAGATGGATAGTAGTCGAGGGCTTTAGCATTGGAGGCCTCACCATGCATGTACCACACCGAGGTATGGTAGAGCTCCAGCTGGATGTGGGAGTTCGCAGGCAGATTTCATCGGATGTTCTGAGGCACCCTCCATCCAGTCATGCAAACTTTCAGTTGTTGGAACCAGTTCTCCAGTTATACTTTTCCTCGCTCTAGTTCGTGTAGGGTTCCTTTCTAGGAGAAGGGTTTAAACCTCCACATGTCGAACCTTGATGGCTCTTGAAAGACGGATCTCCCTTCGGGGCAGATGTGGTACATCATGATCCATAGGATGAGGGATGGGAACTTGATGATTCCCCCCATCTCCTGGCATCGCTCACAGACGGTTTTTATCATGTTGGTGACATAATCTCCCCATCTGTAGAGTCATCCGTCGGTGGCAATATTGTCGATGGCTTCTAGTATTTCTAACTTGAGGTTGCTGCCTCGACCTGCTAATGTGAGTGTGATTACAATTATTTTGGCCACAATCTGTGGCGTTCGAGTTTTGATTTGGCTGATCATCAACCCTTCTGAGTTCTTTCCGTAAGGTGATCTCATAAGCTCTTCGACCAGTCCTTCTTTGATTTCGACCGGTACAGCATCTCCTTTATTATATAGGCCAGTTAGTTTGGAGATGACATCCCCAGAAATGTCGATCGGCTCATTAAAGTAGAACCGACCATTGTGATAGTGACTGATGATGAATTTCACAACAGCTTCCTTCGTGCCACCAAAGCTAGCCATTAGTGGGGCATTGGCATAGCCAAAGAGAGTGTTGCGTTGTATTTTCTGTGCTGCCTGAGTTGCCTTTTTGTCGACAAAGGCCCACTCTTGGATCTCGGCCCATAGTTTCTGCCATGGACCTTCCTGTACTTTGGCATTTTTGATGTTATTCAGTCTACGGACCAAAGGTGTATCCGTAGCCTGTAGTTCTTTTTCCTTAGTCGATGCTCCAGTCTGTTTGGGGGCCATTGTGTCTGTTTGGTCGAGGTTACTATAGGGCTCTTGGTTTTTGGTTGACTGAGTGTTCGGATGCTTTGTGTGTATAGGGTGCAGTGAGTGAACCTTCGGCGGTCTGGTATTTATAGGTGATGCTGTGTTTGGATGTGGCAATGGCTGCATTAATGGCGGACATGATGTTTTAGCTGGAGTACGCGAGTGTGAGTTAATGGTGACTTGCTTTCGGCGCTCGAGGTCATGAATGCGTGATGGGACTATCGAGGTCATTGGCTGGTGTCGGTGTTGAGAATGGTCGACAGGAATGGTCGATGAAAATGGTCAAGGGTCATGATGTCGGCTGTTAAAATGGTGATTTCCTGTCATGGTTTTGTGTCTGTGGGGTATTTTTTTTGTTTTTGGAGTTTTTAGTTTTGTATGTATTTTGGTGGCTGGTTATGGTTGTTATATGATTTTTTTTCTTAGTTTCTTTAATGTTTTAGTCAGGCTCCATTAACGAGCTTCCGAAATACTAGGCCCTGTATTGTCCATAGTCAGACTGATCCGTTGGGGTGTATCTTGTCGACAATATAAGGTCCCATCCACTTTGTGTGGAGTTTCTTAGGTTTTCCTTTGATCCGACTATTGTAGAGTAGAGCAAAGTCACCGACCGCTAGGTTTTTTTTCTTGATGTTGCGGTCGTGCCATGCTTTCTGTTGTTGCTTCTGAATTTCTTGGTGTTGTATAGCGATGAGTCGGTGCTCTTCCAACTTACTGAGTTGAAGTAGTCAGTGCTTCCTTCCTTGTTCAACATCGACATGTAGGATTTTTGTGATAGTAGGTGTCTGTTGTTGGAAGTGTAGTGGGACTACTGCTTCTTTTCCGTAGACTAGTCGAAAAGGGGTTTGGTTGGTCGACTGTTTATAGGCTGTTCTATATGCCCATAATACTATAGGTATTTTCTTATCCTAGTCGTCCTTGTCAGCATTACATATTTTGGTTAACCGTTTTGTTAATGTTTTATTAAAAGCTTCAATTGCCCCATTCGACTGAGGATGATATGTTGTACTCTGTCGGTGGTCGATTTGGAATTGGTCGGTCAGGGTTTTGATAGTTTTGTTGATAAAGTGTGTCCCTTGGTTGCTAATCAAGGTTAGTGGGCATCTGAATCTAGTGATGATGTTTTCATAGATAAACTTAGCAGCTATTTCACTCGAACATGTATCGACGGGTTCAGCTTCTGCTCACTTAGTGACGTATTCTACTGCAGCAATAATATACCTTGCACCTAATCTTTTTGCTAGGATAGGAAATGGTCCTATGAATTATATGGCCCATATTTTGAATGTGAGACTGGGGTTTACTAATATCAAGGGCAATTTTGTACTAGGCAGGGGCCGACCAATTCGTTGACATCTGTCACATCGACTAACAAAACTTTTTCAATCTCTGTGAAGCGTCGGCCACCATAATCCTGATTGTTGGATTTTCTTTGCAGTGGTGTCTGCTTGGAAATGTCCTCCTACAGGTCCATAGTGTGCTTCATGCATGATTTGGTCTCGTTCATGTTCGAGTACACACCTTCTGAGGATGTCGTCTAATCCCATTTTGTATAAAAATCCATTAATGAGACTGTATGGTACAACCTTCATAGCTAAGGTTTGTTTTTTCTTGGTATTCATACCTTCTGGTGCTTGACCATTTTCTAAGAACTGAGCTATTTCTTCTAGTTCTGTTGGCACTGCTTCTATGCGAAATAAATGTGCATCAGGTAAGTCGTCATCGACTTCGGTCGATTCCTTTCCTGTGTCTATTAGGGATAGATGGTCGGGCCTGACATTTAGCTTGCCTGGTCGGACAACAACTTCGAACTCAAATTCTTGGAAAAGAAGCAGCCAACGACAAATCCTTCCATGATGGAGTGGTTTATTGACAAGGTACTTCAGGGCTTGATGGTTGGTATAGAATGTGAAGGGGTTAGCTAAAAGGTAATGTCACTACTTTTGGAGGGAAAAGACCATACCTAGGACTTCTCTTTCTGTAGTTGAATAGTTTCTTTCAGCCTTATTTAATTTGCGATTGTTGTAAACTATGGGATAATCCATTCCATCATCCCCTGGTTGAGTGAGGATTGCTCCTATTTCTATCCCCGATGCATCGATATGCAAATGGAATTTGATCGACCAGTTTGGAAACTTTAGGATGGGGGCTTTGACTAGTTTTCTTTTTAATTTTTCGAATGAGATGTGACATTCCTCTGTCCAGTTGAACTCTTGATCTTCCTTTAATAGTTCTTCGAGAGGATAGGTCATATCTGAATAGTATCTGATAAATTTTCTGTAATAGCCTGTATGGGCAAGTAACACCCTGACTTGTTTGGGGTTTACTGGTGGTTTCAGGTCGAGGATAATTTTAATCTTTGAAAAGTCGACCTTGATACCTTCTTTACAGACAATATGCCCTAAGAGTATCCCTATGGGAGTCATAAATATACATTTCTTAATGTTCAAGGAGAGTTGAATCTGTTGACATCTCTCCAGCATAAGTCTGAGCCATTTGCAGTGATCTTTTAAGGTGGAGTATATTGTCCAGTCATCGAAGTATACTGCCATGGTCTTATATATGTATTCTTGGAATTTTTTGACAACAATTCGAGAAAACACTGCAGGTGCATTCTTTTATCCAAAAGGCATAACTTTGTAAGCAAAGGAACCAAATTCACACACAAATTTTGTCTTTTTTTGATCTTCTTTAGCTATTGGTACTTGGTTATAGCCTGAGAATCCATATGTAAATGAGTAGCATTCATGTCCTGCAACTTCATTCACGATTTCATCGGCATAAGGGGTTGGGAATGGGTCTATTAGTGTTACTTTGTTGAGTTACCTAAAGTCGACACAAATTCTTAACTTGGTTGGGTCATGTTTCTTGGGCTGTATGACCATTGGAATTGCCCATTCTGATTGGTCGATAGGGTAGATGATTCCTGCTACTAACATGTTATCAATTTCCTTTTTGACTATTTCCTTGTACTTGTGAGCCAGTTTATAAGGTCTTTTCTTAACAGGTCGAATATCAGGTTTAGTATCAATTTTCATTTCTCCCATTTCTTGGACTAAGCCTTTTAGGTCTTTATATCCCCTGGCAAAGACATCTTGGAACTCTCTTAGTAAGTTCACTATCTTTGTGGTCTGTTGTGTGTTCCGGTAGTCACCGATTTTTGCTAGTTTTGGTCGGTCATCATTTGAGATGTCGACTTCTTTAGTTTTTACTTTGGCATCTAGCCACTCTGGTGCTTTAGCTTCATTGATTGGTCAACTTCCTTCTTTGCACTGTGAGAATGTGGCAGGGAAGTCGGCTGCAGTCATTCTGTCAGTATCTTGTTTGTTAGTTGCGATTTTCAGGATCGAGTGGATAGGTTTTGTTGTTTCGATGTGGTTGGATTTCCATCTGAAGCTCTTGCCTTTTGTGTTTTCATTCTCTAATTGTAAATGGTTCGATTGTGGTCTTGACCATGTTTGTAGATTTTTACAGTCCTTTATCTATCGATGGTCTTGTGAGGGTTGTTTTTTGGTTGGTTGGATAAATTGTTTAATTTGCTTTGCTGTCTCAGCCAAATTTTCATTTTGAGGTATGAAGTTGAAGTCTTTAATAAAATTTTCCTTGAGTTCATGCCATAAGAAGGTTTCACCTCTAGCTTCTTCCATATTTTACCATTTGTTTGGTAAGTCAGCTAGGGTTGAGGGGAACAAATGTGGCTAGGCTCGCTCGTCCTTGTATCCAAGTCTTCTCCACTCCTTTTCACAAGTTTTGATATGTTCTTCTGGGTTTTGTCCTTGGGTAAATATAGGTGTCTGAGCTTACTGGGTTAACTTCTTTCCTCCAAACCTCTAGACAAAGTAAGTCAAAGTAGTTGTCCAGGTCTGTAGTTTTGTCTGATGGGTGTCCCACCATCTAGCTGCTTGACCTGTAAAAGTTTCAACTAAGCTTTGAAGTCGGCCATGTTCACCAATATTTTTAGATACTTTCTCTATATGCATGACTGGTGAGTCCCTCTCCTTATACCTTGGTAGTTGTGTAGTATTTAAGTTGGTTGGTTGTAAGGTAGGGCGATCCCTTATTTTCTTTTCGAAGATTTTTGGGACAATGGATACTATGAAGCACTGTTGGGTGGGATTTTTCTGCACTTTTTGTATAGTCCAACACCCTCTTGCTTGTGTTTCATAATTCTCAATCTCCCAGTTGTACAATTCAGCGTCTGAGTTATAACCAATTGAGTCTTGGTTACCTAAGTTAAGTTCTCCATGGATGTTTGGTTCTGTGTAGTCTGCATCATTGTGGATTTGGTAAAGTTGTCTGACATCGACTTCTTCATCAAAAGGTTCAGTCCAAGGTTCCCCTTGGGATGGATGAATGGGTACAATGACCTTTTGACCGTTTCCTTTTAACTTGATTCGTTCCTTGTCTAAGGATATGGATGCTTTCATATTTCTACCCCAAGTTTGACCGACAAGTGCTGGGAAGGAGCTGGCTCCTTCTTTTGGGTCAATGATTCCAAAGTCAACCTTGGTCGACATTCCTTTGATAGTCGTATCGACGTTTTTTCAGACTCCAATGGGTTCAATTAGGCCTTGGTCGGCTAGTTTCAGGTATATGCCTGACTCATATAGTCGAGGTCGGCCCATCTATTCCCAAGTGTCACGAGTCATGATATTTACTTGTGACCCAAATTCGAGCACTACTTGTCGGACGTGGTAACCTTCGATTTCCGGGTTGACAAGTGGGTCGGCATCACTTTTGTCTTTTTGGTTCAAGCTGCATATGTTTTTTGTTTGTTTTTTAGGGTTTGTACCTTTTAGTTCATGCAACAAGTCAATGGAGTGAGATACTGATTCATCTGTTTGAATGAGTTGGATTAATTGTTTTATTGTATTGGGTCGACTGTTATCGATGTCTTCTTGTCGTGCAATGTCTTGAAAGACATGGGTTGCTTATTTATATGTTTGTTTTTCATGCCGTGGGTCAGGATAGACATTTGTTTCTTTAATATTACTAATTTGAGGGTTATCATCTCCTGTTTTTGTTCCTTGTCGAGTTACAATATGTAAATTTTTAGTGGTTATTACATCATGTTTTTGCACACAAGACAAGACATTAACATTTTTCTTGGTATTAATTTTTTCTAACATAGTAGGGAAATCCTCAAGCGAGTGATCGCCTACTCCGCAGTGGGTACAGAATTTGAGATCAGTCCTGTCCTTGTATGGACACTCTGCATACCGGTGACCTTCTTTGTAACATATAAAGCACTGGATGGGTCGGCGCAGGCGTATGTCGCGATTCCCAGGGAATTGACCTCTTCCTCCGTAACCTTGGCGTTGATTATCGTACTGGCGCTCATATCTTTGGCCATCATATCTTTGTCCATTCTGATCATTTGGTGGATTTTTTTGCTCGTTATGTTGTGCCACTGCATTTGTTTGGTATACCGCCTGATAGTTTTGTCAGTTCTTTAGGTTTAACTGACAGTCGGCAGTGTTGTGATTTTTGGTTTCGCAGATGGTGCACCAAGAAGCCTTTCCGTTCTTCATGTTAAATGGGCAGTATGATGTAGAGTGATCTCCGTGTTCCTAGCAAATGTCGCAAAAGGATTTGGTCTATACAAAGCGGACGTCTTGTCGGCTATATTCTTGTCGATAGTTATCTTTCGAGTGGCTGTTTGTTGAGCATTTGGTGCACCAGATCTCCTGATTCTTGAGGCTTAGCTCCTTCAAAGATTTCTGTACATTCTCGAGCTGTTGGTCCAATCTGTGGTCTGTGGGGTAAGCGGGTATATCCTCATCCATCTCAACCTGAAGAGCTTTTGTTAGCACATCCTTGTACGTTTTGAACGTCTTCAGACTAATGTGTCGGCGTACTTTTTGCGATAGTCCTACAAGAAACCATTGGAGTAGTAATTGTTCGTCTATAACATAATCCAATTGGCTCAGTAAGTCTTTCCAACGCTTATCATAGTCGTGGATGGATTCTCCTGGATTTTGTGATGTGGTTTTAAGCTTCTTCGCGGCCAGGTGCTTAGCATCTGGAGTTTTAAAAAATGACAAAAATTGCGCCTTAATCTCGGCTTTTGTCTCTCTAGGTTGTCTCTCTGAAAAGGTCATGTACCATGTCAATACCCTTTTCCTTAAGGCTCCTGCGAACTGTGCCATTTGTCTATCTTCATCTGTAACCTGGTTGGCCTCCCAGGTCGACTCGCAGATGAACCAATGTCATCTGGGGTCTTCATCTCCTTCATAGAGGGGGATGTGAGCCGATCCGTGACCCATGTATGAATCACTATCACTTCTCTCAGAAGTTGGCGGCGATGGAGGTGAGGGTGGTGGGGTTAATGATGTATTCGTGCCTACGAAATTTTGGTCGATGGAGCTTACGTTCCCATCGGTTGTCGATTCTTCATCGATGTGTAGTCGTTTGGTGTCAACTTCTGCTGTCGATGGTCCACTACAACTATTTGTTTATAGGTCTGATTGTTTGATTTCTTATAAAGCTATATTTGGCGGGGGGGGGGGGGGGGGGGGGCTCCTTCATGTGTTGGTAAGAGAAAGTGGATACTTCGGAGGGAGGCTGCTGCTTGAAACGTCACCCAGTTCCCTTCCATCGGTCGACGTATAATAAGGTGTCGTCCAGGGTACGTTTTGTCGCCTAGTCGGCTCCATATACTAAAGTCACTAGCTCAAGGTCGGAGCTCTTCTTCGACAATAGTCTGTATTCAAGTACGTAGATTCAATGGGGAAAGGGTTGTTCCTTCATTGGGAGCTCTTAATTGGAGAACTTCTGTCTGCTATATCCACAATTCTTCCTCCTTAGGGGACGCTTCTTGCTCCATTCCCTCTTCATGTCGGTCATGACCCGACTCTGGCGGATTCTCTTCATGGTCGTTCTCCCTAGGGGTTTTTCCTCTGTGCAACTCTAAGGCCCTTTCTCCTCTTGCTTCCCTTCTCTGGTGTCTCTTGTCCCTTTCTATTTTCTGAATGTCTGACATACTTTCGTAGGATACTATTCTCTTGAGGTCCTCTTTAGTCGAATTCTCATTATTGGTGACTGATATCGGATTCTAGTCGACTAGGATCCACTATACTCTATCTTCGACATATGACCAGCTACCCCCCCCATAGCCTACCCGACACTTTTTAGAAAGCCTGGATAGTTCGATCTATTTGCTTAGGAAATATTCCCACTCCCTTTCGACAATGAATTTTTCCCACTTCCTTTGCTTCTCCGCCTAGTTAGAGTTTGTTGGTAGTTCGTGAAGTGATGGGCGAGGTTCAATGATATGTGCTACTCCTTTCTCAATCAAAAATTTGAAAAGCAAGGTCGGTAGGGAACACAGAAATTGTTCGACGAGGTCTGTGTAAAATTTCTCCTTCACAGTTTCTACCGAAGTTCTGTCTTCGACTGCTTGTTCCTCACAGAAGTCATCGGCGATTTTCTCAAACCACTTGGACAAGTTTGTTCTACCTCCGTGGATCAGTTTTTCCAGCAACTGTTGTTCTTTAATCTCATTTAGTTTTCTCATCCAGGAATTTCTTCAAAAATTGGGGCACTGATTCGACAAACTTTTCATGCATTTCTGTGAAATTTTTTTCTTTTGCTTGTGCGACTGTTAATCTGTTCCTTCGCGCGTAATTTTGCAAGTAGTTTGCAATTTTACGATTCCACCAGTCCTTAATCTCTTGATCTGGTATCATTTGTTGGCATATATTCCAGTCATGTACTACTGGCAACAGAACAAATGTTGTAATCTCACAGATCACAGAAGGTTACCAATAATACACACTAAAACATATATAAATCTTAAACAGAGACGAGAGATAAGAATAGATAGAGTTAAAACAGATTATATTATTACAATGAGTCCATACAATGCAGAGAACTGAATTGAGTTCTTGTCTGGCTTAACAGCCTAATATATATGATTTACAGACGGTTACAAAATAACTACCTGTCGGTTCGGTGAACTGACGCGACTTTAGATGGCCAACCTAATCTCTTATTTTAGTCGACCGACCGACTTAGTCGGCTAATCGACTAAGTCAGCCCATTGACTTAGTCAGTTGATCAACTAAGTCGGTCCTCATTCAAGTTGACTTATCGATTTGCTCCTTCTACAGTTTGTACCATGTTAGAGGTCCGACATTATTAAGAAGATTCTTACCTGTGAGATTATTAGAACGGCAATTTTACAATATAACATACATACACATTCCAAGAATTAATAATCAAGTTTCTGACTCATATGCTAACTACGTGTTAGATTGTCATTTGTTTCATACATAATAAATTCATCACAAACACAATTCTTACACATGTAAATAAATAAACCGATCACCATAAAAATTTTTATATAACATCCAAAATGTGGTAATACATAGTGTCATGATACAAAAATGGGGCTCTCGAGCCACTAACATATAATACATATTAGTACAAAATGTATAGAATCCCAGGTATCTAATCCTGAGTAGGAGGAGGGGGGTTGTGATCATGGAAGGTCACTACGGCTCTAGCTAGCCGTCGGAATAATCGCACCCATGCTCATGGTACACCCACCACGTGGCGCTGCATAGCCTCAAGCAAGTCCTCAACTTGTGCCATGGGAACCCTATTTTTCATCCTCACAAAATTGGTATGAATGCTCTGGAGCGTCCACTCTGCATCCACACCATGATGTAATCTCCTCTTCCCCTCCATTTGTGACAAGGGAAGCCTTCCGGCCACCATGGTCCCACATCTGCATGCAAATGATAGATGTCACTATGTATTGTCACGCAAAAACATGTCTTTTGATTCCATATAATTAGAAAACACAAAAAAATTAAAATAACTCAAATTTTTAAAAAAAAGAGGGTTGAGATTCGTTACCTATATCGCCATATTCCGATCCTGGTGGTAGCTGCATGTTCGGATCCCCCCGAAAATCTATCCCCGCATAGGGGTAGTCATCGATGGCAACTATTTATCATCGCCACCAAGGAAAGAAGTCAGCTGGATAGGGGTTGGCCACCCTACCTCCCCCAGTCTACGCATCACATTTGCCTAATGTCGTTGGGCCGGATCTCGAACCTCGTGAAGAGGAAGGTCAACTCTGGTGCTCAATCCTGGAACATGCTCGATGAAAAATGTGCTCAATATACTACTGAACCCGAAGTTCCGTACTCTGTTTTCCTTACACTCACTGAGCTGATGTTTCATGTTGCTCAGTAGTGTAGTGCTCCAGTCATAAATCGTGGGTCTCATGCACTCCACTACATAGAACATCAGAAGCCGCGAGGCCTAGTGGAGTGATGCCAAGCCTGCTATCCTACCCAATGTCAATAGTATGGCCTTTAGGCCCAACACCTGTATAGCATTGGTAGGGACCTGAATCCCCACATTCTCTATGTCTGGATAGAAGTACATCACAATGTACTCATCGATAGTCAGGCCACCTCCTGGCCCACCACAAAAATGAAGGTTCACTACTTCCCCTCGTCGGGAAATCCCAGTAATGAAGTATATGTCCTCCACCTCTATAGTGAGGGACATCCCATCTATTTGGAAGGACTCAGAGTCTGGATCCCAGTAATCCACTAGCATCTGCAATAGTCTTGGTTTGGCTCTCAAGCCACCAAGACACCAAAACTTATAGAGTCCACATGCACGTAGAGCTTGTTGAGCCATTAGATCGGCCCTTATTGCCTCCTCTACCTCACCATGTTCACGCTCTCTCCACTCTAGGACCATCCTGCACAAGGAATTGCAAATTTGCCCATTAGATTACTTAGAAAACCTTATGCATGGCCTCATACGCGACTGTTTTCCAAGCAGCCGCGTATGTACGCGACTATGGGGGCATTTTCCACATAATCCAGCCCTATACGTGGAAAAACCCTTAATTTTCGTGTGGGCCACAACGGCCTTTTTAGTTTGGCCTAGAAAACTAAAATGACCATGGAATTTGATAAAAATTGCATCAAAATGGAAGAGAGCAGTATGGGTAAGTACCTGGAAGAAACGGTAGTGGATTCCACCGACTGGATATCCTGGAATTCGTTGTTGAAAATCAGAGCTTAAATGGGTAAAAATTTCAAATGTTTTATAATATTTTGAATTGTTTACTATTTATAGAATTTTTTCAAAATTTTGAAAATGTTTACCCCCTTTCCTATAGTTTTGACAATTTCTAATCATTTTGGACCGTTTTTTGACCTAACTCATGATGTAGGAGCCCTTTTTCGGTGCCGTTTCAGCCGTTGGATTGACCCGTTCGTGCCGATCTCAGGTATCATGTCTAAACTGGCATATAGGTTAGGTTTCATTACTATTTTCATTTTGCATGACCTTATGACCATTTCATCATAACCTTAGGTACGAACCCACTCTATTATGTCACAAAAACTTCTTGCTGTTTTAGAAGTGGCATGATATGAGTGGTTGTGAGGACCCCACAGCAAACAAGTAATCAAAATACACGATATAGCAGCAGAACTCAAAATCAGTTTTATATTAATCGCAGGCCACTTCGAGGGGGCAACCTCCTTTGAGAAAGCTCAATACAAAATAACTTCACGGTGTCTTCCTTGACCTCAACACACACTTATATACTAAAAATAGGCGCCAATACTATGGGTCAAAACCATGGGCCAATATAAACTATGGATCAACAAATACTACAGGCGGCTTACAAAGCATATGTGCCCAACAACAATAACACAAACTATGGATCAACAATTACTATGGGACGACTTACAAAGCATATGCGTCCAACACAATATACTAACACGGTAAAGAGAAGGATTGACATGGGTTCCTAACAGTGGTAGAGCTTTACCTTACATGGGTACCCTAGTTAGCGCCTTATTAGCATTTGGTGCCCATGCTGACGTTTTCTCCTTTAGGGTGTGAGAGTCTGTTGTATAGTACTGCTATGACATTTTGCAAGAGCCTCATACTCCTCTTGATCTTTTGCTGGCCTATTTCCCTTAGGACTCCCTCATGTCAAGTTGTGAATGCATTATCATGAGCTTTTCCTACCTTATTGAGCTTTATGCCAGCTTCCCCGACATTGCGTTTCAGCCATATAGCTCGAGCTTGTCTCATGTCTAGCCATGCAGAGCCATTTTTTATATCCTTTGTAGCTTGATTCCCTTTTTACCGAGAGGGGATTTTTCCCCCGAGTGTTGATATCGTACACATGTATCCTTGCATTGAGGATAGGTATGTTCCATTGCTTGGAACTAGTTTGTTTTCCCTTATGACACTGGTCTCCTCCTAGTCTGTAACTATAAAGCAATTTTATTCTTTTTCAAGCTTTTTAAATATTTGACAAAGTCCAAAAAAAATCAAAAAACCAAAAATCCGGACAAGGAAAGATGTTATCTTTGGCAGCTGTCGAGTCATGTCGCCTTCGAACAGAGAATTGTATATCACATCCTTTGGTTGGGTTTATAGTTTGACTTTAGGAGTTGTACTCATTTATCTGAGTTTATCTCCACCGACTGGTTAAGCTTCCAGTCCCCATGGAGCCTCTGTCGATGCCTCCTGTGTCGTAGAGATGTCCCAGTTTGTATATCGAGTCTATGCTGCCTTTATTCAGTCACCATACTCCGTTATGCTCTTATTCGAAGGAAGTTGAAGCCTGAGTCGGTCATTCCTCAATTATCTTGACTTTGCATGTCGGCCATTCCTGGTACAGTTACTGGTTCATGCACCTTATGATCGAGTCCTTCCACATTATATAGCTTTGTTGAGTACCTCGTGTTGGATGATGGGGGATGCCTTAATGCCCTCCTTCCAGTGGATTTCATCCCATTGACTTCAGATCATTTATTCTGGGATTGGAATCTAGAGTTAGTTTGAGTGCCTTGAGACTTGCAGTCCTTAGTGGCAGGTTCTCTCGCCATCGACAGTCTTTGGGAATACATCAATGTCCCCTAATCGATGGATCCTCTCAAGTGTTTGACCTCAACACATTTATTCACACTTGTTAGTTTGCACTCTAGTACCTTGATTCCCATTTTCATTATCGATGGGTGATCTCGTGTCTATTAACGGTATACATTAATGACTGGTAATCAGACGATGGACTACTATGTTCGACCTCGACACCTCTATTCACATAGTAGGACATGTACTCATAGTGGTTCGTGTAGAAGACTTTCCAGATTGGTGGCATATCTTATATGCTACCTCCTTGATCGTGCCAGTGTTCATGAGATTTCAGCTCTCGTGACTTGATTCCAGTACAGGTTAGACATTTCCAGCCACTATGGAGATCTTGATCTGTTATATATCTTCAGCCATTATGGAGATCACAGTCCTTTGTATATCTTCATCATGGAGATTCTGATCTATGTATATTGTACGTGGCGATGACCACTTATGTGATATCTTGTATCATGCCTATTCATGGACATTGTACTCTTATGTATCCGGGACTGCTATATGTATTTGCAGTCATGTGTAGAGTGTATCATTGTACTATGCTGATTGGGTGGCTGGTCTTCCATTTGGGATTCTTCATCACTCCACTTCTGGGATGGACTTATAATGTATTTCGGCCATCGTATGACCCCTCTGACCTCACACATTAGGGGGCATCTGTTATAGCTGATTTTACCACTCCAGGTGAATCACCCTTTGTATGGCCTTCCCCTATCCCTCTGTAGACTCCTTAGACCCCATGGACCATTTTTTATCCTTTGATGTTTCCTTAATCATCCCTAAAAACATGTGAAAAATGATACACGCGAGTTTTAAACTCTTAATGGCGTATATACGCAAGTTTGACCCCTAAAACCGCATACATTGGGATGTGTACAAAATCCAAATCCTTTTGGAGTTTTCCTTGACATGGATCCGACTCACTTGACTCCTGGCCTTCCCTATGCCTTGAGATCGCTCGGATTCAACCTTTCATTACCCCTTTGAAAAACTATATAAGGAACTCCATGGTACATTGAAGGCATATGAGAGAATTGAGAGCAAAGAAACTATAGGCCATTATTGCTGGAACTTATGCTTGAGTCTGCATCCCTTTGTCCCTTGGAGCACTTTTGTGTTCTTCCCAAGCTTGCCTTTTTCTTGTGAGCTTGCTATCGAGAGATGGAGGATTGATGTGGTGGAGGCCCAAGTGGGAAATTCAGTTTATCCGATTCACAGACATGCCGATAGAGGTTGTATCTATTGTAATCTCTGATTTATATTAATAGAAATATCTTTTCCTATCCAATAATGTGTGTTTGAATGAATATTTTATCCATGGGATGATTTCAAATGCTTATACATTGTTGATTATATATGCTAGAATAGATCTAACACCATGATATATAGTATGCTTGTATTGTTTACTTGTTGTTGAGGAAGTAATTTATCAATTCAAGCTGAAGTTGGAAAGCTCAATGGGGATCTACTTCAACCGTCCGGAATAAGGTACGAGGTCTGATCCTTTAGTGTTAGACATTTACTTTCTATTGCATATTGGAAAGGATTGATTTCTGGAGTCAAGCTGTCTGTTGTGGTACCCCAAGCCATAGGAATTTCTCTCTGTAACACTGACTTGCCAAAGAAGCTTTCCCTATGAAGATACAAAAGTTCATTTCAAGCCACAAATTCCATAAAATAAACTTTGGTAACGTCATCCAACAGGATTTAGTCCTAGGATTCTTAAGATTGGCGAAGGGGGAAAGAGTTTCCCAATTAATAAGCAGATAGTGAATGTTTTCCATGGAAGGAGTTGTACCACTAGACAGTGCCAATTTCCAGACTTCTTTGGTATAGGAGCAAGAGATCAGTAAATTTTTAGCCGAGTCTTCATTATTCAGACAAAACGGACATCTAGTGGGACCTTCCCACCCCTTCATTTTCAGGTTGTCCCCGATCAAGATTCTACCATAAGCCAAGGTCCAAACAAAGAAATCTACTTTAGGAAGGATTTTCACTGCCCAAACACTTTTCCATATAGCTGAATTGTCATTGGAACAAGGAGTTGATATAATATTGTAGCCTGCTGAAGTGGTGTAGATCCCTGATCTCTTCTCCCATCCTCTAGCATCCTTAGCGGTCCTTGAGACAGGGAATTTCCCACGGAGTTTGGAAATCAGCATAGATTTTTCTCCTTTGATGTGGATTGGGAAGTGGATCCGCCAAAACAACCAAGAGTATGAGATATCTATGTTCCATTCTGATATGTCCCAGAGGGTGAGCATATTATGACTACACAGATACTCTTTAACTTGTTCAATGTTAGGCCACTGTTAAAGTGGCGGACCTCCCTTATCGAATCCTCCCAAATTTTGATATGCTTCCTATTCCCTGGAAATCCAAGTAAGGTTGGGGGAGAAAAAGATGGGGGCCTTCGAAAATATAGATAAAATAGCATATCCTTTTCTTACCAGAGTAGGGCTGTCAAGACACCTCAAGTGGTTTCCTGAAAAATATTTTTTCTACAGGGCAGATTTGCACCAGGACATCTTGCTAGTGATGATATTCCTAAGGATTTTTGCTCCAAGTGCCAAATTTTGAGATGCCATGTTCTTGATTTGTAATCCTCCTTCGATCAAAGGTTTTGACACTTTCTCCCAACTTACCAGTGGTAGCTTCCTCTCATTCGGTTTCCCTCCTTTCCAAGGTAACTTTCTAAGAAGAGCTTCAAGGAGGGAAATAACCCCTTTCTGGGCTAAGAGAATGGAACATTGATAGATAGGGATACTGGAGAGAACAAATTTAATTAACACCACTTTTCCTACTGAATTTAACCATGTTGAGCCCTAGGTGTTGATCCTACTTCTAATCTTGTCCACTATTGGGATCCAGTTGGAGGATTTCAGATTGGTCTTGAATATGGGCACTCCGAGATATTTAAATGCATCCCATTGGGTATTCCATTCAATTCCAAGGATTATGCTAATATCAACCATCTCTTTGGGATTGGAATTCCATCCTAATATTTGAATTTTCCTATAATTGATCTGACTCCCCGAAGTATCTTGGTAGAGATCAAGATCTTTTTAAAAAGTCTTGTAGATTGTACACTCGCTCCACCCATGAGGATTGTGTCATCAACAAACTGGGCATGATTAAGATGAAAGCTGAGCACTGAAGCTTGGATGGCATAGAGAAGAGGAGAGAGAGGGCATCCCTGACGAAGACCACGGGTGGCTTGGAAAAAGCCCTCCGCATGCCCATTGACAAGGGGCACAATCCAGGGCCCTCTGATACAGGCTTGGATCCACCTAATGAATCTGGAGTCAAAGTTGAACCGATGCAAGACCTGAAAAAGGAACTCAGATTGTACTCTATCAAAAGCATGAGCTAAATATAGTTTAATAATCATACCTTTTCCCCAATGCTGGAGACTAGAGTGTATTACTTCTTGGACAAGGATGATGTTGTCAACTACATGCCTTCCCTTGATAAAGCCCCATTGTTTCTCAGGGATAATAGCTGGAAGAACCTCTTTAATATTGTTAGCAATGACTTTGGTAATAAATTTATAGCCAATGTTGCAGAGTGAGGTGGGTCTGAACCTGTCAAAGGAAGTGGCGCCCTTTTCCTTGGGGATCCATGCAGGAAAGGAAGAGTTGGTGCTCCCCCAAATTTTGTTGCAAGATTGATATTTTATAACCATTTTATGGATATCATTCTTGATGATTTTCCAGCATGTCTTGAGGAATATTTCCGTAAACCCATCAGGGCCTGGGGCTTTGTCAGGATCCATACTTGCAAGGTCCCTTTTGATTTCTTTTTTCGAGACAGGGGCCATGAGGATTCTATTAATAGAATGGTTAATCAAATTTGGAACCAGATTTAGGATTGGGGAACTGGTTCAGAGTTCCAATAGGGATCTCCTCGATGTATATGTTTTGAAAGTGACCATACGCCACCTTCTTAATCTCCTCAAAATATTGAATCATTTGACCTTGACCTTGTATCTCCTTCACCACTTTATAGCTCTTACATCCTTCCACTTGTTTGTGGAAGAAGTTCATGTTTTTATCCCCAGCCTTAAGCCAAAGGCATCTTGCTTTCTTCCTCCAGTACTTTTCCTCAGTCCTGCAGGTTGCATGCAGGTTTCAGTGTAGCATAGTTTCCTTTTCCAGGCTTCCTATATCCATTGGGTGTTCCTCCTGCCATCTTTGATGATTTTCAAGCTTTTGCTGAGCTTCTATCCTTTGCGTAGTTGTGGATTTCAGAGTTTTAGCCCAAGCTTTAAGAGCTAGTTTTAGCTTCCTTAATTTTTCTTCCCAGACATAGAAAGGGGAAACTGAAACCGGTTTGTCCCAAACCTCTTGAACGAGCTCATGGAAACCTTCCTTTTTTATCCAATTTAAGCTAAATAAGAAAGGAATGGGGCCAATATTTTTCTCCTAGGACAAATCCAGTAGGATTGGCTTATGGTCTGACATGCTAAAGGGAAATATGGAAGTGCCAGCTCTGTACCCAAGCAGAGGGAAGGATTGCTGAACCAAAAACCTGTGAAGCCTAGCTAGGATATGTCCCAGACCGATTCTCCTGTTGGTCCAAGGGAACATACCATGGGTCGGCTTGATGTATTTAAGATCCCAATCCGTCATTATATCTTCCACTGATTCTCGAAGAGGGTCTCTGACAATTGATCCACCTTTTTTTCCCTTTGCACTGAGAGTGATATTGAGATCCCCAGCTAGGATAAGGTTCTCTGGTTGAAGAGAGACTAGAATATCCTGAATAATTTTCCAACACTCTTTCTTTTCTGGAAGCAGAATTGGAATGACATAGATATTTAGAATGCTTACCTGAAGACCTGATTCCTTGTGACACATATTTGAGAAGATCCAATGGGTGTGAGAGAGGGATTGAACAAGCTCGAAGGACGCTCTCTTCCAAAGCGTACCAAGCCCTCCAGAAGATCCTTTAGAACTCCTAGAGATTCCTTCTCCATTTTTCCAAAAGAGCTGACTAGTTTAGAGAAAATTTTCTTCCTTCATTTTTGTCTCCTGGATTAGTAGGATATCGAGGCTGGAAATGAGGACTAAGTCTCTCATTGATTCTGAATTTTCCCTGCTCCCCAAACCTCTGCAGTTCCAGGATACCACCTTCATTACTTTTCTCTAGGGGGATTGGTGGCCCCCTTGGATGTCTGGCCTTTTTGTTGGTAAAACTAGGATTCATCATAGCCTCAATTGTGGCCTGCGCTCCAAGGAGTTTGTCTCTGTAAGTAGCTTCCTCTCTACACTCCTTGTTCGTTTTCCTCCCTCGCTTTGCTTTTTTCTGTGAGAGTTGTGATTGTCTAATTTCTCCTTCCTCTTCCTCCGAAACTTCCTCCTCTGATATGAGATTCGGTGCTTTGGGTTGATCCTTTGATTCTTGGCGTTTTCCCTTTTCTGGATATCTATTCCCTTCTACCCTAGGGTTCGATGGAGGAGGGTCCTCCATCCCTAGACCCAACTCCTCTTCTGAACTTGTTTCCCCTAATTTGTTGTCTAGAGCTGCTAATTTATTCCCTTCTTCTGATTGGGTTTTCTGGATTGCATCTTCCTTCCTTTTATTCTGAGATCCCAGATTTCTACCATCTTTTTTCTGAGTCTATTTGGTATTAGCCTTGGCCCGTCTGAATTGAGTCCACCCTTTTTTTGAGTATATAAACATGGACATGGATTATAAATAATTTATAATCAAATATAATATATAAATAGTATTTAACATAAAATAATATTTTTATTTGTTTATTAAGTCATATTTTTTCAAAAATATATAATTTGTAAATAATAAATTATTTTTACTATATATAAATGTGGATATGAATTTTAAATCATATTTATAATTAAAAATATAAGAAACAAAATAAATATAACATAATATTTTTATTGGTTTATTAAGTAATATTTTTTTTTAGTTTTTAGTTTTTAATATATTTTCTTAATATTATTGATTAATGATAATTTTAATAACCAAAATTACTTAGTAAAACTAGCACGTTTTCCAATAAAAATATGATTGAGTATATTACATTAACATATTTAGAAAGGAGGAAGAGTTCATCATATTGGTGCAAAGTGAGAGACTATGGTTTTTGTGCAAGGGGTCAACAAAATGTCATTGTAATTTAGGGTGTTGACATTTTCAATCCTTTTTGCAGAAAAGAAGGTCTCACCAGAGGCATAGCCTAATTAGTTAGTGTGAATGAATAGGACATAGTTAGCCTCACCCAAGGTGTAGCCTTACTACTTATGAATGGTGCAAGGTAAATACCTACTTATGATGTATTAGTTGCAATGGACTTTTATAAAAATAAAATTATGATCATTAAAATTAATTATTAGAGGTAGATTCTGCACAAGCTTTTAAAATATGGTGAAAAAATATGAAACGTAGACAATCAGATCACCTTCCGAGATATATAACTTTTATTTATTGAAAATATGTATAACTCCCAAAAAATGGCGTTCTTCTAATATTAGTATGCTATTTTTCTCTAAAACATAATGCATATGTTTGTGTTAGGCCCTGGGTTTGGTATGTAAATTGATCAATTTTGTGAAAAAAAAATATGTAGAGTTGTAGATAACAAGAAGTACTTGTGCAACACTATTTAAAAAAAAATCAAAGTTAAGTTTATATTTTAAAAAAATTAACGAAGTCAGTGAATCCCAAAAGTGACAAAGTCGAGTGTTAGGCCCTGCTATCATCGTATTTACATAATCAATCTACTTTTTTAAGTGCGTATATTTTCCAGTATATTTTTGTAGGTTCTTTTCCATTTCTGAAATAGGTGAGCCGATAAAATGTTGTAGCAGAAATATATGACCTTTGTTTTATATAAATATGACATGAGTGCAAATAAAAATGAATAAAAAATATTAAACACTAACAAATTTATTCAAAAAATATCTATTTGGAATTTGCACATAGAGTTCTATAAGTGTGTAGAGTTTCATTAAGACAAGTGGAGAATATGCAAAATCAAAGTTGAAAAGCATGAAGTTACATAAAATGATGTGTTTTTCTATAATGCACTCCGAGCCATAAGGTTTGGCAATCTAAACCTAAAACCAATATTTTATAGAGATATAATTTTACAGAAAGACACTTTTAAGGACCTAGATATGCTTGGCATATTTTGAAGGTTTGATAAATGGTAGTTTAAAATATACTTGGCATATCAAATACACCATGAATCTCATGGATTTTTTGTCTGATTTGAAAGTAGTTTAAAATCAAAATTTAATATTTATGCCGAAGGCATTTTTCTATTTGAAGTTGGGTTTGTAAAATACTATAGAAATTTTCATGGTTGTGAAGTTTGGGCCAGCAGTACCTCTGACTTACAGTGGAAGCAAATAGAAACGATTAAAAAACACATGATCACAAGCAAGTTCAAAATTAAGAGTTCAGTGCCATATGCGATCATGCTAAGTGAAATGGGGGTGGCTTCTATTGAAGCAATCGCTATGGTGAGACTCATAAGATATCTAAAAGGAGTTGAGCAAATGGAAGAAGGTAGATGGCCTAAGGTTGTCTTCAATGACATATTGTGCAAAAGAAATAAGATTTGGATGCGGAAAAATATTAAATGGCTTAGCAAGTGGGATATGTGCTTGAGCACGTGCCCTACAAATAGTAAAGAAATAAAGGCTTTTGTTATCAAGAAGTTCCACAAGCAAACTTGGGATAAAGATCTAGGGAGAAAGATAAAGTATTATATTGAAGAGTTTAACCCTACCTACAATCAACATCAAAAGGCGTACATAGGGGCCAATATACATTGGAACAAAATTCTCATTGCTTAGTTAAGAACTAATTCCCATCAACTCCATTGTGAGACCGGGCGCTGGAAAAGGGCAAAAGAACCTTGGGTAGAAAGAGTGTGTATTTTTTGCACTGCTGGTAAGCTGGAGATAGAAAAACATTTCATTTTAGAGTGTGAAGCCTTTAAAGAAAATAGGGACAGGTACGCAAATATCTTGATGGATAAATCTTGGGATTTTTTATTTAACGAAGGAACTGTAGAAAAATTGGAGGCGCTCATCATCAAGTTGAATAGACAATGGATTGAATTGCATAAAACAACGTGTGAGTTAGTATGTCCCATAGGCTATTTTTAGCCTTATTTCTTTCCTTCCTTCTTTCAAGTCTCTAATCACTAAAATCTTGCCACGCATTTCCAAAATTGTCAATTAAATATAACTAATATAACTGGTCCATCGATTTTTGGGATTTCAAAATTGTTGCCTAGATGAGGGAGGTTGCCTAGATGAGGGAGGTGTAAACTAGGACCTCGCTCCCATAGCTCCATCATTGATTTGACTGACCATGCATCTCACATACCAAGAAACATTGACAGTTTGTTATTTTCACCGGGGAAGCTCCACTCAAGCTAATGAAGTGCAGGGATCCAGGTACAGTTGGATGCACCCATATAATTTTTTAAAATTAAAAAATAAAATTTTGTTAAATTTTATTTATTTTTTAAATTTTTTTTCTTAATTTTGAAACAAGTGCTAAGGAAAAACGAACTTAGTTTATTGGAATTGGAACGAATTTTGACTTCATTGATGATGGTCGTTCCAATTACATGGAATCCCCATCTTTCTTTTATCATCAATGGAATTCACTCGACATACGGAGTGGACGTACACACACGATGAAATGAATTAGCAGGTCGCTAAAGTTTTAGCTATTGGTCTTCACTTTTTAGCTACTTGTTTATTTTTTTGTCATTGAGTTTTAGCTATTGGTCTTCACTACTTGTTTATTTTTTGAGTTGTCATTGGTTTTCACCTTTTAGCGACCGGTTTATTGTTGGAGTTGTCAAACTTTACACTACTGGTTTTTCCTCCTTTGTTGTTTTATTTGTAATTTTGAAAGATATTATGATGAATATTATCATTGTATATTTTTATACCCCCATCGGAGATGTGTTTCCCTGCTTTCGAGATTTCATTATTGTATATGGTCCTTGAGGTACAACCTCCATTGTATGTCACGGTAGTAGTTCCCAGTTTAATGTAATGAAATGTATTTTTGGATTCTCCCTAGGTGAAGTTGGCCTTGATAGGGTAATAGGTTGGCCCAATCAAGTTATTAGGTCAGTCAATTGATGTGTATAAATAGGGAGGTGGCCTCCCTCATTTAGACACACTCACTCACTCAAGTTCGCAAGAGGAGAGAGAGAAGAACAAGGAGGAGAGAGTGAGAGAGAGATGAAGAAGGCTTCTTATTCTTGGGTTTTTCCATCTTGTGATATTGTCTTAGTAATAGAACTATTCTGAGGAAGTTTGCGGGGTTTTCTCCTTTATAGTTTCCCCGAGGAAAATATTTGTGTCTTGTGTATCTGCTCTATCTTATGTATCTTGTTGTGCTTGTTATTATTTGAGATAAATATCCTAATCAATTTGAATAATATTTTGAAAACTAACATGGTATCAGAGCCTCTCTGAAAGAAGGCACTATGCAGCAACAAAAACTAGGGATTCCTAGTTCAAGTTCTTCTCTCCAGAAATCATCAAGAAAACAGGGCTAGGCTAACTCGCCCTAGAAGGGTGCATATTTTGGTGGAATCATAATCAAATTTGAAGAAGTTTCATTTTTGACCTAGACACTAGTGCTGGGAGAAACTAGGGCATCAAGCTTCGAAGTTTCCCACCACAGCTTTTAGAAAAGAACTTTACTGAGAAACTTGGCTCAAGGAGGCACATCTTTCTATCCAGATATAATTCCAAAATTCCAAAATTCCAAGTTTAGAAAATTAGGGTTTCTCTAACAAACCCTAGGTCAACCAGCTCTGGAATCAGGTCGGACACCTAAAATTGGTAAGATCTAAATCTATGATATTTCCATTTTAGGTTCTCATTTCAAAATGACTCATCATACTCAGCTTGAGGACAAGCTTGGGGGAGCTAAAAACTTTTGAGCATGGAAGTACATGATCTCCTTGATCCTTGAAGAAAATGATTTGGATCACTATATCAGTAAGGAAGCTCTAGAGCCAGAGGGATATGAGGCCAAGGCTATCCATAACAGGAAGTTGATTAAGGCCAAGAGTATCATAGAATATTTTATTAAGGATCACCTCATCCCCCATGTGTCATCCTTGAAGACACCTAAGTAAGTGCTTGATGCTTTGACGAAGCAGTTAGAAAGAGAGAACATCAATCGAAAGATGACATTGAGGAACCAATTGAAAAATGTGAAGATACAAAAGTTAGAGACCATGCAGTCCTACTTCACAAGGGTTGTTCAAATCAAGGAAAAACTTGAAGAAATCGAAGAGAATGGATAAGAAGGAGAGATTGTTATGACCACCTTGAATGGTCTCCCAAGATCATGGGATTCATTCATTCAAGGAATATGTTCCAAAAGGAAGCTAATATCTTTCAACAGACACTGGGAAGAATGAACACAAGAAGAAGCTCAACTTATAACAAGAGAAGATAAGATGGGATAAACTGAAGATCAAGCTCTCACAGTTCACACCAGAAGAAATTGTGGAAAGGAGGATAACCTTCACAACAAGAGGGAGTACCATCATCATAAAAGACAAAAGAAGTTCGGAAGAGATCCTTCTAAAATTCGATGCTACACTTGTGATGAGAAGGGACACTACTCAAGAGATTGTCCCAAAAATAAAGACTCCTTCAACAAAAATTCCAACAAAAAAATACATCATGCTCACATCGATGAAGACGATGAACCAACAAATAAAAGATTCAAAGAAGAAAGAGATGATTCTTTAAGTGATGAAGAATATGTCATAATCTCAGCTCTCATGGTTACTATCTCACGTGGAAGAAATGATTAGCTTGTAGATAGTGTGGCATCCAAACATATGATGGGATACGAAGAAACATTCGTCAATATGTTTGACCATGAGTCACCTCACAAGGTAAAACTTGGGGATGATTATCAATATCCCATAAAAGTAAGTGGAGAAGCTTCCTACAAGCTAGACTCCAAGAAATCTTTGAATCTGAAGGATGTGCTATATGTTCGAGGATTGAAGAATATCTTCTCTCCATATCTGCATTAGATGCAAAGGAAATTAGGGTTGCATTTTTTTATGGCCAAGTCCTATTGTGGCCAAAAGTAAAGACAATTGATGATGCAACAGTAATTGGAGAGCAAGAGGGAGGCTTGTACAAGTTAAAAGGATAACCTGAACAAGAACTGGTTCATGATTCAATAGAACCAAGTGATATATGGCACAGAAGGCTTGCACATGTGCACTACATAGCACTACCAATTGCAATAAAAGCAATTTAAGGAATTCCATAAATCTAGGAAAAACATGAAGGTGTTTGCAAGGGATGTGAACAATGAAAGAATGCAAAGAAGACATTTCCCATCAGTGAAAACAAATCAAAAGGAATATTGTAGATAGTAAACTCAAATGTATGTAGGCCTATGTCATCCATCTCACTAAGAGGGTACATGTACTATGTTTTATTTATATATGATTTCTCACATAAGACTTGGGATATATTTCTTAAAAGGGAAAAATGAAGTATTCAGTAAGTTCAAGGAATTCAAAGCCTTGGTAAAAAAAAACTACAAGGAAGATTAAGACTCTACGGTCAGATAATGGTGGAGAGTTCATGTTATAAGAACTCGATCAACTCTGCAGAGAATCTAGGATTAAGAGGGAGTTGAGAACTCCATACAATCCACAATAGAATGGAGTTTCGGAATGAAAGAACAAAACTATAATGGAAGGAACTAAAGCAATGATACATGACCATGATATTCCAACGCACCTTTGGGAATAAGTAGCAAGGACAACTGTGTATGTACATAACCATACTCCTCATCTATTACGACAGAACAAAACTCCTGAAGAGGATTTCTTAGGAGAGAAACTAGAAGTCACCCATATCAGAATATTTGGTTGTCTAGTGTACATACACATCCCAAAGGAGAAGAGGGCCAAGCTCAATCCTTCTGGAAGGAAGGCATATTCGTAGGATACATTGACACTTCAAAGGCCTATAGAATATACTTCCTAGGATTTAAGAAGATTGACATCAGCAGAGATGTAACATTTGATGAAGACTCAACATACTCCAGATCCAGAAAACTACCTATTGAAGAGATCGAAGAACCTAAAGGAAATAGAGTATGAGATAAGACAATGGAAGAAAAAATTCCAGAATACCATGAAGATCATGACATGGAAGAACCACAAGAGCATGTAGAAACACTTCATGAGAATAAATCTCACAAAATAAAACTAGCATGGGCACAGGAGCTAATATAAGATGCAGAAATGCATTGCGTTCCAGATGGAATGCATAGAGAAAGGAAAATACCAAAACCATACAACCACTATGTGGCATCATTGACAAAGAACCTTACAACTATGAAGAGGTAGCTGAAAATAAAGAATGGAAGGATGCCATGATTGAGGAGTACCAGTCGATTATGAAGAATGATGTGTGAGAGATAGTTTCGAGACCGGAAGAGAAGTCTATTGTTACTTCACAGTGGATCTACAAGATCAAGCATATGGAAGCATTGAAAAACACTAGGCAAGGTTCGTGGCATGTGGCTTCTCACAAAAATAAGGCATAGACTATGAGGAGACATTTTCACTTGTAGAAAGATACACTTCCATCATAGATATACTTGCATTGGATGCAATAATGGAATTTAAGGTACATCATATGGACATCAAGACATCATTCTTGAATTGTGTACTCAAATATGAAGTGTACATGGAGCAACCACTAGGATTTGAGACACATGACAGATAGAAACATATGTGCAAATTGAAGAAATCCTTGTATGGATTGAAATAGGCACCCAGGACATGGTGCAACAGGATGGACAACTTCCTGATGAGCTTAGTAATTACTAAGAGTAAATTGGCTTCCAAGCTTTACTTTAAGGTTGAAGGAAAAATATCGCTGATGCTCCTGCTATATGTTAATGACTTGTTTATGACAGGAGAGGATGAACTCATCATAGATGCAAAGAGGAAGCTTTCCACTGAGTTCAAGATGAAATACCTAGGGATAATGCACTACTTCTTAGGCATGGAGGTGTGGCAAAGTGTGGATGGGATTCTCATAGGTCAAGGAAACTATGCAATGGATATTCTAAAAAGATTCGGAATGATAGAATGCAAGGAAATCGCCACACCTATGGCATCAAACTTGAAGCTACTATGTGATGCTTCATCAGAGTTAGTTGATGCCACAATGTATCGTTAGATGATTGGTTCAATGATGTGCCTGAAGAATACAAGACCATACATATGCTTTTCTATAAACATCCTGAGCCAATTTCTGACAGATCTGAGACATGTTCACTTGATTTCTATGAAGGATGTAGCAAGGTACCTAAAGGGTACAGTTGACTATGGGATCAAGTATGCAGAGAATCAAAAGATTAACCTGCATGATTATGTTGGTTTGGATTGGGTAGGAAATGTCAATGATAAGAAGAGCACTTCAGGTTTCTGCTTCAGTTTGGGATCCAACCTGATCTCTTGGTTGAGAGGGAAGAAGTTCTACGTGACACTGAGTACAGTCGAGACATAGTATGTTTCAACTTGCTTGGCCAGTTGTGAGGTAGTATGGCTTTGGAAGCTACTATCTAATTTGTTTAATCTCCAGTTAGAGTCAAGTTGTATATTTTGTGACAACCATAGTTGCGTGAAGTTGTCGGAGAACCCGATGTTCCATGATAAGTCGAAGCCTATCGAGATCAAGTTCCACTATATCTTGGATATGGTGCAGAGAGGAGCCGTGAAGCTCCAATATGAGACGATAAAAGAGCAGATAGCCGATGCATTGACCAAGCCATTAGCCGCAGTGAAGTTCAAATACTTCATAGAGAGACTTGGTGTTGTTGGGATATTATAAACCCACTTCCTACTTAGGATAAAATATTTAATCATTTCTGATTAATTTCCTACCCACTAGCCTAGATAGTTGGCATCTACTTGCACCACTTTGTCAACACTTCCACCAGCAGCCCCTTTATCCTGATTCTGGTTTAATCCTTCCTGCTTTATTGACTACCATATTTAGTAACTATGCCTTCCTGCAGATTCTATCTTTATCCTACTTTATTCCATCTTTTCAGGGGATAAGGTAAAGCTAGTCTACTAGGAAACTGCTATCTTCTATTTCCAAACCATCCTCCATGATTTTATCTCCATATTTCAATATTAGCATGTTTTTCCATAATCCTTGACAAATCACTCATGATTTAGTTAATTCATGAGGTCCTTGATTGATTAGGAAAGTGCTTTAGTCACCTACAAGGGTTTATCATATTTAGTAAGACTGATTTATGAGCTAGCAAGAGTTGTCTTCCATCAACTCAATTTTCCTTTATAAGGATGTATTACTATTGTAATAATCAATCAATTATTCATTCTTCACTTCTTAATGTGATTCAATCTCTTTATTCTTCTCTATATTTTCCTTGTGCATGCTTGTGAGAATTATCTTGTAGCTAGATCTACATCTTGTGTCTCTTCTTAGCATCAAGGCTCTATTTATTCATAGCATTAGAGTTTCTATTTCTACATGGTATCATAGTACAAGGATGATCAAGTTCTATAGAGTTGAGGAGTTGTTAGTTCTCTTTATCAAAGCGCATCTAGTCTCTTATCCCTATTTGAAGAAGAGCTTGAATTAAGCTTACAATTTTTTCTCCTAGTTTTATTTGTGTAAGTTGTAGAGAATATCTTCTTGAGGGCATCAAAATATCAGTTTGGATTCGTCTTCAGATATGATTCTAAATCCCTTCAACTATCATGAATGGAAATCCAAAATTGACATTCTGTTGCGCAGTAAGGGACTCTATAGAGTTTCTATGGCTTTGGAGAATGAATCTAATTCCGTTGTTGAGAAATCCAAGTGTCATAACAGGTTGGATGAAGCCTATGGATTGCTCTCCCTCTCTATTTCTCCCGATCTACTCTTTAATCTAGATGGTTTGACCACTCCAAACCAATTATGGACCAAACTTGAGTCTCTCTTTGGAGTTCAAGGTGAGTTAAGAGCATATCAGTTGGAGAATGAGTTATTCTTATTGAGTCCAAGTAGTTTCAATTCTATTGAGGGTTTCTTCACCAAATTCAAGTCACTTGTTCTATTCCTCAAGAAATGTGGGATTGAGAATAAATAATATCAATTGATTCTATCCATTATATCAAAATTGGGCCCTAAATGTTAACCCAAAAATCCCCCACTTAGCTCTCAATGGCCTACACCACCCAAGGACACCATCTCATGACACTCATATCCCTCCATTAGACCCCCACACCCTCAAAATAGCCTAAGGATGAAGAAAAGGGCTTAAAAACCCCAAAAAGGAGCCTAAAATAGCCTCCTAGGAGCTAAAGCCCTAAAAAAGGGGCTAAAACCCTAAAAGGGGCTAAATTTAGGGCGGAAGGGGCTAAAAGCCCAAAAAAATGGCTAAATCCATGACCAAGGGCTTAAAACCCTAAAACCCCTTGGAAAATCTATAAAAGGAGGGTGGCTGGTCACTCTCAAAACACTTCTCCCTTGCATACTGTTATGCTACCCATGGATGCCTTGAGACACATTTGCCTCTCAAACCACCCACATTCCCTCTCCTCCATTCCATTGAGCCATTGCTCCCCATCCAAGAGAGAGGAGTGCTTCCACAAACTAGGGCATGGTGGCCCATTTCCACTAGAGAAGGTATAGCTTGTCTTTCATGTCTTGTTTATTTGTTTCTTAGTTGTATTTTCTTTCTAACCCTTGTTTCCATTTGCAGGTTTTATGCTTAACATTGTTTTGCAGGTTTTACTGTAGCTTAGTCTTTGCTTGCAGGTATTTGGAGGTGGAAACCTAACCTGTATTTGCAGAGGGGTTCACCAATGCTTCTATCTTCTTTCTGTTCTTAGCTTAGCTTTCATTTCTGTTATTTACATTACGTTTTCATTTTCTGCATTTACCCACTAGCAGGAACCTACCCTTTTGTCCTATAGACAGAAGGGAGCCATTCCTACCCCTGTAGAAGGGAGAAATCCCTGCTATAGAACTGGCGACCATACCAGGTCGATCCCACAGGATCCCTGGTCCAAATTTTTAATTTTCAAGTTTTTAAAATTTTTGCCCTAGTTTTTCAAAAATTTCCTATTAAATCTGCTTTAGATTCAGTTTATTTCCTGTTTTCAGTACTGTCGAAGCCTCTTCTAGGAAAAAACGAGTCAGGTTGACCACAGTACAACTTACTGTCAGCCAGATCTGACTTTGTCTCACAAAAAACCCAAAATCCGGAGCAGGACGCTCTTATCGGGGCCAAAAGTGAGACTGGGGCACACTTAATGGGAAAACAGGCATGCCCAGAGCGCACTTAATCCCTTGATAAGTGTGACTTCAACCTAGAAACTCAGTCCATGACTATTTTTGCATTCTATGTGACCCCCTCGCTCATTTCTAAAAAAATCTTGCGGCCCCCTCACTAGATTTGATCAGAAATGTGTAGTCTATCAAACAGAACTTCAATTTTAGTTTAATAGAAGTTAAATTTCAGTTTCATAGGACTGTCAATGCGGCTCAGCTGCCTCTATCCAGCATTGTAAGTCAATTTCACTTTCTGTTTTTATTTCCTGCAATTTCTTTCATAAACAAATCTGTAAATGCCAAGTAAATGTTAATGGCTTAATCAAATGAACTTATCCTAACTAAAATCAACCTAAAACTAACTGTCTTGTTTTCCCTTCCTCCTCTACCCAATCATCACCCTCTGAGGTTTTTTGGGATATGACGAAGGGCAATCTCATATAGATCTAGGCACTTCACTATATTGTTCCAAACCACTAAAACCGGATGACCTGGAAGGTAGAGGGGGTAGAGAAGGAGGGCTTCTCACGACACTAAGCATCCTCCATGTTGACCAACCTTGCATCTAGGAGGTGACCTGAGGATCTACGGATGGGCTTAGTCCCATTGTGTTGAGAGCCCATCACCTTCTCTTGGTTGAAGAGGAATATGAGTGAAAGGTAGACATCTAGTTATGCCGTCAAACATTTAGGGTTAATCACTGTATTTGTTCACAATTTCATTCAATGCATGCATACACAATGACATGAAATCTACCATGATGAATTCATAAACCATGTGCAACAACCAAATACCAGAAAAAATAAACAAACAAATACACCATACCAACTAATCAACCCAACCTAGTTCATGACGCTGAGTGAGCATTAAAATTTACTAATTTACACTAAGTATAAACCAATCTGTAGTCTTTGAGGACATAAGTCCTTGATTGCTTCAACTATGGGAAGTACTTGGGCTCTGCCCAGAAACCCATTGTGAGGAGTACCACAGGAACCCCAAAGTAGCTAGCCACTGAGAGGAATTGCCAAGTAAAATGGGAAATGACCCCTTCCGATTGAGTAGAAACACCTGTGAGGAACAAGCCAAGCGTTGTCTTCTGGCAGTCTTGGTGGCCAAGTGACCACTTGCAGCCAATAGGAAGCCACTGAAACCAGGGTCCAAATATCATTCCCATCAGCTTGGTAAAATCTAACACAATTGATCCTCCACATTCTTCCTCATGCCTAAGAGGCAAACCACCACCATTTGGAACACTCAATCGACACTGTCGAAGCCATTCTCAGTGATCTCCCACACCATCAGAGGGCCACATAACCTCTGATTCTGATTCAAATCCATATCAGTCTGAACCAGACCTCCATATCGCACCATCAAGCTAGTGGACCCATGTCCACATCACAACTTGTCACCCACAACCTGGCAAGTGGCCCAAGTACAGTCATGCAGACTATCATCAGTCAGCTGCCACCACCTATAGTGACCAGCCAATCTGGCCCACTTGCAACACATGGGGGTAGTGGCCCCTCCACACACATTGTCCCTCCTGCCACACAGGGGGGTAGTGGACCATCCACTTACATTGCCCCTACTGTCATACATGGGGGCAGTGTCCCCGCCACTCATACTATCCCACCCATAACACTTGGGGGCATTGGCCCATCCGCAATGGTACCACCGCAAGCACCCCCAGCCATGCAGATGCATTTTGCACCTGCAAACCCCACCACCATCGTAGCTCCATCCCACATCAACTTGAGGTCAAATCTGCCTTTCATGGCTCATCTTAACTTGCCTGATTTGGCTCGATTAACAAACGACCCCATTTGCCATCAAAATTTTTGGCCTCTAATGCCAACTAAGCTGCCATCAGACATCCCCAAGTTTGAAGGCAAGGCAGGGGAATGTCCCCAAAATCACATTATGACATTCCATCTATGCTACTCATCCAACAGCATTGTAGACGATTCCATCAGACTGAGGCTATTCCAACGCACCCTTACAGGTGCCGCAGCCAAATGGTAGATTGAGCTACCACAGGCCAAATACCCGGACATCAACTCCCTAGCCTTCATGTTCCTACAGTATTTCCAACTCCTGTCACCAAAGCACTGCCAGTCATATAACTGACCATATCCATGAGCGGCGGCGACATCGCAGTCTATGCAAAATCCAACTTGACGACAGGATCTTCTTGGATTGGTTCCTTAAGACCTTGCTCCCGCCCATAGTAAAGGACGTCGCATCTGAATGTCCCCAATCCGAAGAAGAGGCCATACTAAAAGCCCAACAGTTTGACCTTATCTATGCTCAGTCTGGATACCTGTACACCGTCATTCCAAAAGTCCCCCGTCTGAATACCTCCTACCACGGTGCACTGGGGGCATCCCATGCTACGGAAAACATCATAGGATCGGTCTCCCAATAGCCACAGCACCATCTGACACCACCTGCTGTTACACCACAACCAAGCAACACTGCTAGTGTTGCTTACCAAAACCAAGCTCTGGACTATGCCAGAATGATGTCCTAGTCTGGAGCAACAACTTCCTACACAGAGCCTGCACCACCGCAGCAGGCTCAGGCCATGGTTTGGCCAACACAACAGTATGTTTGGAAAATTCCCACATTTGTGGCACCACCACCCCCACAAATCTATTATGCACCACCAGTGCAACTTGTTCAAGCCCCCGCCCCCGCTCCACCCGCTCCATTGGGACAAGTGTTCGCACAACAAAACTGTCCCAACTAGCCTGCCCACTACAATCAACAAGGGCAAGCTAGAAATAATCGACCCCGCGACCAAGGCAATAACCAACCGTAGGGAGGCCATCAACAACCGAACCCTCCCAACAATGTCGCAGTAAACCGACCAGCCCAGAACTCCCCATGACCAAATGCATCAAGAAGCAACACCCCATTGCGCACAAACCAACCATGCACACTCTGTGAGGTCTATGGGCACTACACATTCGAGTGTCTCCTCATGGGTCGCACCAAGCAAGCCATTCAGAACTAGGTCCAACAGGCTACCAATACTACAAACCAAGCACAACCCAACCCGACACCACAAGGACCTCCTCCTATGGTGCTTCAAAACCCGCTACCAGTCCAAGGGTTGGTGGCAACCGTACCCCCTCCCCAAGCCAATCCTAATGCTCCGGGGGCACCTCCCACAACCGAAACAGGTGTTCACCACCTACTAGCCATGACGACTAAAGAATTCAACTTATAAACTAGACGGAATCAGTACGGAGCCAACACTGAACCTACTGAATCATTAGCAGCATCCACATCTAAGACAGTCAACCTACCTCTTTAGTTACCCCCGTTCCCACGCCCCTGATATGTAGAGTTGCCAATAATGCCACAACTAGAGTTGCGATCAGCTATAGCATTGTGGATGATTTGGCCCAAATGCCAACTGCTATGTCTGCTCTTAAGGTACTTAAAATGTGCCCAACATAACAGAAAGCCTTGCTAGTCGCCCTGGGGGCAGTAGACCCCTCCGACTCCAAGTTAATCACATTCGACACGGAGAACGGGGAACCACGCATGCCATCGACCATCGACTTCCAAATCCCGGTGTCTATCCGGAACCTGGTTGTGCACCGATGCATAGTGGATGAGGGGGCATCCACATGTGTTATGTCTACCCTGGTTTGGCAGAAACTTGGATAACCAATTCTCCAACTGTCCTCCACAACTCTATGGGCCTATGATGGACATCCCACAAAAGCCCAAGGAATCCTCCCCCATGTCCCCATCACATTATCTAGGAAGACAGTACTGATCGACATAGAGGTCGTCAACGCTCAACTGGACTATAACCTTCTCCTCGAGAGAAGTTATTTGTATGCCATGAGAGCGGTCACATCAACTGTCTTCCATCTCATAATGTTCCCCCACAAAGGGAAGATTGTGATGGTTGATTAGCTCACTTATCATGATCCCCAAGGGTTAATGACACCTGCCAACGTTATCCCTACCATCACCACCATTGAGCCACAAGGGGTGACCACACATGCCAATGTCCTCCCTGCAATCAACACCATGGTTGAAAACACACTAGCCTCCCCACCGTTGAATGTGGGCCCTGGGTTGTTTATCGATCCCACCATGACGACTCCTTTCTTGTTAGTGTTACCACCACTAACACAAAATGAAACTATAGACTTGTGCATGGTCTCATCCAGCACTGCTGCACCTAAACAGCAACCGCAGCCGCAGCCCCAACCACAACCACAAAATCTTCTACAGCCGCAACATCACTCGTAGCAGCAGCATTACACGCAACCGAAACCACAACCGCATCCCCACATGCAACCACCAGGGCGTTATCTGGGCTCATCTCCAGTCCATATGATTTCCTTCCTCTTTCTCCCACCTGGTGTCATGAACAAACTGGCAATGGCCACCTTAATCCTACCCAACTTTACATTGGGAATTCTGGTGTGGTATCTTGATCCTCCAGCTCAACCAGTGATGCCCCAGGTTGTTTCAACCTCGGTGCAACCTATCGCGGTCAAGTCTCATCCTTCACCTAGTCCGCACAAGCCAACCGCCGTGCGTGCACCTGCATCACCCCAACCCAAAAGGGCTAGGGGAAAGAACACTAAAACCACCGCAGAGCCATGACAAGTCCCACCTTGTGCTTTCTGCGACCAACAGGGCCATCCAACCCATAATTCCACTAAAATCCCACTAATCCGTGTGCATCTAGAGGCCATGGATACAAACGAAAACATCCTTGTGGTTGAACTCCCAACTGCGCTAGTAGTTAGGAACAAGGCATTGAGGACAAACAATGATTGCACCCTTTGCGGCTTGTATGGACATTACTCTCACCATTACCAAGACTTGCCCAAATTTTGAATGGCTCTAGCTGACCTTCGTCAACATTCCCTTGAGTCTGAAATCACCTTGATCGAAGAAGTTCACCCCCCACCTCCTTCTTCAGACACCATGTCCATTTACATGATGTCCAGTTCTACGGACCCTCTTGTCTCCACCATCATTGACAGTCCATCAGACCTATCTCTTCTGTTGTTTCTCTAGCCACAGCTGCAACCACTGTTGCAACCTCAACCTCAGTTACCAAGGAAACATTGGGGTTCATTCCCGATCAACACTATACTTTTCCTTTTCCTTTTCCTTTTCCCTTTCCTTTTCCTACCATTCGAGATCATGAGTAAGTCTGTCTTGGCAACCCGCAATCTACAGGAGTTCACACTGGGATATCATGTGTGGTACCTTGAACCACCTACCCTACCTCCAGGTCCATCAAAGACTCCTACCGTCTCGAGGCCTACCCCTCTTCCTCCAACAGAGATTGGGGGAAAGGCAACAAAAACCACAACCAATACCATTTACATGATCTCTAGCACCAGTTTCCCTTCCGTCTCATTACTTGTGGAAGATCCACCTGATCTATCCTGGCACCACTTATGAAATGATGGATAGATCTGTAAGACCACCTCTGGTTTTACCTCGTTCCCTTTAAACCATAGTACAGAATTGGTTCTTCCCATAAAAGACCAGATTTTGTCACCCCGCCTTGCCAACGACCTTCATCTAGGCAAGGGGGCATACCTCTTCGCTGACTCTAGTGGACAACTCTTGAAGAAGCTGCACAATGGGGTCTACCTCAAGATATTTTACGCTTAACATCACCAATGAGTTGCTTCATTTTCTTTTCTTGTTTTTTAACATTTTTCAGCAAAAATAACGGGCAGCACCATCAACTGCTAATCCAAAGTCTCTTGGAACTAGTTTGAGACACCTCTCACACCTCCAGGCTCAAACTTTTATTTCTCGATGAGACCAATGTCTCATGTTTAGTAAATCAATTTCGGGATCATTTCCCACAAGTCGCCTCGATTTATGAGCCATGACATGATGATGTAAGTGTCTACAGACCGATACTTATATCACACTTCCCGACCGCTACTCATGTGAGTTTTCGGGCCACTTCCTGTTAAGGAATGTAATTTTACTTTTATTTTTTGTATTTATAGTTGTATTTTTCACCGCACCTTACGCATACATCTGGACCATCGTCCACAAAACCCTTTATTTTTCATACATGTATTTGGCATAGAATTTACCCCAGGCTTGCACTCACATTGCATGTAGTCAAGTCCGTCCACTGCAACACACACACATGCTCTCCTGACCTCTGTCTAAGAGCCACCTTGGTTTGCATGCCTCTACCGCATCGACTCAAAGGCCTCTACCGCGATCTATCCCATGCATGTATTGGTATGTTTGAGAGCCTTCTGCTCTGTCCATACTATGTGGATGACCTTTGGACCTCTGTCCGTCATCCCGACATGGGGCACCGTATGTGCCACCACAATCGGTTGACCATACTGAAGTTTCATTTAAGCTCTTTTCTGACTCTTTAAAACAATGAAAAGATGGCCGACTACAGCTGCTTCCTTTCTTGCTCGCTAAAGTATACGAAAGTGCATCTACATTGTCTCGTTTACCTTCTTTTGCGGACCATGTAGACCATTCATGAAAAGGACCTCCTTGGCACACTCAAGCCAAGACAGTTCCCCTCTGCATACTTTTATGCTTTCTGAGGTAGAGGGGCCGCACTTCATGAAAAATCTCACCACCGGTTGTCATTAAGCTCTTTTCCAGACATCTCAACAAGAAAATATTGCCAAGCAAACTTGGTTTCGTTCATGCTCGTAAAAGTATTTGAATGACCATCCAGTTAGTATAGGTTTAACCTTTTTCGACCTGATTGGACTACCAACGATAAAGAAGTCTCTCATCCCTCACAGGATGGGCGAGCTCTCCTATGTATAATTTTATCATTTTTTGGGCACAGGAGACTACCAACGAAAAAGATCCCCCACTGGAGTCTTCTTCGTGCTTTCAGACTCTCTAAAATTGAAATCAACATCGAGCATTCACCTTCTCGGGCTCACCAAAAGTCCACGAGATCGTACCATAACGGTGTCCCTAGACACCTCCCCACAACAAACAGTTTGACAGTATTCCCCCATTGGGTCTCCTTTGTTCATAGTACTCTACAATGTGTCTTCCTTGGATCCCACCAATATCAAAAGAGTCTACCTCCTCCAAGTATTTCCCATCTGCAGCGACATCCCCAGTATTACAACTATGATCCCATTCCCATGAGTCAGTTTCATTTGTTGCTTGGTCCGCCCTACTGTCATACTCTAAACAAAGGAAGTTTGAGTCTCCCAAACTCCCCCTTCCCTTGTTCAGTTCTTTCCCTTCCCTCCCCCCCCAATTCAGTGAGTCAGTCCGCAGATTGCTTCACACCTTTCGATTATCTCCCTCATGCTCCTGGTCAAGGAAACATCATTGCCTTAACTAGGGGCAGGTCTCCCTCTATCAACGCCAACATACATATTCCAGAGGATAGACCTAGAGGTCCCTGTACCTTGGTTTCATTGACATCATTGATGAGTTCCTTGGACCACTTGAGAGGAGTCCTTAGTGCCTCTCGGGATGGTTGTTTCTCACGTGCTCGACTTCAACTCCATCATCGCACCATTGAGATTCCTATAGGGTTTGTTCCACACAGTACTTGGTCGAAGACCCTAGATGTCACCCGACTCTAGCACATTGGTGAGTCCACTCGAGGGACCTAAATAGGTTATGTCCCTTGTGATTTTTGGGTTGAATTGGAGACAGTGATGTGAATCCCCAACAATGCTTCGATATACCTTTATGATTAATGCAGCATACTTGTACCACAGAGACTTTGACTCTCAATCAGTGAGACCACACAGCTATGTACCGTTTCAGATCCATTAGACGGTCAGTTATGAAGATATAGCATTCCATGAGAATGCCATGGGTCCAATGTACTAGATCAACATTGTATTCAACCTCACATGGAGGCAACCATTATTGTAACATCAGTTGTATATGATCGGCTCTTGTATTTTAGAGCATAGATCAAATTATTCTTTTGACATTGTCACAAGCATGGGGATGCCCGCCTCGTCCATATACATGTCACACATTATTTGTATCTCACCCATTGATGGGAACCATATTAATACAAAAACCAAAAGCCACCATGCCCCAACCCCGGAAGCACCACCTCCACGTAGCAAATACTATGATGTCCATCGGCCATACGTTGAGCTCCTGCCCTCACACATCAGGGGGCAATCTGTTAACCCAAAAATCCCCCACTAAGTTCTCAATGGCCTACACCACTCGAAAACACCATCTCACGACACTCATATCCCTCCATTAGACCCCCACACCCTCAAAATAGCCTAAGGATGAAGAAAAGGGCTTAAAAACCCCAAAAAAGGAGCCCAAAATAGCCTCCTAGGAGCTAAAGCCCTAAAAAAGGGGCTAAAACCCTAAAAGGGGCTAAAGTTAGGGTGAAAGGGGCTAAAAGCCCCAAAAAGGGGCTAAAGCCCTGACCAAGGGCTTAAAACCCTAAAACCCCTTGGAAAAGCTATAAAAGGAGGGTGGGGGGTCACTCTCAAAACACTTCTCCCTTGCATACTGTTATGCTACCCATGGATGCCTTGAGACACATTTGCCTCTCAAGCCACCCACACTCCCTCTCCTCCATTCCCATTGAGCCATTGCTCCCCATATAGGAGAGAGGAGTGCTTCCACAAGCTAGGGAATGGTGGCCCATTTCCACTAGAGAAGGTATAGCTTGTCTTTCATGTCTTGTTTATTTGTTTTAGTTGTATTTGATTTCTAACCCTTGTTAACATTGTTTTGCAGGTTTTATTGTAGCTTAGTATTTTCTTGCAGGTCTTTGGAGGCGGAACCCTAAACCGTGTTTGTAGAAAGGTTCACCAATGCTTCTATCTTCTTTCTGTTCTTAGCTTAGCTTTCATTTCTGTTATTTACATTACATTTTCATTTTCTGCATTTACCCACCAGCAGGAACCTACCATTCTGTCCTATAGACAAAAGGGATCCATTCTTGCCCCTATAGTAGGGAGAAATCCCTGCTGCATTGAATACTCATTTTTTGTGTCAAATTTTCATGATACTAGGCTTGCTATTTCAAATTGGAAATTGCCTTCTTTGAGTACATTCTTTGATTCACTAAAAAATGAGCATTATAAATCCATCTAGATGGGTGCTCTTATATTCTCCAAGGGAAAGGATAATTCTCTTATAGTTCAAGGAAGCAATAATTCCAGATCAAAACAGAAGAAAATTGTGAAAGAGAAGAAGCCAAAGTTAGAAATTGAAGATGAAGTTTCAAATCCTACTGATGAAGATTCAATGAAGAAAGCCAAGAAGAAATGGAGCACATCCAAGTGTTCTTATTGCAAGAATGGATTTCATCATGAGAATAATTTTTTGAAGAATAATATGGACATCACGTCTCAGCTTCTTGAGAAGCACACCATTAAATTTCCAGATGAGCTAGAGAAGCATGATGAATCCTCAGAACACTGTCATAGTGCACAGTTCCAAGGTAATATAAACTATGCCTCGAGTGCCAGATTTAAATCATTTCCTCATATATATGGTATAGATTCATTTTATGATATATCGTAATCATAAAACTTATATTATTTCTTGAATCATTCACCTGTTAGTCTACCAGATCCATCTCCCAATAGTTGTGATTTTTCACTATATCTTGACTTGTCTTTAAGCAACCCTTCCCCACTTCATTCACACGATTATAATTCTGATTTAGAAGCATGTTTTCAGGATGATATGCATGTTATGACACCAACCATACCACCATCCATACCATATACCATACCTGTGAATAATCCTAAGACTATACAAACCGCAAGTTCACTAGTTGATTCCTCATTGGTTTCCTATGCAATGTTACTTATATCAAATGGTTTTAAGCTTTGTTATATTTCACTGGTTGGTTATCCATGAACTTATTCATCATTGGAATAATATTACACATGTTTGGTTTTGTCTAAACACTTATGGTTCAAATCTCAAGTCCATTCATCATTCAGTTTTTTACATCCATCTGTTTTCACCAGTTGCTCATCATTATCCTACCTTATCGCTAGACCCTTATGGAGACACTAAACCTTTGGTATTTTCTGTTCCATATGATAATATTTCTGCTATATCAGAGAATTTTTAGTCTCATTTCATATTTGCGAAGGTGCTTCATCAATTTGGAATAAAGATATGTGATCCACATCACCATTTTGCAGCTATACAAGGAATTGATTGTCTTAATTTTTGTACTCTTTGGGAAGGAGTATGCACAGATATCTTTTCCTTTTCAGAGTGTTTTTGCAGATCAGATTATGACAAGAACAAGAATCATTCAGATAATGCTCCTACTTAATCAAATGATGAGATACAAGGAGTCTCTCCTCTTCCTTCTTCCAGATTCTACACTTTAGCGCATGATCATGGAGTCTACAAACTTATTCATCAAGTATTTCACAAGAAATAGTTCAATCAGCTCCTTCAAGTGAAGATAAATACCTATTGAAGACATGTTCAAATTTTGTTCTTTTTCCTTTCTTGAGGGAGGATTTTCCCCATGTGGTTTTGCCTCTTTCCTCACTTTTCTACACATGAATAATTGTAAAGGGTGACCATATCCTTGTTGTTGGGACCTATATGCATCGATATTTCTTACATATCATCATAAAGTTAGACTTAAAGGGGGTGTTGGGATATTATAAACCCACTTCATACTTAGGATAAAATATTTAATCATTTCTAATTAATTTCCTACCCATTAACCTAGATAGTTGGAATCCACTTGCGCCACTTAATCAACACTTAACATATATACCTAGGAGCACCTTTATCTCGATTATGGCTTGATACTTCGTACTTTATTGACTTCCAAATTTAGTAACTGCGCATTCCTGCAGATTCTATCTTTATCCTGCTTTATTCCAGTTTTTTAGTGGATAAGGTAAAGCTAGCATACTAGGAAACTGCTATCTTTTGTTTCCAAACCATCCTCCATGATTTGTTCTCCATATTTCAAGATTAGCATGTTTTTTCCATGCTTGTCAAAATTATATTGTAGCTAGATCTACATCCTGTGCTTCTTCTTAGTATCAAGGCTCTATTTATTCATAGCATTAGAGTTGTTATTTCTACAGGTGTGATCTAGAACAAGGTCCCTATAAAGAGGGAGTGACAAGTTCTAGCATGGTTGAAGATTCAAGTAGTTCTTGGAACGTAATGTGTCCTGGTGTGCTCCCATCCTAGAGATGACGAGAGATCAAAAGATGTAGATGCACTAGAATGAGATCTCACATGGGAAGGAAAGTGATTTATATAATTCACAAGTTCCTTGACTGATTAGGAAAGTGATTTAGTCACCTATGGGGTTTATTATATTTAGTAAGCATGATTTATGAGCTAGCATGAGTTTCCTTCCATCAACTCAATTTTTCTTTATAGGATGTATTAATATTGTAATAATCAATAAATTATTCATTCTTCACTTCTTCATGTGATCCAGTCTCTTTATTCTTCTCTCTATTTCCCTTGTCCATGCTTGTCAAATTTATCTTGTAGCTAGATCTACATCCTGTGCTTCTTCTTAGTATCAAGGCTCTATTTATTCATAGCATTAGAGTTGTTATTTCTACAGGTGTGATCTAGAACAAGGTCCCTATAAAGAGGGAGTGACAAGTTCTAGCATGGTTGAAGATTCAAGTAGTTCTTGGAACGTAATGTGTCCTGGTGTGCTCCCATCCTAGAGATGACGAGAGATCGAAAGATGTAGATGGACTAGAATGAGATCTCACATGGGAAGGAATACAATTTTTCCCTAGATGTAATGAGTCTTGGCATAGTACGTAGGTTGTCCAAGGACACAGTAAATCTTGTTAGGTCATCCTTGGATGTAATAAGTCCTGGCATAGTACGTAGGTTACCCCTGGATGTAATGAGTCCTGTAAGGTCGTCCTTGGATGTAATGAGTCCTAGCATGCTACACATGTTATCCTTGGATGTAATGATTCCTTGAGGTTTTCCTTGAATGTAACGAGTCCTGGCGTGGTACACAGGTTGTTATTGGACGTAATCAATCCTTATGTGTTCCCATGTTGGAGATGATGAGAGGTCACAAGGCAGTTGGTGTGCACCTAGGTAATTCTCACATAGTGGAATATGCAGGTTGTCTTCATGACATAATGAGTCCTAGCGTGCTCCTATGTGGGTAGAACGCGGGATGACCATGGAAAGACGTAATTCACTTGGTGTGCTCCTAGGTGATTCTCGCATAGTGGAAGACATAGGTTGTCTTGGTGACGTAATGAGTCCTGGTGTGATCCTATGTTGCTAGACCACAAGTGGTATGTGGTATGCATCTGGGCTATGCTTCGTGTATGATGATGAGGTGATCTGGATACGAAGAGATGATGCTAGGAGATGCAAGTGATCACAATGAAAATGTAATGGACAGTCTTAGGCTGTACCTACGCGATGGCTTGCTCGTTGATAATATGAAGACCTAGATGAGGACTAGGCCTACACCTAGCATGAAACAAGGTTGGATTTTGTTGGTCACTATGGGCAGACCCGGGTTTACTATAATTAACCAACAAAACCCCTAGCTCACTGGCCCTTTCGGCGACAGACCGCGGGGCGGCCTGAAGTCTCACCCGAAGTGAATCTAATGGGTTGGCCAAGGACTCAAGTGTCTTGGAACGGGTTTTGATGTGTCCTGTTGTGACTCGCAGCTCCGCTAGCCGTGAGGTCTCCATCTCTAAGCGCGTCATGCGATCCTTACTACTCGCAGCGCTTCCAACCATGAGCTCTCTATCTCTACGCGCGTTGCGCAATGCCTTTCCTTGCCGCGCAACTGCCTCTTACTCCCAATATCTCCAATCTTACTGCATCACCACACACCACGCGCCACACAACTCCTCCCCAACACCAAGTCCTTAACCTGCGGTATCGCGCACCCCAGCTCCTCTGCTGGTGCGGTATCACCTCTCTGCGATATCCTACCTCCGCGGCTCAGCGCACTCAGTGTTGTCGTGTCGACGTGTGGGGCTCAACATGCAAGACTGTTTATACTGTGACTAAATGACTGTCTAAGGTAACATGAATGAACTCTCATACAACATACCAAAAGACTTCAGCTTCTATTTATCGGTCTATATTGCTGCAACTGAGTAACACATACATACACTGTCTGTAACAAAGCTCATGTGCAAAATAACAGATAATAGTAAATAAGTACAAACACATGCATTCATCACATAACACGCAGGTTTTACATGGTTCACCCCCGGGATGGGAGCTACATCCACCAAACTATGTTTCTCTATTATATCTTGAGGGAAGCAAACACAGTTTGGCTGCACCGCATATGCAGCTAGAGATCTTCTAGGTAACTCCGCACACAGCCTGGAGCCCTTCTCTCCTAGATCTCTTCTCTATCTCTATCTATATATTGTTTCTCTTACAATATACACTTCCCTCTCTGTCAATCCCTACGGATTGTTACAAACAAGCTCAATGAGCCAGCTACTGTTTATAGTAAGATGTTACAGCTACGAACAGAACCAGAGCATGGTCTTTACAATACACAGGCTAAAACATGCAAAATGGCTAACAGCCCAAAAACTAACAACAACCAACCAACCATTTACAATACAAAATATATCCCTTTATAGGCAGCCCGGAGGTCTCACCATTATAACACTGTGGGCCTGCCCCAACAGTAATCCTGAAACCCTCATTAGTGACAGTCTGCGTATCTGTACGTAGCCACTTCTTGTCACACCACAACTCTCTGCAGTCTTCCATGCTTCCCGGTGCTGATCATGGGTACTATGCACCGCTTCCCACTTACCACAGCGTCCTGTAGTCTTCCATGCTTCCCAGTGCTGACCATGGGTACCGGCACTACTTCCTTTATGAGGGTAGCTGAACCCTCTTGTCTCCACTGCTGCCTTCAATGCAGTGGGTGAGCTTTCTCTTCTCGACCGCTCACGTACCATCGTCTTCCTTTACCACTCTACCTCCACAGTCATGGTTTCCAGCTCTGATCTGGTGCTAGAAAACCTGCTACAGCTCCATAGCTCTACCTCTTATATCTCTGCTAAAACTGTCTGTCCGCCAAAATAGCAGCTTCTTCTGTAGCTGCGGGACCTTACTCCAATAGTCCCCTAACACTTACTTGTGACTCGTCCCCGAGTCACTACTAGCGGGCTTCTCCTGCTGTAGCTTTGCTTTGGCTTCCTACGAAGTCCTCTGCAACTTGTCTCGAAGTCCTGCGACTTCATTCTTCATCACCTCGACACGCTCACGTGCCGAGTCAAGTGAGGCTTGACTGATAATGGAGTCCTCTGTTTACCTTACTTCGTAGAGCACTCTTACTTTTCCTTTTTGTTATGTTCATAGTTCTGTCGCTTGCAAGGCTTTGCTATCCCACATGTGACTATAAGGATTCAAATCCCTGGTATCATGAGAACTCCTTTCTATCCGTCCTAGAGCTCGTGCTAGAAGGAAGATATAAATCTGTATCTTCCTGCCTTTGCGGAACACTTCACTCGGCCTGGAATCCTTTAAATGCACACAATACAAACCATGAATTCCATTCCGAGAACAAGCCTTTGTCTGCATGCTGGAGTTCTTTTTGCTGGATATGCTGTTCTTTTTCTTTTTCTTGCTCAGCAAATCGCTCCAGGTATTCACGCTGCCTCTGATCTTTGAATTGCTGCTTCTTTGTCTCAGCAATCTCTTGTTCTTCTCTTAGCTGATCAGATAGGCCAGTGGCCTTCTCCCGTTGCCGTCTTTTTCTCCTTTTTACTTTCTTTCTGATGGGAGATTTCTTCTCATCATTCTTCCGCTCTGCTTTCTTATCTTTAGTGATCGACGCATCTTGCTTCTTCTCTATGGCAGAGATTTTAATGACATCTTCTACATCCTGCGCTGGACTCTTCATCCATGGCGGTTGTCTAACCTGTGAAGCATCTAATTTCACATCCTTCGGCGGCGTCGTCATGGTAGACGCACAGCTAGTACGTTCTTTCCAAAATCGATTCTATAGGGTCGTCCTAGGGCATAACCCACTTGGCTGAATATCCTGGGCGTGCAATGGCTTCGAACTATGGAAGTCACTGTACTCTGTAACAGGGTAAACTCTGCACAGGGAACTCATAACAGCTTACTCTATAGCTCTCGGATTTTTCCAAATGTAACCCTCCTTCCTGGGTAATTTCTGCTTTTATGCTGAAGGCAACAATCCCGGATGCAATGGTCATCTAGGTTGAACCCCTCGGCTGTAATAATTTCCTGGATGAGACCATACCCATCATCCCGATCCTCAATAAATGCTGAAATCCGATCAACTTTCCCTCGAAGCGTGTGTGTACCGGCGCCGGTCTCGTCGAAGATTTTCCAAATCTGGAAACTTAATTATGCCGCTGCCAAATCGACGGTAAGGTATACCGGTCATTTCCTCATTAACTGCCTATCGGAGGGTGACTTGACGGGCCCTCTGTCGGTTGCAAAACTGGGTACGTGGCACGGAGGCACATCGCATTGCTGCGAGGCAACACCACATCATCTGCGCAAACAAACGAGCGTTATAATTTATTTATTTATTTTTGGGCCGCAAGTTGTTGATGACTTGCGCAAAAATGAACCGTCCTCGTGCGATTCCTCATAGTTAGAATATCTGCCAGTGTAGACTAATTCTCGGTGCGATGCCTCCTTTCAACTACACTGGACATCTGCACGCTCAAAGCGGTTCTGAATTAGGGCTGGGGGGCAGGGTGGCTGTCACTATAAAGCTTAAGCATGTTGCCATTGATGAATGTGGGAAGAAGCTCCCCCTTCAGTGTACTGAGCTGAACGACACCTCCCTCTGTAATTTGCTGTATCTGATATGGCCCCAACCAATGCGTCTTGAATTTCCCTGGAAACTTGAGAAATCTGCTTTCATAGAGAAGTACTAGGTCTCCGATCTAGAAAATCTTACTCTTAATGTGCCTGTCATGCCAATATTTTTCTTGTGCCTTCTGCACTTTTTGGTGAAAGCCTGCGATGAATCTGTCTTCCTCTAAGGCAAGTAGCTGCGCTAGCCTCTCATCCACTGTGTCTGTATCAGTCATCCCGGTGATCTGAGCAATTCTTAAACTGGGAAGGATATACTCCATAGGAATAACAGCTTCTTTTCCATATACCAAGCTGGAAGGTGTGTGTCTGGTGAGCTTCTTGCATGTAGTCCTGTATGCCCATAATACAGCGTTAACTCTTAAGTCCCAATCGTTTCTTTTACTGTTGCAGGTCTTTGTAAGAGAATTTTCTAGAATCTTGTTAAATGCCTCCACCGTACCATTAGCTTGAGGATGGTAGGGTGTGCTCTTGTGGTGCTGTATCTAGAATTATTCTGTTAAAGCTTCAATGGTGCGGTTCAAGAAATGGGTGCCTTGAACGCTCATTAAAATGACTGGGCATTCAAATCTACTAATGACGTTCTTGAAGAGAAACTCTACAGCCATCACAACATCACAATTTCTTACTGCCTTGGCCTCTACCCACCTAGTGAGGTACTTTGTTCCAATGATGATATATCTCGCACCAGTTCATTTTCCTGGTGGGTTGATAGGACCCACAAAATCTATAGCCAACTTGTTGAATGCGTGTAGCGTAACCTGTGGTCATAGCGGCATTTCATCGCGTTGCGAAGGTTTTCCTACCCTCTGGCAGATATCGCAGCATCTGCAAAAGTCCTTATCGTCTTTGGGCAACGTAGGCCACCATAACCTGGCGGCTAGGATTTTCTGCACAGTCGACTTTCCTGTGAAATGACCTCTTGTGGTACCGGAATGTGCCTCTCTGAGGATAGCCTCTTTTTCATGCAGCATCACACATCTGTGCAAGACTTCATCTGGCCCCAACTTGTATAGTTGTCCTGCAATCAGGGTGAAGTCTGCTGCTTTGACAAACAATTGCTTCTTCTGCGGCTTAGTAAATTCAACAGGTGCCAATCCTGTGGTGAGAAACTGGATGATATCATCATAGTACTCATCTGTGATCTGAATAGAAAACAACTGCGCATCAGGCAAATTGTTTTCTAGGTTACTTGGATCTTCTCCTGAGTCTATGCGTGACAGATGGTCAGGTCCAGTGTTCAATTTTCCTGGTTTCACGATGATTTCAAAATCATACTCCTGAAACAGGAGTAGCCATCTACAGATTCTCCCCCCTAACACTGGCTTATCGACCAGATACTTCAATGCGGAATGGTTAGTGAACATCTTGAACGAGGCACCCAACAAGTAGTGCCTGAACTTCTGTAGAGCATACACCATAGCTAAACCTTCGTCTTCTGTCGTGGTGTAGTTATTTTCTGCTGTCAATAGCTTTCTACTGGAGTATGCGATAGGGTGATCGATACCCCCTTCACCTGGTTGCGTTAAAACGACCCCTAGCGCGATGTCAGATGCATCCACATGTACAAGAAATGGCTTGGTCTAGTCTAGAAATACTAGGATGGGTGTTGTAACCATCTTCTCTTTAAGTGTGTCTAGACTTTGTTGGCATTCCTCATTCCACAGGAATTTTACATCTTTCTTTAGCAATTTCTCCATCGGTGCTGTAATCTTTGCGTAGCCCTTGATGAATTTTCTGTAGTACCCGATATGACCAAGTACTATTCTCAGCTGTTTTACAGAGTTGGGTGCTGGGAGATTTACAATGATGGCAATCTTTGCAGGATCTACCATCAAGCCTTGTCTGCACACAATGTGACCCAACAAAATACCAAATGGTGCACAAAATATACATTTCTTCAAGTTTAGAGAAATATGGTACTACCTACATTTCTCTAGCATTAGTCTTAGATCTCCTACATGCTTGTCAATTAGTCCAAATACAGTCCAATCGTCAAAATAAACTTCTAGGAATTTATGGATGTATTCTTTAAATACAGCAACTACTACTCTAATAAAGATAGCTGGTGCATTCTTAAGACCAAAGGGCATTACCGTATACTGGAATGAGCCCCATTCCGTTGCGAAGGTGGTCTTAGATCGGTCTTCTGGATGGATCCTGATCTGATGATAGCCTAAAAAGCCATCGGTGAAGGAGTAGACCTCCTGTCCTCCTACGTTGTCTAGTACTTCATCTGTGAACGGTGTCGGAAACAAATCATGGAGCGATGCATCATTGAGTTTTCGCAGGTCGACACAAATCCTGATATCGCCTTTAGTTTTCTTCTCCTCTACAACCATGGGGCTAACCCATTCGCTTTCTTCCACAGGCTCGATGATGCCTGCTGCTAGCATCTTATCAATCTCGTCTTTAACTTTTTCTTTGTAGCGCGGATTCAATCTGTAGGGACACTGCTTGACTGGTCTGGAATCCTCCTTCAATGGTATCCTCATTACTCCCAGGTCTCCAACTATTCCCTTCATTTCTATGAACTTAGTGGGGAACAGATCCTGATAGTCATGTAGCAAGTCTGTGATTTGTCTTACTGTCTTGTCATCCCAGTAGTCTCCAATAGAGGCAAACTTTGGTTCTTCGTCTGTGCAAATATTGATTTTTCTAGTCTTGATGGGCTCTGTGATTGCTGGAATTTCTAACTGTGGTCCTGTAACATCGTGAGTCCCTTCTGACTCCAGAATGTTGATGTTGCATGGATCCTCATCCTTGTCCACCGGTTCTTCTATAAAATTATAACAGTCAAGCGCCTCTTGTAGCTGGATGATCCACTCCGGTTGAGTCGGTACCGATAGGGTACGGTTCTCAAACATCTTGTTCTTTATGACATCTAGGGCCTGATCAACGCTTGGGTACTCAAATTCAAAAGCGAAGGTGAGTAGAAAGATGTCTAGCATGAGTGGCCATGTAGTCGTTCCTCTACGCAATTCAGTCTCTGTATACCAATTCCTTAGAATTGTGTCCAACGTGTGAATGAACCGGTGAGCCCATTCATCCTCAGGAATGTCCGACCAATTCTGTTCACATTACTGAATATGTGACCTAGGGTCACTTTCTCCTGTGTATAGCTGCTGGGTATATTCTCTGTCGGTGGGAAATCTGATTGCCATCAACCTTTTAAGGTCGTCCCATAATGCGATATTCTCTTTATGCGCATACCACATCTTGCAGGTGTGGCTCGTACGGCAAGATCCATAGCTGCAATCCTCTGCTCGTGAGGGATTTGTTGTTCAAACTGTTGGATAAAATCCTTGACGTCAGTTAGACCATCAAATGATGGAATCCCATTAATCTCTGTGCCAATCCATCGCAGTGAATTAGTCATGTACGCACATCTGCGCGCTGAGACTTCGTAAATTCTGTTCTGCCAGTTCTCTAAACCAACATCCGAATCTGATGCGCATGAGCTGTCGCATCACCAACTAATGTTCCCTTCTGCGGTTGGATTGATGTAGTTGCTCTGGTTCACAGTCATCTGATAGAGGCTGTCCACATTACGTGCCTCGTCCTCTGCTTGAATAGGTTCAATATATCTGGGACCCTGAAGAGGATCCAACGGTGTGATGACCCGGATTTGTCCATCCTCGAAGGTCATTTGTCTTCTGTTTTAGTCGATAACGGCCATGTTACCGATTTCCCAATCGATGCCTAGAAGTGCCGGGTATGGTTTAGTGTCGCCAATGATTTCTATGACTTCAAAGTCCGCGGAGCTGTGAACTCCGTCGATGTTAACTGGTACCTTCGATAACCGACCAAGTGGTGATACCCGCTGCTGGTTGGCTAGTCTGAGATAGATGGGTGATCTGACTAACTTAGGGCTACCCATCTGTTCCCATGTCTGCTTAGTCATAATATTGACCTCTGATCCTAGATCTAGGACCACCTCATCCATTTCAAATTCACCAATCTGTGCTGTGAGCTTCATCTCTCTCCCCGCTCTTATATGTCTCATAATGCTATGAACAGCACGGTGTGTACTGCTCTCGGGAGGAGATGGCTTGCACTGGTCTATAATACGCTGAAGCTCTCCAATAGCTTGCTCATTTTTGACGAGTTTCAGGCAACTCTGCAGGAAGGAATGGACACTTCCTTTTGATTCCTCCTCATCGCATCGTCCCGATGTGGTAGCCTGCGATGCCTATTCAGGGCTATCGCCGCAAGGTGTCTGCTACGGTACACCATTAGACGGTGGTACCTGCGATCCTGATGTGGTAGGGTATTCAAAGGAAATTTTAGCTTCTTGAAATGCCTCTTTGTTCTTCCGTAGGTCAAGTGGTGTGGATTTATTAGGAACTCTGCGCATCCCCGATTGACTTGTGTTTGTTTCAGTCTCCTGCGATGTCCCACTGGTGGAAACACCGCTGCGAGTCACAATATTGACTCATGGTTCTGGCTCCTGCTGTTCAGCCGTGATAAGCTAAATGTTCTGATGTACTGTCGGCTTAGGTTCTCGGATCTTAGCTATCAAAGTAGGACATTCCTCGATAGTGTGATCATAATATTTACAGTAATTATAGGTGGTAGTAGGGCTTTGACAATCCCTCGCATAATGGCCTACAACTCCACAGTTGTAGCATGTGACTGGTCCGTGACCACGGCCAAAGCCTCCTCCGCGGCCAAATCCTTCTCCTCGGCCTCGTCCTCTGAATCCTCCAACACGACCACCATGAGCCGGGTCATGTGGTGGGCCTGCTGCTGGACCCTGTGTGTCCGATTGGACTCTGTAGAAGTCTTGCTTGCTTCCAACCATAAGTTCATATGATTTGCAATCATGTTGATCATGGCCTACAAACTTACAGAAGATGCAGTATAAGTTCTTGGGTGTCTGCATGTACTTATGAAGTAGAGGGCATTGCTGTGGTAAATGTCCTCGCATTTTACATATTTCACACCACGGGCCATGAGTCTGTGGTAAGGGGTTAGGAGCCCCGGTCGCTATATACTCTACGAAGACTGGACAGTTGTCTTTAGTATGGCCTTGTGCTTTACACTTGATGCACCATATGTCTTGCATAACTTCTTTCCCTTTCTTAATCTCGTGCAACTGTAATGTGAGATTGGCCAACTGGTTTTGTAGCATTGCCATGTCAGTGCTAGTTTCTGCTAGGGGTGAAGCCTCTAGCTTCATTGCCATCTCCAACGCTTCATCTTGAGTAGTGAGTCTCTGCTGCATCAGTGGAACTCTGATGTGAGGGAGCAGCGCTGCAATAAACCATTCCTTATGCTGCTCTGGCGCAAACTCAAAGCTAACTTGGTCGATGAGGGCTTTGAACTTCTGGTCAAAGTCCCATACTGACTCTGTAGGTAAATGTTTGATGTCCTTGAGCTCTGTGATACACTGTGACTCAGATTTAGGTTTCTTAAACTCTTTAAGCATGGCAGTCCTGACCTGGACAAGTGTTCTAGGTGTAGTAGCATACTTCATGTACCATTTTAAAGCTCGATCTCTTAGTGTAGTGACCAACTGTACAAGTTTAATATTGTCGTCATTAATTGCTTTAATAGTCCACATAGCTTCACATAGAAACCAATGTTGCTCTGGCTCCTCTGCTCCTGTACCCTTAAAGGTAGGTAGCTTCATGTCATCCCCCATTCTATTTCTCCGTGGTGGATGTTGATTTACTGTGTTTCTAGCACTCGGTGATATAGGTGGAGGTGATGTGGCAGTAGTGGGTACTGTCTGGGAACTACTGGATGGCATTCCTGCGGGATTGTTCTGGGTCCCGGTCTGCTTCTGTGGAGTATAAGGGTGGTAAGGGATACCCCCTTCTGTTCTTTCTGTGGTACTATGACTCTATTCTCTAGTGTGCTCTGGGCTACTTTCAAATATGGGTGAGCTGAGATATACTCTATATTTCTTTCCACTACGTGTGCGTCCAATGTCATCAAAATCACTCTCAAACTCTTGTGACATTACTATCTTTGCTTATTCATCTGAAACTAGATCCATTGTTCCTTTTTCATATAATAGCATCTTAATGGACAAGTTTAAATACTTTAGGTACTTACCGCGATAGCGTTTAAAGAAATAGCGCTTAGCCTCACTGAAGCTTTTCCTCTGGTCGACTGCAAACTTTGTGACGAAGCTTCCTAGCGCACTTGCAAGCCAAAAGTCTACTGCTCTCATGAGGGGATTATCAAGGTTCTGCACCGTCTGAATCAGCTCCGGTGTCCATACAATGTGTCTTTCCTTCTTGAATATGCTCGTGTCAGTCAACTTGGACAACCAGTTGAAAAGTTCATTTCCAAAGGTCGCAAAAAATATCGCATGAATGTCTGAAGAGATATGTCTTTGTATCCAGGCCTCTATTTGCAGTGTAGGACTCATGTTCTCCCGTTTAGCAAATTCTCTCAGATTAGAATCAACCCACTGGTTGAGTTCATCTCTAGTAGGACGCCATGAGAACATCAGTGTGCTGTGTGTTCAAAGCCGGCAATGGAACCATTTGTTGGTCACTATGGGCAGACCCGGGTTTACTATGATTAACCAACAAAATCCCTAGCTCACTGGCCCTTTCGGCGACAGACTGCGGGGCGGACTGAAGTCTCACCTGAAGTGAATCTAATGGGTTGGCCAAGGACTCAAGTGTCTTGGACCGGGTTCTGATGCATCCTATTGCGACTCGCAGCTCCGCTAGCCACTAGGTCTTCGTCTCTAAGCGCGTCGCACGATCCTTACTACTCACAGCGCTTCCAACTGTGAGCTCTCTATCTCTACGCACGTTGCGCAATGCCTTTCCTTGCCACGCAACTGCCTCTTACTCCCAATATCTCCAATATTACCACATCGCCACGCACCACGCGCCACGCAACTCCTCCCCAAAACCAAGTCCTTAACCTGCGGTATCGCGCACCACAGCTCCTTTGCTGGTGCGGTATCGCCTCTCTGCGATATCCTACCTCCACGACTCAGCGCACTCAGTGTTGTTGTGTCGACGTGTGGGGCTCAACATACAAGACTATTTATAATGTGACTAAATGACTGTCTAAGGTAACATGAATGAACTCTCATACAGCATACCAAAAGACTTCGGCTTCTATTTATCGGTCTATATTGCTGCAACTGAGTAACACATACATACACTGTCTGTAACAAAGCTCATGTGCAAAATAACTGATAATAGTAAATAAGTACAAACACATGCATTCATCACATAACACACAGGTTTTATGTGGTTCACCCCTGGGATGGGAGCTACGTCCACCAAACTGTGTTTCTCTATTATATCTTGAGGGAAGCAAACACAGTTTGGCTACACCGCATATGCAGCTAGAGATCTTCATGGTAACTCCGCACACAGCCTGGAGCCCTTCTCTCCTAGATCTCTTCTCTATCTCTATCTATATATTGTCTCTCTTACAATATACACTTCCCTCTCTGTCAATCCCTGCGGATTGTTACAAACAAGCTCAATGAGCCAGCTACTGGTTATAGTAAGATGTTACAGCTACGAAAAGAACCAGAGCATGGTCTTTACAATACACAGGCTAAAACATGAAAAATGGCTAACAGCCCAAAAACTAACAACAACCAACCAACCATTTACAATACAAAATATATCCCTTTATAGGCAGCTCGAAGATCTCGCCATTACAACACTGTGGGCCTGTCCCAACAGTAATCCCGAAACCCTCATTAGTGACAGTCGACATATCTGTACGTAGCCGCTTCCCGTCACACAACAGCTCTCTGCAGTCTTCCATGCTTCCCAGTGCTGATCATGGGTACTATGCACTGCTTCCCGCTTACCACAGCTTCCTGTAGTCTTCCATGCTTCCCAGCGCTGACCATGGGTACCGGCGCTACTTCCTTGATGAGGGTAGCTGAACCCTCTTGTCTCCGCCACTGCCTTCAACGCAGTGGGTGAGCTTTCTCTTCTCGGCTGCTCACATACCATCATCTTCCTTTACTGCTCTGCCTCCACAGTCATGGTTTCCAGCTCTGATATGGTGCTAGAAACCCTGCTACAGCTCCGTAGCTCTACCTCTTATATCTCCGCTAAAACTGTCTGTCCGCCAAAATAGCAACTTCTTCTGTAGCTGCGGGACCCTACTCTAACAGATTTGTAGAAAATTATGATGACAAATAGATCCAACAAATGTCATTGTTAGCACTTAGAAATTATCCTCGATTATGAAAGGATAATGCCAAGGTAACCACAAAACCAATCTTTAGGGGGAAAATATGGATTCTTTTCAACCAGAGAGGGATCTCTCAATAAGTAAACTCACAGGCCAAAAATATTTGAAAGAAACAAAATTAATAATAAATGTGGCTGAACTAGTGCTCATTGGGCATGGAGTCATATATGAAAACAAGTATAACAGTTCTATTGGAATGGAATTTAAACAGAGGCAGGGTAGCTACTCCTTTACAGTAAAAAATTTTGTTATCTGGTGATAGGGAAGAATAAGAAATAGTCCATTAATATGGGCATCTAACAAGGATGAATCCAATATTAAATTTAGTGAAAAATATTTGTGATTTCTTGAAAGTAAAGGATCAACGCATATTATTATGAATTTCAACCCAATATAGACTCATTCAAGCATGAAAAAGATAACAGAATGGGAAGGTAAACATGAAACACATTCACATAGAGAAGAGAAAGTATAGACTACAAAGTAAATAACACAAGAATATTTGCAAAACACCTTCTTAGCTCTGAAATTTTTACTCTCTTTAAACTGTCTTACAATAATCAGTTTTTCTCATGGGTTCCAACCCTCAATACTTTTCAAAAAATTGCTTAAATACATCAAAACATCCTTGAGCTAATACCTACTTCTATGCTAAAAATAGGAAAAATAACTGCCTTATTACATTTGTCATTTGCTTCCTAACAAACTAACTACTCATAATTTTATTACATTTTTAAAAAATAAATAAGTCTTCAATATTCCACGGGATTCCTTCATTGATGCAACTTGTACTTAGTCCTTCCAAATTTCTCCATCGTCTTCCATTGATCAACAATTGGTAGCTCTAGACTGGCCATATCTTTAGCCAATACTCGTAACTCTATGTGATCCACATATGGATTTCTGGAAACTAAGTACAAATAGTTCTGAAAGCGTTGATTATTTAGAATTCCACTGCTAATTTATCAATCACTATTTTTCTTGATAAATATTGATTCATATCCTCAAATTTTCTATGTTCCAACCTACATCTGACCAACTGAGCCTGATATTCCACTTGAGACAGAAGTTTACCATTTTACTCCCAAAAGGAAGGCAAACCCTTTTGAAACATCGATGTGAATAACCCTCTCAACATCTTAACTTGATTTTGCATGATGTCAATTTTGGCCTGCACAAGGTCTAGATGTTGATGCTTCCCAACTACCTTCCTGGCCCAAGTAATCACTGTGATTCTGTCCTTTATTCCCATTGTCTTCAAGTCATCTTATGATAATCCATTTAGAAAATTAACTATATTTTTGGATGTATCTATAGGTTTCTTATCAAAAATCTCGAATTAGGGGTGGTTTGGGAGGTTATGGAATTAAATTGGGAAGTTGTAACTAACCCCTATTCAACCCTATCTCTTCAGAAATGTATAAATAGAAGGAGAGAGGTCCATGAGAATAGAATTTAACCTTTTCATTGTTATGCTGGTGGAATTGGGACTCTCATCCCCCCTACATTTTCTCTAGATGCTATATCCTTGTGTTATAGAGCTTGGAGGCTGAGTTCCTTGGAGAAGAGAAGCAACACAACCAGATGAAGTTTTCGTGAGGTGCCCAACAAGAGGAGAACGTAAGCTTTTTACTTCTTCCACTTGATTAATAAAGATGTGATGTCCTTGTTCTTCCAAATTACTGTCTAATATATGTTGTACTTATTTTTGTAATTAGATGTTGATGATGATAATATTAGGTTTTTATATTTCTTTGATTATCGTTGCTTTATATTTAGTCAAATTGGTTTGAGGAAGGTTTAACTTGTTTTGCAGGTCTCTTGGAGCAAGAGGATGAAGAGGAAGGGCCAGAGAAAGCTTGGACTAGCCTTCAGTGAATCAGGTATGGAAATTACTTATCTCTGAATATTTCTTATATATACTTGCATAACTGTATGCATTTATCTTTCAACCCTAATACGTTTATGGCCTCTTAAACTCCAGCCATAAGAACACTTTACTCTACAAAAGAATTGACGACTCCAATAGGGATATCCTTATATGTTTTGGGTTTCTCTGTCTTTCTTCCAGTGTTTTGTAATGTTTCATGTCCTTCTTGGATGTTAGGAGCAGCCTTTAGGTCTGATTGAACACCTATCCTGCCTTCCTAGGTCAGTTTTTGATCCTTTTTGTGCTTTATGCCACCCCTTTCTAGGCTGTAGACTGAACAATCATGAATCTGGGATGTATTCATGACCTACACTACTTGTAACTTGCATTTAATTCATGAACTTCCTTAAGGAAACTCACGATTGCACCTGAAAAAGGTGTTTTTTTCATCATTTTTAGGGTTTTTTGGGTGATTTAAGGGTTGTCTGTAGGGTCTTCAAGGGTCCTTTGCATGCGCATGAATCTAGGGAGGTTGTTTTATATCTCTTAGGTTCTCTTTATCTATATTGTAAGCTCTTTTAAATTCCTTTTGTAGCATTAGGGTTTTCTCTTTGCTCTTTGCTCCCACCCCCTTTGCTTGGTAGGATCTTTTGGCTTATGTTTCTGGTTAGCCTCTGTTAATGATATTTGTCTAAACTCAAAAGCTTATTGGTATTTGTTTCCTTCTCATTTTGTTGGTTAACTTCACCATGCCAAAGTATTTGACTTGTTTCTTATGCAATCTTTCCTTCCAAGTAGGGTTTATACTCGCTTTAGGGCACTCTAAGGCCTATTAGTGGGGTATAGGATAGTAGTCTATTTGCTTTTGTTTGTATTAGTTGCATGCATTAGTTTGTAGGTTGTTTTTATTTTTTATTTATAAAAGAAAAAGTAAAAATAGCATATCATTGCTTTATAGGCATGTAGATTAGGGTTTAGTATTAAATGCATTGCATGCCATTGTTCTTGAAAAGATAAAAAGAGCGGATTTCATGTCTTTCATTTCAGTTTGAAAAGGAAAGAGAAGTAGTTTGATTTTGCATTTCATTTTATCTTTTTCTTAGTCATCATGTTTCTACTTTGATTCAAAACACCATTGGTTTCACATTTTCCACCCTTTGAGTAATCAACAGCCCTTTAAAATAAATGTTTTATATCTAAAGTATACTAGTAACTGTTTGTTTCTGGGGACAACACACACCAGTCTAGGCTAGTGTTTTGGGTTAGGGATATATTAACTACCAAAAGATTTAAACTCAAACATAGTGTCCTATCTTTTAGGAAATCCAATTTCGCAAAGTAAGACAATAGAACAATCCTCTTACACGGGATTTAAGCACGAGGTCGTGCGATACTGAGTTGTTGGATTATCAGTAGAGCATACATCAGAGCTATTGTACGTTTAGGGACTTATTCAGTACCTCCTTTCGGTCCCATGTGGTGCCTGGTACTGTTTAGATTTTGATATTATCTACCCTGCACATGTGCTTCAGCTGTACTGATGACTGTTCCGCCAGACTTGATTTGTGATTTTGGTAGCCTTAGTATATTATCTTGTAGGTTCTTACACAGGTGGTAGTGGAAGGCTATTTCCATTGCTCCTAGGGTATGCTTGGAAGGTAACCTCAGTTGAAAATTTGAGAGGGCAATTGGGTGATTCCAGCACTTGCACCTAGAAAAATCATCATGAGATGCCAAGTAACTAATCTCATTCCTTCACTAGTTAGTTATGGGCCCTCATCATACCAAACTCTCCTTTGGAAGGCATCCTTGGGTGCCTCGCCTTGATGCTTAGGATTTTTTTTGCTTGTGGTGTGTTTTTGCACTGTTGGTTTCTAGTCAACCTCATACCTTGTCTTCTTTCCAAAAACTATGGCTAGCACCCCTACGGATACTAACCAAGAGATCCCCATGCTAGGAACTCCTTGTACTTTTCCTCTTATTGGGAATGTTGGTGTTCCTTTGATGGCCACCTTAAATATACCTGGACTCACTCTAGGGATACCAGTTTGGTTGTTTTCTACTCCAACTGTCCTGAATGATCCTGATGCTTATCAAGTAAGCTCCTTATATCAAGGGCATCTGAATAATTTCTCCCCTTCTCCTGTAGCAGCCTCTCCTACTCCTTCTACCTCATGCGGTGAAAGTTCTGATAGTACTAAATAACAGTCTAAAAGCAATAAAAGAAGGAAGGATAGGAAGAACACTTGAAAGCAAGGGGCACCCATTCAACCTATGCAGGTCATGTTGAACCTTAGCCACCCAACCTTTGCAGGTCATGCTTGGGGCAGCTATCTAACCTCTACAGGTAATGTTGGATCTAAGCACTCAAGCTCTGCAAGTCAAGTTGATCTTCACCATCTAGAGTCTACAAGTTATGTTGGTGGAATCCTTCCAACCTCTAAAGGTCATGTTGGATCCAGTCCTTCATCCTCTATAGTTCTCATTGAGAGCACCCATTCAACCTCTATAGGTCATGTTGGATCTAGTTACCTAGGCTCAGTAGGTCATGCTAGGAAACCTCGTCTAACCTCTGCAGGTCATGTTGGACCCAACCACTCAACCTCTGCACATCATGCTGAGGGCACATACTCAACCTTTGCGAGGCATGATGATCCTAACCATTTAGCCTCTACGGGTCATGCTGGTGGAACCCGTCTAGCCTATGTAGGTCATGTTGGACCTAGTCTCTCAGCCTCTGTAGGTCATGCTGGGGGAAAAAACTCGGCCTCTGTAGGTCATGTTGAGGGAAAACGTTTGGCCATGGAGAGTCATGTTGAAACTGTTGAAAAGACTAACCATTGAAAATGCAAGCTCAAGTTCCCTTGTAGGATTTGTGAGGGACACCACCTTACCCACTAGTGCCCTACCATTGCAAAGGTATGAAGAACATGGTTTCAAGGCCATCTTGTTTTTTAACACCCTAAAATTTTTCAACAACCAACCTCTCTTAGTCAGGTTGGAACCAGTCACCTAGCCTTTGGTGGTCATGTTGGGGGAAAACAGTCATCCAATGCAAGTCATGTTGACATTGTTGATAAAACGTGTCATTTGAAATGTAGACTTAAGTTCCCTTGTAAGATATGTGAGGGATATCATCTTACTCACCAGTGCTCTACTATTGCAGAGGTGCAAAGAGAGTGTTCTGAGACTCAAGGACATCCTTCTCCTGAACAACCTGTAGTTTCTCAACAACCTACTCAACCTTCAGTTGATCTAGTGGTTGAACCATTGCCATATTTGGTTTACCCCACTCTCCCTTTAGAGAGTTATATTTACCAAGTGATTGAACCAATTCCATCTTTGTTCAATCCCACTCTCCCTTCCAAGAGTGAATTTCATGAAGCGGTTGTATCAATTCCATCTTCGATTAATCACACTCTTCCTTTGGAGAGTGAATTGTTTGTTAGTCATATTTTCTTCACTTCCCGTTTAGAACCTTTTGGACAAGGGGGAAATGACTTCATTTCAAATGAACCCCCACCAAGCTCTCTAATTTCTTCCTTATATTAGGACAACCTAGCTGAGTCATGCCTCCCTTCCGATGCACCTTTCCAGATAAAGGTTAAAATTGGAGAGTACACGATTGCTCGTTGTATTGTTGATGAAGGAGCCTCAGTTAGTATTCTATATATACATGCTTGGTGAGGCATGGGATCTCCTAACCTTGTTTCAACTGATAGTCAATTATTGGCATTTGATAGAATAACTAGTACAGTGTTGGGAAGTCTTACTGAAACACTTGTTACTTTTGGTGGGAAGATCGTCCTAGTTTACTTCATGGTTATAGAGGACCCTTTGGAATTTAATATGCTCCTTGGGATACCATACTAGTGACTCCACTGGGGAGAGCCTTGTCTTTTTATGGTTTCTTTTTCCATATTCCAGTGTTTTGTAAGGTTTCATGTCCTTCTTGCAAGTTAGGAGCAGCCTTTAGGTTTGATTGAACACCTCTTCTTCCTTCCTAGATCAATTTTTGACTCTTTTTGTGCTTTCTGCCACCCATTCACGGGATGTAGAATAAAAATACACAAATTTGTGATGTATTCATGATCTGCACTACTTGCAACCTGCGTATCATTCGCGACCTGCCTTAAGGAAACTCATGAATGCACCTGAAAAGGTGTTTTTTCATCATTTTTAGGGTTTTTTCGGTGATTTGAGGGTGGTTTGTAGGGTCTTCGAGGGTCATCTGCATGTGAATGAATCCAGGGAGTTTGTTTCATCTCTGTTGGGTTCTCTTTATGTATCTTGTAACCCATTTTAATTTCCTTTTGTAGCATTAGGGTTTTCTTTTTTCTCTTTACCCCCACCCCCTTTGTTTGGTAGGATCTTTTGGCTTATGTTTCTGGTCAGCCTCTATTAGTGAACTTTTTCTGAACTCAGGAGCTTATTGGTCTTTGTTTCCTTCTTCTTTTGTTGGTTAACTTCATAGTGCCAAAGTATTTGACTTGTTTCTTATGCAATCCTTCCTTCCAAGTAGGGTTTATACCCGCTTTAGGGCACTCTAGGGCCTGTTAGTGGGGTATAGGACAATAGTCTATTTGTTTTTGTTTGTATTACTTGCATGAATTAGTTTGTAAGCTTCTTTTATTTTTCATTTATAAAAGAAAAATAAGAAGAAAAAGAACATATAGTTTCTTTATATGCACATAGATTAGGGTTTTAGTATAAATAGCATTGCATATCATTGTTCTTGAAAAATAAAAAAGAAGTTTTTCTTTTCGTGGATTTCATTTTAGTTTGAAAAGTAAAGAGAAGTATTTTTCTTTTGCATTTCAATTTCTATTTTGCTTAGTCATCGTGTTTCTTCATTGATTTGAAACACCATTGGTTTCACCTTCACCACCCTTTGAGTAATCAACAACCTTTTAAAATAAACGTTTAATATCTAAAATATATTAGTAACTGTTTGTTTCTAGGGACGACTGTAGGTCCCCATTTTGTCACCATTTTTGGGTTAAATAATTTACATATTAACACATGTACCTTTTGGCATCTTTTGCACCATGTAGCTCATCATTCAAGCCTTAGGTATGAACAAATTTAAGGTTTATGTAAATTCTATTTATTATTATCATTTTATGATTTTAGTGATTAAAATTGACATGATATGAAGCGTATTCGATATATTAATTCATGTGTATAATTGTTTGCAGGTTATATGGTGTTTTAGTCAGGCTAACAAACAAACAAACATTCAACTAGATATATGGAGAGCATATCTAGCTTGTCGTCCAGATCACTAAACAGATCGCGCATTGTTGGTAGTAGATTTATGTGCGTTAAAGGCATGTAACAACCATGAACTATTGTGACTTCATGCCATCATCTTAGCATCAACCTTCTTCTGGAAGGGCGCTCATATAATGTCTCTGTGTGACACCTTGACGTTGGCTCCGATTAAGACTAAAATCATATGCCACATCATGCGCCAGAAAGGAACCAGACCTGTGAAGAAGAAGGAACTGTCATCTGTTAGTTATCATTGTAATTAGTTTTTATAATGACTGCATTATGTTCGGGTACACAGGGTACTCCCGAAAGACCGAACACCTTCAGATACCACTTCACACAAATAGATCATAAATCAACACACCGATGTTTGTCACATGGTTAAAACCCTCGAGAGGGAAACAGTCCATGGCCCCAGCCAAATAGCTACTTGGAGCAATTTATTATGCAAAAGAAATAAAGTTACATGAGCATCTCATAATCGATCAACTAGCCAAGGACCCTCTATGCTCTTTAAATAGAGATCATAGACCAATCGGGTGTTAAGCCATAGATCAATGGTAGGTATGATCTAAGAGAAGTTGAACCGTTGGATCAGTCTATGTCTGGAACATATCGTGATCGTCGGATTAGAATATTTACAAATGCACACTAATGCATACTAAAGAAACAGACTTTTACCTAACGGATACATTACACAAGTTGATCTTAACTAACTCCTAAGTGTCTAAATATCCTAACATCCCCCCTTAAGAACAACTTGGGATAGGATTGAAGGATTTACAAAAGTGACACTATTAGGAGAAGGAAGGAGGCATTAGAGCCTATCCCCCCTTAAGGACACATTCTTGAACTCCTAACATAGACTGAAGTTTAGAAAACTTCGCTTCTGTAAGAGACTTGGTGAAGATGTCTGCAACTTGATCATCTGTAGGGCAATAGAGCACTTTAATAACATGATCATGAACAAGATTTTTGTTGAAGTGCATGTGTATCTCAATGTGTTTGCTGCACTGATGTAGAACTGGATATTTGGCAAGCTTGATGGCACTTTGATTGTCGCACCAAAGTGTAGTAGGCTGCTACTGCTCGAATCCAAACTCTGAAAGGATATGTTGAAGCCATAAAGCATCCTGACTGGCATTAACTACAGCTCAATATTCTGCTTCTACTGAAGAAAGAGCAAGAGCTTGTTGTTTCTTACAAGCCCAAGTGACAGGTCTAGATCCCAGACTGAAAACATAACTTGCAGTATACTTTCGATCATTAGGATCGCTGAACCAATCTGAATTAGTGAAACCAACCAACAAAGGTTTCCCCCTTGTACTGTAATGAATCCCAAACTAAATTGTACCACAAATATATCGAAGTATTCTTTTTGCTGCTTTCCAGTGACTTTCATGGGGGGTTTGAATATAACGGGAAACATGACCAACGGCAAAGGAAAGTTCAGGATGGGAATGAGTCAAGTATACAAGACTACCAATAAGCTGACAATACAAGGTGGCATCTACTTCAGGGGAAGTACAAGTGGTAGAAAGTTTGACTCCAGACTGGAAGGGAGAAGGGGCTGGTTTACAATCTTCCATGTGGAAGCGACGAAGAAGGTCACAAGTATACTTAGACTGGGAAAGAAATATTCTTTCTTTGGTTTGCAAGACTTGGAGACCAAGAAAATAATGCAAATGTCCTAAGTCTGACATTTCAAAAATTTTCTTAAGACTGGATTTCACATGGGTTATAAGGTTAGAGTCACTACCAGTAAGGATAAGATCATCAACATAAAGAACAAGTATGATGAGATGGTTTCCTACTTTCTTGGTATAGACATTGGGGTCAGAATGGAATCTAGAAAAACCAGTGTCAAGGAGAAAGCTATCCATTTTGGCATACCAAGCTCTAGGAGCTTTCTTAAGGCCATATAAGGATTTCTTAAGGAGACAAACAAGGCTAGAGTTATTCTGAACATATCCAGGAGGTTGTTCCATGTAAATTTTCTCATGTAAATCACCATCTAAGAAGACAAAATTGACATCCATTTGATGGACTTCCTAGTTATGTAAGGCTGCAAGGGAGAGAACAAGGCGGATGGAGTTCATTTTTGCTACAGGGGAAAATGTTTTATTGTAGTCAATCCCTTCAACTTGGGAAAATCCTTTGGAAACTAACCTTGCCTTAAGTCTTTCAACACTTCCATCTGATGCATACTTAGTTCTGTAGACCCATTTACATCTAACAAGTTTTCTTCCTTTTGGAAGAGGAATAAGATCCCAAGTATCGTTCGCCATTAAGGAACGATATTCTTCATCCATAGCTGCATCCCAATATGGATTTCCTAAAGCTTCTGCAAAAGTTTCTAGATCATGATTCTTGGAAACTTGAGCCAAAAGAGAAGAGGCTCGCTGAAACTAAGAATGTGTTCGATGTCGATATCTAGGATCAGCGGCAAGATAACTAGCTGCTTCACATGTTGAATAGACCCATCGAGGAAGTATTGGTGCTTGTGCAATTGGAGGAACATGAGCAGGCGGAGGTGGATTTTCATCCTCACTGTCATCATTAGAAATTGGAGTTGGAAACCTGTAAAGGAAGCTGGAAGAAGAAGAAGAAGAAGGCACAATCATCGAATCAGGCTCGTAGGCCAAAGATGGCCCACCCGCCAAGTTAGGCTCATAGGCCAAGAGATTTTCATCAAATTTAACATCTCTTCTAATGATTATATCATGAGAATGTGGCTGAAGAAGTCTATAATCTTTTACATCTTCAGAATATCAAAAAAATATGCACTTTTCACTTTTAGGCTGCAATGCTTTCCATTTTTCATCCAGATTGTGAGCCCATGCTTCACAACCAAACACATGAAAGTGACTTACATCTGGTTTAATTTTACTCCATGCTTCTTCCGGTGTTATACCCTGTAAAATTTTAGTGGGTGTGCGATTAAATATGTAATTTGCACAATTTATGGCCTCAGCCCAATATTGAAGACTTAGTCCCTTAGATTTGATCATACAATTAGCCATTTCTTTTAAAGTGCGGTTCTTCCTTTCAGCTACACCATTTTGTTGTGGTGTATATGGAACAATGTGCTATTGTTGGATTCCTTGTTCAGTGCAAAGAGTAGTGAACTTGTTGTTAACATATTCTCCTCCATTGTCCGATCTTAACTTAATAATTTGATGACCAGATTGTTTTTCAACAAGGGCCTTGTAGGCTAAGAACATGTTAAATACTTCGCTCTTAAGTTTTAGGAAGTAAACCCAAGTGCATCTAGAGTAGTCATCAATGAAGGTTAAGAAATATTTGAAACTAGAAAAGGAAGCAGATGGAAGAGGGCCACACAAGTCACTATGCACAAGCTCCAAGGGAACCGAGGTGTGCGTAGAGGCACGTTTGTCAAAACTGTCCCAATGATGTTTTTCGAGTACACAACCGAAACAAACACCATCCTTGCAAAATACCAGTGGAAGACCAATCACCATATTGTCTTTACATAGTTGTTGCAATGAGCGATAATTTAAGTTACCAAATCGCTCATGCCAAAGTTTGCTCAAGTTATCACTATGAGCAACAAAAATTGAAGGAAAAGGTGATGACCCAAAGTTGTTAAATTTATACAACCTGATAATATCATCAACAGTTCCAGTAGCAAGGATATTTTGAGGATTTTTAAAATCCTTGATTACAACTTTGTGAGGTGTAAACATCACAGTTTTACCTTCACCTGAATGAGTAATTTGATAGATTGATAACAAATTGCAGGAAAGTTTTGGAACACATAGTACATTACTGAAATGACCATTTTCTACTGGAATTGTTCCAGATCCTACAACACTTAGAGATCTATCATCACCAACAAATATTTGTTTGGTGTTCCATTCATGCATAGTAGAAAACATGGCTTTATCCTTAGCCATATGATAAGATGCTCCAAAATCAATGAGCCATTCAATTGAAGTAGAAGAAGAAGATGCAGTATAAGAGCAACCAAAATCACAAAGTGCATGTCCATGAGAGGTAGATTTTGAAGACGAATCTAGGCTTATGTGGGGCTTCTTTATTGCTGCTTCCAAGGCTTCCATCTTCTTAGAACACTTAGATTCATCATGATTATCTTTCCCACAAAAATTGCAATGAAGCTCTATCTTCTTTCCTTTTTACTTGGATCCTTTGTCATTTTTTAAAGAAGGAGTTGACTGAGAGGGTTTGGGACCCTTGTTGTTTTGCTTATTATTGCAAAAATTCTGTTTCTTGGGAGGCTTAGACTTTTCTTTCTGTTGAGACAATAAGGCTTTCCCAGATGTATCTGCATTGTTAATTATTCCAAGATCAAAGAGCGTATCTTGCTCTCTAATTAAGGAATTGCAAAAGGATTCAAGGCTAGGCTCTTGATAGCTAGATGCAGTCAAGGATTCTTTCATGGAGTAGAATGTAGATACAAAAATAGAATATGCAGGTCCAAGTTTGGAAAGAATATGATAAATACATTGTTTGTCTTCTTTCTTAATCTTGCATTCTGCACATAAGAGTCTAAGAGTTTTATACTTAGATAAATAGTCTTGAATGCATGAAAAATCATTTGGATTCAAGGAAATCAACTCATTCTCGAGTTGATGACCCCGAATTTCATTGTGTTTACCAAACATAGATTCCAACTTGTTCCAAGCTTTATCAGGTTTATCAATGTCAGATATGTGGAATTGCAAATCAATAGAGATTGACATCCCAATCAATCCATGAGCTTCATCAAATCTTTTTGCCCATTTAATTTTCTTATCATCATCAGTGGGTTCTATTTCTTTCCCTGAGGTTATCCTAAAAATTCCCCTACTTCGTAGAACATCCTCCATACGAGATTTCAATGAGAAATAGTTAGAACTTGTAAGTATAATATCACAAGGGGCGGCCATACTATAAAATAATGGCCGGAAAAATAGAAACTAACTGGTTGGATGAAAAGAGCTCGAAAAAATATGCTGTTTTAAAAAAAACGACACTTAAAACAGATTCTGGATGATGAAATTATGCTTGATCAAAGAAAATGTTGAAGATGTCTCCAATAGTGACGTGGCAGATATCAACTTGACCAACTAAAAAAGAAGCCCCCTCTTTCCAAAATCAACCTTTGACAATCACTTTTACAATAAAGTTGCTTTGAAGTGAATCACTTTTGTAGAATAAGTGATGTTCACTTTTACAATAATGTGACTTTTAAATAGTGTGGAAATAAATTAAAAGACTTAAGTGACTCATTTTTATATTATTTTATTTATGTGAGATGCACTTTTATAATAAATTAACTTGAAAATAGAAATTGCATGCACTAACTCAAGACTTATCAAGGTGTAAAACAACTTTGGACCAAGTGAGCTAGGTTTAAAAGGTACGTAAAAGTATGGAAAGAGGAAGGGGGATTTTTTTTTAACTCTTCTCTCTCGTTTTCCGTGCTTGTTTTCTTGTCCTGCAAATCACAAAAAAAAAATGAAAAACAAAAACAATTTTTTTTTTTCCACACAATCGGGTTAGATCTTGGTTAGCTTACCCGAAAAGTCTACATTTTCAAGTTTTCTCGCTGTTTCTAATTTGCCGTGATCGCACAAGGTGCATGACAAAGAGCATACGTAGCCGAGAAGACAAGAAAAAAAAACTTTCCCTTACTGTTTCTGATTCGCCACGATCGCGCAAGGTGCATGGAAAAGAGCATACGCAGTCAGGGAAAACAACAGTATCAGACTAAAACATAAAAGATCTAATAATAAATTGATAAAATATGAGATATTAAAAAAAAACAAATCCATCACTGTAACATTATACCTTCAGATTTGCCGAAATGGGTGTTTCTGGAGCAAACAGAAACGGTTTTTGGTGAAACGAAAACTATTTCCTAATGAAAATGGTTCTCCGGACACAATAGAACAACTCCCATAGGCCAAAAATGCATAGAAAATCTAGAATCATAAACCCTTTCAAAGTTTTGACAACACCGGTTCCAGATCTTGATCAAAACTGAAAGCGGCTCTTCATAAAAGCTCTGATACCATGTTCGGGTACACAGGGTACTCCCAAAATACCAAACACCTTCAGATACCACTTCACACAAACAGATAATAGATCAACACATCGATGTTTGTCACGTGGTTAAAACCCTTGAGAGGGAAATAGTCCACGGCCCCAGCCAAATAGCTACTTGGAGCAATTTATTATGCAAAAGAAAGAAAGTTACATGAGCTTCTCATAATCGATCAACTAAAGAAGGACCCTCTATGCTCTTTAAATAGAGATCATAGACCAATCGGGTGTTAAGACATGGATCAATGGTAGGTATGATCTAAGATAAGTTTAACCATCGGATCACTCTATGTCTAGAACATATCGTGACCGTCGGATTAGAATATTTACAAATGCATACTAATGCATACTAAAGAAACACACTTTTAGCTAATGGATATATTACACAAGTTGATCTTAACTAACTCCTAAATGTATAAATATTCTAACACCTTATCGTAAGAGAAGTTGACCACTGAAAGGGTCGAATTGCTCACCTTCTGTAAACACTATAGAGATAGGTGATCTCATGCGAGGGATAAGGTTAATCGCTGAATGTTATAGTTGATAGCTCGTGGTTAGTAGCTGATAGAATCAATGGAGTTAGTTGGGATAGTGAGATAGTTAGCTGTTTTATCAGTTTTCTCCAAGCCTTATGTAACGCCACCTTTGGTTTAATGAAATTTCCATTATGTTGTGCATGATCATGTTCTATTAGAAGAGAATTACTCTATTTGTTGGGAGGGCCCCCCGACAACAGAGTTTTACATCTTTGTGTATGTTTTGTTATTTTCTTTCTCTGTAACTAGTATAATTTTGCTTATAAGTTGTTTATGTAGGTTTGTTCTTGTAATCGTTTATGTTTTCTATAGTATAGATTCCATTTTTATTATGCTGATTATGTAGGTTTCTTTTACCGGTTAGCAACCAGTTGCACCTAGAATAGCTTCCAAATTCTTCTGCAAAGTCTTTACAGTTCATTGTTTGATTTTTAGACTAAAATCCTTTGATTAAATCATAGTAAATTTCATTTTATTCATTTCAGTTTTTGTCATGAATTTGCTTAAGAGTATTTCAGTCTGTGCAATGATGTGATTTCCTTTTCGAATTATGAAATTAGCTTAGGTTATATTGTTACAGAATTCAATCATTAATTATATTTACTTCTTGCTTTTACATTTCATTAGCATATGCATGAGACAACTGCCTTCAATAAATCATTTAGATTCACTGTTTTATTGAAGTTTTGGAATTTTCTTCAAACAGACGGTCATTCAAAAATCCTGTCCCACCCTTTATACAAACATTCATTTCAACCTATTGTTGAGTCTTTCATTCAACCCTGTATGTCTTTAATTTGTTTTGAGCTTATTTCCTTAGTTTCCTGATTTTGTTTTAATGGTAATGGGTAGAGAGTGATTGCATTTTCTATTAAGATTCTTAGATAAGCTTGTTAGACTATTTGTTAGACTTCATTTTTCCTTCCTCTTTCTTCTCACCTTATGCCTAAAGAATTATGTTATGTATTTTAATCTTTTGTATTGACTTGTAATTAAATCTGAATTGTTCCTTCACATATAAAGTTTTAAATGTATTAATAGATTAAGTATCATTGTTCATAGTAATACAATTTATCTTCTTAATCATATGGTTGCTGACAGAATCCATAGAATGGAACTTAGATCATCTTTATAAGTTTTATGTTTTCTCATAGATTATGTTTACCTCCTTGTAATATTATTTTATCTTTTGCAAGTAAAGTTCAAAGGTTTATTTGTTTATAGATCATTATGTTTACTATAGCTTGTAGTTGGACAGTTCTTAGTCTACATATTTTTGTAGAAATTAAGTTAGATCTAATTCTCTTTAGTTTCTTCACCTCATTTGAAAGCCATTTTTATACTTCTCCTGCTCATGTCCCGATTACAGTAAACCCTTACCCTCAAAATAATCTAAGAGAATGGAATTAGTGGCCATCTATTAGTTGCATGCATAACTTTTAGGAAACATAATTAGTTGTTGTAAATTCTTCCTTGTAAGCCGTTTATCAGTGAAATAAACCTTCTTATAAAGAATAATTCATTGTTATTACATTGTCTATATCTTTGTCTTTGAGTAATTGTTTATAAGTAGATTAGTATAATTTGATACCACTCTACCTAGTCCTCTGTCTTTATTAACTTAACTAAGTTAGATTCTTAGGAGTTCAACTCATGATCTTTCAATCTTTGGATTATTAAAGTATTACCAGGATATTCTCTACCTTCGCATATATTTTGTAGAAACTCTAAGCCTACTAACCCCGATCGATAATTAAATATTAGGTAAATTATTCAAGACAATATTTTGACCAACATTTTTGGAGTCATTGCTGGGGAGTTGTTCCGTAAGGTAGAATAGATATAGGTTGGTAACGGGGGAGAAGTAAGATGAGAGGTAAGAACCTGCACATCTATTATAATAGGCACCCCCAAATCCAATAGTAGTAGTAGTAGTAGTATAGGATAGATTTGTTAAGATAATAAAATTTTGTTAAATTTTTGCAGGAAACATAAAGACCCCAATCATCAAATCAGTGAAAAGTCATCGAAAAAAAAACACTTATAGAAAGTAGTTTTGCTAGAAACATAAAGAGATTCTTACAGGGGGGAAATGATAGAAAGAGAAGAGATCCTGGAAAGAGGACCTGAGGGCCCTATTCCTGACAAAATTAAAAAAAGAAGTAACCGAGGAACCTCTTAATCTTCCACTAGGTAATAAAGTTAGATAATATAACTCTTGAAGTGGGGGAGTTGAACTTTATTAATTTTGTCAATCTTACCTAGGTGGAAGCTCTCTTTGGTAATAGTAACCCCACAAATTGACACATCCACAGTAGCATTCCCTACTCCTATAAGAACCAATAAAAGAATGGTTAATCAGAGGAAGATTTCTCCTGGAAAAGAATGTTGGGTTTCCCCATTCCCACCTCGAAAGAAACCTTCTAGGTACACTCACTTTAGAAACCAAACCTACATAAAGAACCAGGAAGAAGAATGAGCAACAAAAAGCAATTTCTGTCCAAAATGTAAAACTAAACATCCTCGATAGGAATGTTCATTAAACAAAACTTCTCCATGTTATATTTGCATGGGGCATCATGTTTTTCCCCAGGGGATCAAGATGGATCCTATCAAGATAGAGGTAATCATTGGAATTTCCTCTCCAAAGACTCTTCCTCCTCTGGATTCTTAAAAATATTATATGTTATCATCATTTGTAAATATGTCAGTATGTGTATACATATTTAAATAAATAAGAGTCATGTCTAATCATAGGGGATCCTTTTTCTATGTTTTCAAGAATAAAGTAAATCATCCAATAAATGGTTTTGAAATTTAGTTACCAATGAGTCTTTCTATTTCTTTGAACTACTCATGGGATATTACCTGAAAAGGAAAGTACTGTAAGAACAATAACATCATATCTTAGCCTTAAAGTTTTAATTTTCAAACCTTTTATTTTATGATTTTGTTATGCTTTAAATATGGTGGTTTGGTTTAGATATGTATATTTCTGATTACTTGAACAAGTGCTCAAAAGATTCACTTTAATTATCATGTTTTTCAGAATTTCTACACCTAGAGATTACTAGTTCATCTACACTTGTTATCAAAACTTGACACTTAAATATTTTTGAGAACACTCCAGGATAAGTGGAATTTCTGCTTGTGGGGAACATTATCTTTTATAAAGAAAATAGACTGAAAGGCCTCGGAACACCTTTAAGTTATTCTCTTTTGACATGATATAGAGTTAAGGCCATTTTATGAAATTGTTTTTATAACTCATGTGTTTAGTAGGGCTTAGCACGCTTTAGTACCAATTGACTTCTATATATTCAGAATCATTATACAAGGCAAACCCGCCGAGGTACTGAACAGGCCTGCTGGCAGTGGGTCAATGCTAATAACAACCAAAAATAAGGAAGTTCTATAAATGCAATTAAACCCGTCGGGGTACTGAACAAGCTCACTGGCAGTGGGGTATGCTTGCTTGGTACCAAGATAAACCTGCCGAGGTACTGGACAAGCCTGGTGGCAGAGGGACAATATCAGGAAAAAGAGATCTGGTTAATGCACCACTAGGCACATGGTTTAACAGTAAAATATCTTTAGGCCTATTGTTTATGATGTCATTACAGAATAACTGTAAGATGGCCTTGGATCCGACAATCTGAATTCAATCAATATCTAGGATATGTTTATCCTATAAATGGGACCCATAGCTGTAAACTCCTACCAATTTGAAGGTGAGCTCAAGAATTTTTGAGATGACAAGATATCCTTACAACAAGGCAAGGGTGACTAGTTTTCCCTATGTTCCTTTCACTTATATCTAATCACATGGTAAATGATAAATTTATACATTCATATATTTGAGAATTGTTATTTTTGGATAAATGTATATATATGAATCCTTTCCATTCATTAGTTTTTCTCTCTTTTACAAACTTACAACAACATGATTGAACTTTCCTTAATTCTTTTGGCAGTTAGTTTGTCTTATATGGCTTGGGGACATGCCATATCTTTGGTTTGGGGGAGGATTAGCTTGACTGTCTGTCTTTATTTTTATTTCTACGAGATTCATTGCCAAATGATAAAGTGTCTATAGGATAATTCAAATAGTGAAATTGGTTTTAATATCTTGGATGAATAAGGAAGAACGCCAAAAATTATTTTATATGACTTATTTGACCTGGCAGCTTAGGAAAAGGCACAATTAGTAGCAGTTTGGTCCAGCAAGCTCATTTTTTTTTTACAAAAAGTTGTATGAAAGATAATATGAAGGGTCAAATGTCAGTATGAATAAGAAGTCAAATAACAAGCTGAATAAAACGTTTATGACATTTTCGTATCTATGGTTAAGTATTGGCTTAATTTTGTTTGGGTAAAAAGTTGAGTCATACCATTAGGGTCACATCCACATGATTTTATGACTAATGCCGATTCATGATAGTATGAATTAGATATAATATGATTTTATTTTACCCCTATATGGATATAATACAACCTTAGGGTACCTTCTAGTTATCATGACCGTGCCATCATCATTATCCTTTTTCACCGTTCGCACGCATAAGCTATCAGATAAGCCGACCTCCTTGTTGAACTAAGGTTATGGTTATGAATTTCATTATACACTCTTATTAAGTTACATGTTCAACCTATCCAAAGCTTGATTTGGACATGGTTGAACCAACTAAAAATTAGAAACTCATTCAATCACGCGCTTTAGACGGCACATGTTCCGAAAATTTCGATAATGGCACGATCATTTAGGCATGCCGAGCTGTTTGCATGATTATTTGGTAGGTTGAATGCGGCACGTCTTAAAACTAGCATTGTACAAACCCTTCTCTCCATTCCATCATTTTTTTGACTGTTATCACTACAAAGCATTTTAGCCACCTTTCTCTCATATTTCCTGAAAACCCTGTATCCCTTCCTCTGTTTACATCATGCCGAAACGATTTGAGCCAGAGAGTTACCAAGATATATTTCAAATGATAGAGTTTAGAGAATGCAGGGAAGTGTTTTTTCACACCGGTTGGAACCCGTTCTTCCATTCACTGCAAGGTTACGATGGGGAAATCTCATTGCTTTTCGCAATGGGGTTCGATGGGAGGACGACCAGGGTAGGGCATCTTTCCTTCCAAGCTACTGAGGAGTCGATTTCCCGCGCCACTAAGCTTCCCCGAGAAGGTGAGCGATGGCACAAAAATTAGTTCATTCGATGAGCATCACATAATTTTTCTCTCAAGCCCAAATTTTGGTATGTATTAGGCATAAAAGGTTATCATCACCGGAATACATCAAGCCATTAACAGTCATTATTCATTTGGTTACCTACGAAGGTAAATTTAGCGTTTTCAAATCCTATCACCTTCAGTTACTGGCTCACTTTGTCGATAATATATGTTTAAATTTCCCTTTCTATTTCCTCCATAGCTTAGAGAAAAAATTGAATTTGGTCAGAAAGAATACCCTTCATCCCAAGAGTAGTTTGTACCACCACAATTTAATCAAAATTTTAATCCTGGACCAACTCAAGGAGCGAAACCAACCTTCGGAGACCTTTGTGTTGAAGGTGCTTAATCCCCACCTTAATATCCATAAACGATCATGTCATTTTCACCATGAGTCAAGTCAAACCTCACCCGTAGAAGAGGAAAACCCCAACATTGTCCACCTTGACGAAGATATCTCAGAACCTAACTCATCTTCCCAAAATACCCCTGCCAGTACTATGTCTGCCGAATTTGTACCTTTTTTCATGAACTCGTACAAGAAGACAAACAGCTAAAAGTGTTCAGCATTTGCTCTGGCCCAGTACCCAGACCATAGTTTAGTTTGATGTGCAGACTGGTCATTCAGATGATGAGGCCGAGGTAGAGAAAACCGACCCAAATTAATCCCTGTTAGCATTAGCTAGTATTTCTGCTAGGTTACTCAACGACGTCGATCAAATGAACATTCTTGCATCTGTCCAAGATATCAACCCTGAAGAACCCCTTGCTACTATCGATTTGGATCAGCCTTCAATGGAAATGAGTCCGCCACTGGATTTCAACTAGTCCCCAGAGACATTTATGCCACCACAGCCAACACTAGATCATTTAACTTCTGAGTTAACTCAATTGACGAAGCATAATGAAGTGTATGTTAAGTTAATTTCAGAGCTTCAGGAGGAAAAAAAAGAGTTGCGATTACAGATTAAAAATATGGAGGACCTCCACAAGACCGTTAGTTTATCACAGAGGGATCGACAAGCAAGGAGTTCCCTTTTGAAAGCTCAGGCTAATAAATTCAAGTTCAAATAGTCCGCTTCATCAAAGTTGGAGGCAGCTGCTAACGTAGCTCTGCCTCCTTCCTAATGCTATATTTTGTTCTCTGACTAGTGGGACCTGGCATTCTTCCGGTTTGGGGAAATGTTGGTCCCCATTTTTTCACCATTTTGGGGTTAAATAATTTACATATTAACACATGTTTTGTTACCTTTTGGCGTCTTTTGCACCTTGCAGCTCATCATTCAAGCCTAAGGTATGAACGAATTTAAGGTTTATGTAAATTCTGTTTATTATTATCGTTTTATGATTTTAGTGATTAAAATTGACATGATATGAATCGTATTCAATATATTAATTCATGTGTATAGTTGTTTGCAGGTTATATGGTCTTTTAGACAGGCTAACAAATAGACACACGTTCAGCTAGATATATGGAAAGCATATCCAGCTTGCCATCCAAATCACTAAATAGACCGTGCAACGTTGGTAGTAGATTTATGTGTGTTAAAGGCATGTAACAACCATGAACTGTTGTGACCTCGCGCCAGCATCTTAGCATCAACCTTCTTTTGGAAGGGTGCTCATATAATGTCTCTGTGTGACACCTTGACACCGGATCTCATTAAGACTGAAATCATATGCCACATCGCACGCCAGAAAGGAACCATACCTGCGAAGAAGAAGGAATTGTCATCTCTTAGTTATCAATGTAATTATTTGTTATATTGATTGCCTTATCGTAAGAGCAGTTGACCATTGAAAGGGTTGACTTGGTCGCCTTCTGTAAACACTATATATATAGGTGATCTCATGTGAGGGATAAGGTTAATTTCTGAATGTTATGGCTGATAGCTCGTGGTTAGTAGCTGATAGAATCAATGGAGTTAGTTAGGATAGCGAGATAGTTAGCTGTTTTATCAGTTTTCTCCAAGACTTTGTAATGCCACATTTAATTTAATGAAATTTTGCATTATTCTGTGCATGATCATGTTCTATTAGAAGAGAATTACTCTGTTTGCTGGGAGGGCCCCCCGACAACAGAGTTTTACATCTTTGTGTAGGTTTTGTTATTTCCTTTCTCTCTAACTAGTATAATTTTGCTTATAAGTTGTTTATGTAGTTTTGTTCTTGTAATCATTTTTCTTTGCTATAGTATAGATTCCATTGTTATTATGCTGATTATGTAGGTTTCTTTTACTAGTTGCCAACCGGTTGCACCTAGAATAGCTTCCAAATTCTTCTGCAAAGTCTTTACAGTTCATTGTTTGATTTCGAGACTAAAATCCTTTGATTAAATCATAGTAAATTTAGTTTTATTCATTTCAGTTTTTTTCATGAATTTGCTTAAGAGTATTTCAGTCTGTTCAATGATGTAATTTCCTTTTTGAATTATGAAATTAGCTTAGGTTATATTGTTACGAAATTCAATCATTAAGTAGATTTACTTCTTTCTTTACATTTCATTAGCATATGCATGAGACAACTGCCTTCAATAAATCTTTTAGATTCATTGTTTTCTTGAAGTTTTGGCATTTTCTTCGAACAAACTGTCATTCAAACATCCTGTCCCACCCTTTATACAGAAATTCGTTTCAACCTACTGTTGAGTCTTTCATTCAACCCTGTATGTCTTTAATTTGTTTTGAGCTTATTTCCTTAGTTTCCTGATTTTGTTTTAATGGTAATGGGTAGACAATGATTGTATTTTCTTTTAATATTTTTAGATAATATTGTTAGACTACTTGTTAGGCTTCATTCTTCCTTCCTCTTTCTTCTCACCTTTTGCCTAAAGAATTATGTTATGTATTTTAATCTTTTGTATTGACTTGTAATTAAATCTGAATTCTTCCTTCACATATAAAGTTTTAAATGTATTGATAGATTAAGTATCACTGTTCATAGTAATACAATTTATCTTCTTAATCATATGGTTGTTAAAAGAATCCATAGAATAGAATTTAGATCATCTTTATAAGTTTTCTATTTTCTCATAGATTATGTTTACCTCCTTGTAATATTATTTTATCTTTTGCAAGTAAAGCTCAAAGGTTTATTTGTTTATAGATCATTATGTTTACTATAGCTTGTAGTTGGATGGTTCTTAGTGTAAATATTTTTGTAGAAATTAAGTTATATCTAATTCCCTTTAGTTTCTTCACCTCATTTGAAAGCCATTTTGATACTTCTCCTGCTCTTGTCCCGATTATAGTAAACCCTTATCCTCAAAATAATAAAGGAGAATGGAATTAGTGGCCATCTATTAGTTGCATGTATAGCTTTTAGAAAACATAATTAGTTGTTGTAAATTCTTCCTTATAAGCTGTTTATCGGTAAAATAAACCTTCTTATAAAGAATAGTTCATTGTTATTACATTGTCTATATCTTTGTCTTTTAGTAATTGTTTATAAGTAGAACAGTATAATTTGATATAACTCTGACTAGTCCTCTGTTTTTATTAACTTAACTAAGTTATCCTTCTTAGGAGTTCAACTCAAGATCTTTCAATCTTTGACTTATTAAAGTATTACCACGATACTCTCTACCTTTGGATATATTTTGTAGAAAATATAAGCCTACCAACCCCGGTCGATAATTAAATATTAGGTAAATTATTCAAGACAATATTTTTCCCAACAACGACACACACTAGTCTAAGGATAGTGTTTTGGGTTAGGGACATCTTAAATTCCCATAACATTAAACTCAAACATAGTGTCATATCTAATAGGAAATCCAAATTTGCAAAGTAATGCATTGGAATACTCCTCTTACACGGGATTTAAGCACGAGGTCATGCAATACTGAGCTTTTAGAGATACCCCTCCTCTTATCAGTAGAGCATACACTAGAGTTGTTTCACATTTGGGGACTTATTCAGTACCTACTTCCGACCCTGTGTGGTGCTTAGTACCATTTATGTTTCGGGCGTAGCTACCTCGTCCATGTGCTTCGGCTGGATTGGCGACTATTTCAAAGGACTTGCTTTATGATTTTTGTAGCATTAGTATCTTGTCTTCTAGGTTCTTACACAGGTGGCAGTGGAAGGATATTTCCATCACTCCCAGGGTAGACTTGGAAGGTAACCTTAGTTGAAAATTTGGGAGGGTGATTGGGTGATTCCAGTGCTTGCACCCAGAAAAATCACCACGAGATGTCAAGTAACTAATCTCTTTCCTTCACTGGTTAGTTTTGGGACCTCATCATCCCAAATTCTCTATTGGAAGGCATCCTTGTGTGCCTGGTCTTGATAAGTAGGATTTTTCTGATAGTGGTGTGTTTTTGTACTTTTGGTTTCTAGTCAACCTCAGACCTTGTCTTCTTGCCAGAAGATATGGATAAAACCCATACAGACACTAACGAGGAGATCCCTATGCTAGGAGTTCCTTGCACTTTTCCTCTTACTGGGAATGTTGGTGTTTCATTGAAGGCCACCTTGAATCTACCTAGATTCACCCTAGGGATACTGGTTTGGTTATTTTCCACTCCAACTATCTGGAATGCTCTTGATGCTTCTCAAGTAAGCTCTTTATACCACGGGCATCAAAATACTTCCTCCCCTTCACCTATAGAAGCCTCTCCTCCTCCTTCTACCTCATGTGGTGAAAGTTAGGATACTAGTAATCGACAGTATAAAATGAGTAAAAGAAGGAAGAATAGGAAGAAGACACTTAAGTAAGGGGGTACCCACCTAGCTTCTGTAGGTCATGCTGGGATCACTCATCCAACCTCTATAGGTCATGTTGGACCAACTCACACAACGTCTACAGGTCATGCTGGAGTCACCCATTCAACCTCTGCAAGTCATGTTGAACCTAGTCATGGAGCCTTTGTAGGTCATGCTGGGATACCTTCCTCAGCCTCTGCTGGTCATGCTGGGGGCACCCTTCAAACCTCTGCAAGTCATGTTGGACCCAGACACCCAGCCTCTATAGGTCATGCTAGGGGAACATACTCAACCTATGAGAAGCATGTTGATCCTAACCACTCAGCCTCTCCGGGTCATGATGGTGGAACCATTCCAACCTATGCAGTTCATGTTGGATCCATTCACTCAGCCTCTGCAAGTAATGCTAGTAGAACCCTTCCAACCTCTATAGGTCATGTTGGATCTAGTCTCTCAGCCTATGCAAGTCATGCTGGGGGAAAACTCTTAGTTTCTGTGGGTCATGCTAAGGGAAAATAGTCAACAACTACTAGTCATGTTGACACTATTGAAAAGACTAACCGTTCAAAACATAAGCTCAAGTTCCTTTGTAGGATTTGTGAGGGAGACCACATTACCCACCAGTGTCCTGCCATCATAGAGGTATGAAGAGTTTGGTTTAAAGGTCATCCCATTTTTGAACACCCTGAATTTTATCAACAACAAACCTCTCTTAGTCAGGTTGGACCCAGTCTCTCAGCCTCTGCAGGTCATGCTAGGGGAAAAATCTCAGCCTCTACAAGTCATGCTGGGGGAAAATAGTTAACCAATGGAAGTCATGTTGACACCGTTGAGAAAATTGGTCATTCAAAATGAAGAATTAAGTTCCCTTTGAGGCTATGCAAGGGAGATAATCTTACTCACCAGTGCCCTGCTATTGTAGAGGTGAGAAGAGTGTGGTCCAAGACCCAAGGACATCCTGATCCAGAACAATCTGTAGTTTCTCAATAACCTACTCAATCGTCAGTTGATCTAGTGGTTGAACAATTTCCATATTTGGTTCACCCACTCTCCCTTCAGAGAGTGATCTTTACCAAGTGATTGAACCAATGCCATCTTTGGTCAACCCCACTCTCTCTTCAGAGAGAGACTTTCATGAAGCGGTTGAATCGATTCCATCTTCGATTAATCCCACTCTTCCTTTGGAGAGTGAATCGTATGCTAGTCATATTTTATTCACTACCAGTTCAGAACTTTCTAGACAAGGGGGCATTGACTTCGTTTCATATCAATCCCCACCAAACTCTCAGATTGCTTCCTTTGATTGGGATAGCCTAGCTGAGCTATGCCTTCCTTCTAGTGTACCTTTCCAGATAAATGTCAAAATTGGACTGTACAAGATTACTCGTTGTATTGTTGATGAAGGAGCCTCAGTTAGTATTCTATCTACATGTGCTTGGTGGGGCATGGGATCTACCATCCTTGTGTCAATTGATAGTCATCTACTGGCCTTTGATAGAAGAACTAGTACAACCTTAGGGAATTCTTACTGAAACACCTGTTACTTTGGGTGGGAAGACCGTCCTATTTGATTTCATGGTTATAGAACACCCTTTGGACTTTAATATGATCCTTAGGCATGATTAGGTCTATGCCATGCAAGTTGTGGTGTCAATGTTCTTTCATGTGATGTACTTTAATCATAACGAAGACATTGTCACTATTGATTAGTTGGATTTTCTTGATCCCTCTCCTGACCCAACTAGAGACCAATTCTTTCCTTTATTGATTCCCAGTGTCTTGGTAGAAACTACCTTGCCATTGGTGAGCTATGTGGCCTCATTTCCCTCATGCTCAACTGCTACTGAAAATAATCCTTTGTGATCATGCTTTCCTTCTCACCAATCGGTCCCAGCAGTTGACTAGGTGATCCATCCTATAGAGACCATGGATCCTGCTCTTCACCTTGTTGATCCATTTGAAAGTTTAGACATGTGTCCTATCTCAGATGATCTCCTTCCTTCGGATAAAGTCTTCCTAGAGTCCTTGATATAGTCTGACCTTGTTTTGGATGTTGGTTTAGTTGTGACTAAGTCTAGCCCTAACTTTACTAGTGAGTCTGATAGGTCTGATCATCGATCCTCTTTTGTTTGCTATGTTGAGTTTTCATACTGTCCCATTGTGCAACAAGTCAGTGATCCTGATGTGTTTGATTTTTCTTCTAGATTTTTCAACTCCTGTGATACTGAGTTGTTTCCTGCAGACTCTATATCCCTTGTGATATTTTATTTTCTTCTGAGGTTGATCTTATTGATTATAAATCCTCGGGCCTTGGTAATCTAGAATCTTCTTTGGTTGATTCTGATTTTACTGCACCTTATGTAGAAGATAACAAAGTTTCATGTGTTTATGCCAAAGTGACCTGTATCAGATCTCTTCTTTTGAATGTGATCTTGATATTGTTGTTTCTTGGAGATAAGATTCTTAGTTGGATGCACAAATGTTTGTCCTTATCTTGCTCACTTTCCTTGCACTATGCTTAGGCTTGTTCCTTGTAGTTGGAACTAGTTTTACATTCCCTTGACACTCGTCTCCTCGCATTTAGAGCATTCTTCCTATTTTCCTTCAATCTCGTTAAAAATAGTTAAGAGGCCATGAGTTGAATTTTACAGACTCATTAAAACTTTATGAGAAAGATATGGAGTTATCTTCAAGCCCTGGTATGACTCGTTAAATATGACTAGATCTTCGAGTTCGCTTGTCCCTTCAAACTCGTTAAAGGATGTGAAGGACCATCCACAAAGGTACAAGTTTACCCCTTTTTATGAGCTTGTGGATTACTTAGGAAAAAGGAACACTCTATTCATCTGGATAGAAGAGTATCTTTGGGAAAATATTTATCTCTTTTCTAGGCCTGGAGGACTAAACTTATGGAAAAGGACCCTTGTCAAGATTAGTTTTCTCTTTTTCGTGCTCTGTACCTAAACATGAAAAAGATTCTGAGCTTTCTTTATGTCATTGTCATGCTCGATAAACCCTAAAGCACAAAACACCAAGTTTATTGAATTTTACAGACTCATTAAAACTTTATGAGAAAGATATGGAGCTATCTTCAAGCCCTGGTATGACTCGTTAAATATGACTAGATCTTTGAGTTTGCTTGTCACTTCAAACTCGTTAAAGGATGTGAAGGACCATCCACAAAGGTACAAGTTTACCCCTTTTTATGACCTTGTGGATTACTTAGGAAAAAGGAACACTCTATTCATCTGGATAGAAGAGTATCTTCGGGAAAATATTTATTTCTTTTCTAGGCCTGGAGGACTAAAGTTATGGAAAAGGACCCTTGTCGAGATTAGTTTTCTCTTTTTCGTGCTCTGTACCTAAACATGAAAAAGATTCCGAGCTTTCTTTATGTCATTGTCATGCTCTATAAACCCTAAAGCACAAAACATCGAGTTTACTGTTGTCTATACCATTCTTTTAAATAAATGGAACCTTTTGAGTGATCTTTATTTCCTTCACACTCATCAAAACTAAAGAGTTTCTTCTTTATTTTGAAGGAGCGTTAGTCTAGTGATAGTTTAACCCATTTTTGGACCTTAACAACTAACTATGAAAAAGGAATACCTTATTTTTACTGGACTAAGAGAGTTCTCCTTTGTATTGTTTTATACGTTTTCAGACTCATGGGACTAAATTTATGAAAAAGCACCTCCCTGGAGTCTTCTTTGGAGTTTTCAAGCTCTCTAAACTATGAAAACACCATCGACAATCTACTAATTCAGGCTTGTAAAATCCACAAATCAATGCTTTATCAAGCATTCTTCTGTCTCTTATTTGATCTTGCCAAAAATAAATAGGTTTCCAAGTTTTCTTTCTTAGAATAGTTAAATCTTTACAAGAAAGAGGGAAATGTAAGTTCATTCACATGTTTTTTTATCATGTTAGCAAGACTTGTTTCCTTGAAAAAAACACTAGTTTTGAGTCTATCAATAGTTGGGTTCTAGTTTTGACCTTATCTCGATTCATATTTTTTACTCCTCTAGTTGGCCCTTTTTCAAATTATATGGAGAATCTGACAATGTCTCCTACATTGCAGATTTGTGTCATTGGTCCTTTCATGTCAAAGCTGCCTAAGTCACTTGTGTGTCATGCTCATTTTTCAAGGATTAATCCTTTGTTGGCCATTTTGTAGTTTCCTTGAACTTTTGTGTCGGCCATTCCCTGGTATTAGTTCATTACATCATGTCTTTCGAAGGTCCTTTATTTGCATGGTTAGGATTCATACCTTTGGGCGGTTTGGATTGAAGATCTTGGGATGACAGTAGCATCATCATATTTTGTTATTTCCCGAGTTGCACAATACCTTGTCACACTTCATATGACATTTGTCGAGCCATAGATCAACCTCGTATTCTTGTGGCTATGATCGATTATTAAGCATGGATCCACCATGTTAGTTTGTGGCCATCACTCCTTTAGATTTTATATGGCTCCTTCTTGCATACTTTGCGACCATGATAGTTACATCAGTTATATTCATGTTGGATCAAATCAGTTTTGTTTGACATTTGTCTCTCTTTCAGGTACCTCTGTTCGAGCCTTTGATCTTGGATTCTTTGTTCTCTCCTTACTTAGTTGTTTCCTTTTTATAATGTATTTCGGCTATCATCTTCCCCTCTAACCTCATACATTAGGGGGAATCTATTATAGCATAAAATAAGACATCTCTTCCTGTGACTACTTTCCCATGATTTCGTCTCATGTCGACACTTCATGAAAGTCACTGAAAAAAACCTATATTGGAGGATCCATATATAGAGTTATGTAACTTAGTTTTACCTCTTCTATAGACTGTTGGAAAGGTATCTGAGTCGGGAACAACTTTGCAGAATACTTTGAAGTCTAAAATTCCTAGAAGTACCCAAAAAATGAGCATTTTTTAACCTAATCATGAATTTTGTTAAGAAAACTTGCGAGTTTCACCTCTATACTCATGAATTTTCCTTCATGCTACCCATGGTTACCCAAAATTCATTTTTTTCATGACTCTTGTCACTACAACTTGCGATTTTAGCATTCATAACTGTTGTCACTACAACTCATGAATTTGTCTTGTAGAAGTCAAAACATGGATGTTTCTCGAATTTTGGGTAGTTTTGGTGGTTATGCAATTGAATCCTTTGGTTGTATCTGATCCTATCCTCACCCCTAACTCTTCAGAACACTATATAAGAGAGGGAGAGGGGTCCATGAAGAGATACTTGAACCTTTTCATTTTTATGTTGGAGGAATTGGGACACTCATTCCCCCTACCTTTTCCCTAGATTCTATCTCCTTATGTTGTAGAGCTTGGAGCCTGATTTCCTCGGAGAAGAGAAACAACAATACTAGATAAAAAAATATGTGATGCCCTTCTTCTTCCCAAATCACTATCTAATGTATGTTGTAATTTTGTTTGTAATCAGATGTTGATGATGATCAGATTAGGTTTTCATATTGCTTTGATTATCATTGCTTTACATTTAGTCCAATTTGTTTGAGGAAGTTTTAACTTGTTTTGCAGGTCTCTTGGAGTAATAGGAGCAATAGGAAGGGTGAGAGAAAGCTTGGACTAGCCTTCAGTGAATTAGGTATGGACCTTACTTATCTCATAATCTTCCTTATATATACTTGTAGAACGGTATGCATCTATATTTCAACCCTAGTACGTTGATGACCTCTTAAACCCCGGCCATAGGAACATTTTCCTCTCTAACACACCCCTTATCATTCTATTTCTAATCCCTTATCCCTCCTAATCATTTAATGTTATCATCACCAAAACAAATAATATATTTTTTAATGTTAAATATCGCATGCACGTTTTAGTGAACAAAAACATGTAAATGTTTTGGTGAGAAAAAATACGTACACATTATTGTTACTATTAACCCAAAAAATCCCTCAGTGATCTCTACATGACCTACACCACTCAAAAACATTTACTTCACTACCCTCATTTGACCCCCACACCCTCAGAAAGGCTAAAAAACATGAAAAGGGCTTAAAAACCACTAAAAAGAGCCAAAATAGCTCTCATAGGGGATAAAACCCCTCAACAGAGCTTAAAATCCCCAAAGGAGATAAGAATTGGGTGAAAGGGGCTAAAGCCCTAACCATGGGCTTAAAACCCTAAATCTCTAGAAAAAAGCTATAAATAAAGGGGTGGGGGTCACTCTCAAAACACTCCTTCTCTCCCTATCATTATGATGCCCGTGTGAGTGCCTTGAGATCCTTTGCCTCTCAAGTCATTCACCCTCCCTCTTCTCCATTGCTTCACAAGCCAAGCTTCCATCCCATAGAGAGAGGTGATTCCAAAGCTAGGGCATGGTGGCCCATTTCCACAAAGAAGGTATAACCATTTGTTTTGTGTTGGTAGATTTTTAGATGATTTTGTTTGCAAGTTTGTTTTCTAATGGTTTGCTGCAGGTTTTCCCTTGATTTCTTGCATCCCTCTTTTGTTTTCTAACCATTTAATGTAGGGTTTCATAGTTGAGCTCTAACATTGTTTTGTAGGTTTTTATTTAAAACAACATGAACCCTACCCTTTTGTCCTATAGACAGAAGGTAGATGTTCCTACCTGTAGCTAGGGTGAAATCCCTACTACAGAACTGGCGACCATACCAGGTCGATCCCACAGGATCCCTGGACTTTCTTTTCAAGTTTAGTTTTTATTTCTATTTTCTTAACCTAGGTCAAATTTCTATTAAATATAGTTTAGATCTTTGTTTTTATGCATTTTAGTTCACAGCTGAGCCTCCTTAAGGCCAAACTGAGCCCGTTCTATAACAATACAAGTTACTGTCGGCTGTTCCCAGCTTAGGTTAAATTTTTTTCCTGTTTTCGGGATAGGTCACACTTATCCGGCTGAAAGGGGTGACCAGGTTGCTCATTTGGGTGGCTGGTCTTCCATTTGGGATCCTTCATCACTCCACTTCTGGGATGGACTTATAATGTATTTCGGCCATCATATGACCCCTCTGACCTCACACATTAGGGGGCATATGTTATAGCTGATTTTACCACTCCAGGTGAATCACACTTGTATGGCATTCCCCTGTCGCTCTGCAGACTCCTTAGACCCCTTGGACCATTTTTTGTCCTTTGATGTTTACTTGACCATCCCTAAAAACATGTGAAAATTAATACACGCGACTTTTAAATCCTTGATCACGTATATACGCGGGTTTTGTCAGGCGAAATATATGTCGTAATAATTACGTTGCAGTACAGTTGCCTAACTATTTACTTGTCAACCTGGGGTACGTAAACTGACGAAGCACGTGCACTGTTTGGGCAGGACTGAAGTAGATCTAATCTAACTTAATCTAATTTGCTGAAATCAAATTAATCTAGGAAAGCATGAAATTGCATAAGAGAAATACAACATGTGAAGAGTTTAACAACAATGACATACGTGAGCTCACATCCACAAATCAATAATCAAATGACAAACATGAAAGCATGATAATGAAAGCTTGAATCACATTAAGAATCTCAAATCAAAGACTAATCTAACAAGTACAAAATCCAATCCAATCCCACTTCATTACAACCCTCCTACAAGCTTAATCTAACTTAATGAAAAACTTAATGGAATGGAGAGGGAGCACTCTCCTTTATACATGAGAGGCCTTAAAAAAAAGATAAGAATGCATTAATTACAGATCCACTATTCTCGCAACTACTCTCAACCACTTTCCTATTATTACAAGATATGGTCCCTTCAAATCCTCCACATGTCTCTCATGAATCCTAGATAAGATATGCCAACCAAATCTTCCATGATCTTCTCCTTAAAATATTCTTTGCATAACTATCTCCTTGAAATGATGGAGGAGATGTACGTGAATTCTTTTCTTTGAATTAATCCGTCACATATTCCTACACATTACAAAGCTCATCCATACTTCGAGATATTAGTGAAAAACATGTTAATTTTCTAATATTTAATCATAAATTCACTTATAATACTAAAAATAAATAAAGTGGAAATAATAAGGTGAAACCCACATATATGTATGGAAATGGTATGATAAAAGGTTAATGGGACGATGGAATGTGAGGAATAGCGGAAGATAAAGTGGATGAAAAAGGGACATTTCTGCATCCCAACATACTCCCCAACTGAACTTGTTGCATGTCCTCATGCAACCATGTATGGCTCTTCTCAAGAACTTTTGGCATCTAAACTTTGGCTTTTATTGATGATGTCTTTCTAAAATGAATATTTCTGGGATGTGAAATACATGAGTAACCACTGGCATTTCCTTATGGTTGGTTCTTGTGTGACAACCATGAATATAAAGAATGTTGGTTCTTGTGTTAACAACATTCATTTCATGATGTGAAATGCATGAGTAACAGCTCACATTTTCCTTAACGGTTGGTTCTTGTGTGACAACCATGAATATAAAGAATGTTGGTTCTTTTGTTAACAACATTCATTTCATGATGTGAAATGCATGACTAACAGCTGGCATTTTCCTTATGGTTGGTTCTTGTGTGACAACCATGAATGTAAAGAATGTTGGTTCTTGTGTTAACAACATTCATTTCGTCATCTATTTTCTAGCTACATAATAATTTAACCATACACTCACTGAAAATGATAAGCTATTAATGTGCATAAAAAGCATCATTGTGCATAAGAAAGCCTTTTCTTTATGAATCATGCCAATATGTATATCAATGCATGAAGTAAAGTGCATCAGGGGATCGTTGGAAAAGAAATTTTTGGGAATGGTAAATGGGGTGAAAATGGAATGATGATAATGGAAAAATGGGATGGTGGTAGTAAATATGTGGTGAATATGAATATAGTTTCCCCCCCAAACTGAATCGGTTGCATGCCCCCATGCAACACAGTGTAGGTCATGGAAGGGAAAATGAAATGGGGTATGGTGAGGAAATTTTCCAAAATATTCAATTCAGCATATAAGGAATGACATGATTAAAGCTTAGAAAACAACATACCTTCACTCACCCAAAATGTAGATGAACTATGCAATAGGAATGTAGTTATTGCGGCTGCTGGAGCATAAAATCGTGACTAGTACTGTAGCTGCAACTACTGTATCAGCGGGCACAAAGAATATGTGACTGCGATTGTTGGAAGATGGAAGGTGTCACTGGTGCAGGATCATGAAAATGTAACTGTGAATGTCGCTGCTGCTAGGACATGGAAGATGTCATGAATGCAAGACCATGTGAAATGTGACAGCTACTGTAGCAGCATGACTATAATGGAAACCGCTAGAACTGCTGGAACTGCCGTAACAACGACTGTTGTAACCACTGGAACAGCAACTGCTGTAATGATGACTGCTGTAACAGCAACGGCTGGAACTGCAACGATGGTCACTGCTAAATCAGAGCATGTGAAGTGGAGAGATCTGAACTAGTGCTGATGAATCATGGAAAAGAGAAAGTATGAAAATGTGGAACTGTCAGACTCTCATAAATGGATTCAAGTTGCTGGAACTGTTGAGGGAATCAGGAAAGAGTGTATAGTATTCACCCGCTACAAACCCGATGGTACAATTCTAATCATGCGAATGGATGTGTCGATGTCGAGCATGAAGAGAAATCACTGGATTACTGACCATTGATGAATGTCATTAACCAGTGCGAGGCAACTCACCATTGATGTCAATGAGTGCCAAGGTACCTGAGTACATCTTCCAAAGTGCGAATGGATGTGTTGAGGTTGAGCCACTTGCAAGATTTCATGATCAAGGGACATTGATGTATTCCCATGATCGTCAGCGAGAGAACTTGCCATTAAGGCATGCAAGCCTCTAGGTACTCAAAATGGACTCTAGTCTATCTCCCAGATGAGGTGCAGAGGTCGATGGGGAAATACTGTTGAAAGGTGGGCCTTAAGGAATCCCACATCAGTCAACGTGAGTTTTTATCAAATTTTTTTGTAGGACTATAAGTAAGATCTCAATAGTAACAGGGCTTATGGAAAGGAAATGTAATCATGGAAAGGGAGGTGATTGGTTTTATTCACAAGGAAAAATGAAATGGAAAAGAAGGCAAAAGTGAACTGAAAAAGATGAAGGAAGTGATGTATGCTACTCAGAAAAATAGATGTGCAAGAAATAAGGAAGGATAAGGTAATAGAAAATGGCTGCACCACGGGGATGATCAATCTACTCTGAAGGAGGAATGCGAGGAAATATTTCAGGACGCAAAAGGGTTTTCCAATGATTTTTGTGTAACAGCAAGTGTCAGGATGTTTATGAGGAGTAACAGCTCCTGCAAGCTATCAATAAAGCATGGGATTTTCTAAAAATTTGTGTGATTCATGAAAATCACTTCAGCATGGAATGCGTGCATCTTCGTCCCTGCAATTAAGCTTTGCACTGATCATGTACTCAAAACTTTGTGAGAGCATCGTAAAATGTAAAATTTAAATACAAATGTGAGCAAATTTAGATAAAAATAAAGTGTGGTGGTACCTGTCGCGTTTCCAAGCATAGTTCCTTTGCTGATTGCTGACAAAGTGACTTGAAAAACAAATTAACGTTAAGCATGTTGATTGTTTTCAGCATTTAGAAAATGTCCATTTGCAATGTTTGATTCTGTTTTTTTTTTGTTATGTTTTAATTGTTTTATTATTGCAATAAAATAAACAAAGTGTAATTTTGATTCGCAAAGGAAATAAATAGACCAAATAAACACTCTGATCAAGCTTGTGTTACCATGTTATAAATAAAAACACCAAATTTCAAACCGTGGCTCATGTAAAAATTTAGATTTGTACGTTTGAATTTATTCATGCTATTGCCGACAAACCTATGAAAGATATCATCTCCAGCAGCAAGGGAGTCAATGTCTTCAACTTTGTATGAGTATGCAATGGCAGTCCGCAAAATAAACTCTGAAGTATTCCGACTAGTTTATAAATGGCAAACTTATGAGCATATGGCCAAAAAGAACCACTTACCACAGAGACACAAGTCTGCCTGACTTTCAGTAGCGTAGAATGTGATTGCCTTGACACATGATTTTAAAGTATTTGCTTCCCCATGTTTGAAAAATGATTCTTTTATAAGCTGAAGCACAGTTATGAAATTCTGTTCTTGACGTTTGAGTGATAAAGCTCAAGCTTCATATGCATGATAATTTCCACTATTGATGATATCTTCACCTTGACTGCTAAATATTTCCTCAACATCAATGGATAATGCTTCATCATACTCGCTTCCACTTCTCGTTTATTATTGTCTAGTACCTCCTTCTGAGCTTTACTGAGTGAAGGCTTTCGGTTATCAGCAGTTGGAACAATCTTCTCTCCTACTACCTTCTTCATAGAGGCACATAAAACACGAACAAGATTTGTGGCATCTTTCTCTGTAGGTTCAATCTTTGGATTATCATCTAAAAGCATTGAAATGATACATTTCCTATCTTTAATTGCCTTCATATCTTCCCAGACAGCATCAATCATATAGTCACTGAGAATTGGGTCTGTGGAAAATTCCTTCAATATTTGCAGCAACCTGCCTATAGGAATTTCAGATTCATTCTCCATTCCTTTCGAGATAGGCTGTGAGCTGCTAAATTTCTGAGCTATTAAGTGATCATATACTAATTCTCCAACAACACGGCGAATAAGTGGTGATTCATCAATCAATAGGTCATACAGTGGACCAAGGTCATCATCTGCAAGAAGCTGATGCCTTAATAACTATTTCAAGAGTCCAATGGCACTAACAGCCACGGACATATCAAAATCATCTGCTAGCTCAATCATACGGTTGCAAAATCATTCTGTGAAGAGGCTAAGTGATGGCACATTATCATCCACCTCATACAGATTTTTTAGTGCCAATATGGAAATCTTCCGGACAGCAGCGTTCTTATCATTCAAAGTCCATCCAAGGTATTTCAAGTAAATATCTTGCAAGAATAGGGATGGATAAGACAGAATCAATGAACCAATAGCTCTAATACAGGCAATCCGAATATCTGGATCTACATCTCGATAACGATGCATAAAAATCCCTGTAAATATTTTACACATCATTTCCTCTGCCATAGTTATCTTTTCATGTGTCACAGACAACGTCTTATTCAATGACTCCAAACGAGGGCCATCTTTCCTTTTCTTTTTCTCAGCATTCAATTGACGTTGTGTAGTCTCACGCTGTCCACCAAGGGTTTTCGCAATAGTAACAAGTGATGTCACAAGCTGGAGTCCAACCAATGTTGTAACCTGTCGAAAAACTCTTGGAGGGGTACATGAAAGAGCAATGACATAATCTATGCATTTTTTTCCATGAATACTTGATCAAACAAAGGTCCATCCTGGCACTCAAGGACAAGACTGTCCAAAAAAACAAGAAGGTTATCTTTGAAATTCTTCAAATCCTTTTTCTTGGATCCAAGGTAGTCTTCTAAGCCAATGAAAAGATGATGAGCCTTCAAGCCGTGTTGTGCCAAATTTCGCCACATGTATCGTACCAGATTCTTTGGAGTCCCTAGATTACAATGAAGCAATCGACAACTAAGTTTGGCATTTGGATAAGACAGAAAACATTCAGCGACTTCTCTTAATGATCCTTTGTTGATTTTAGGGAAAGCTCAAGAAGTATCTGACCAAATTGTTGGAGATTTGTAGCGTTTGCCAGTTCAGCCATATTTGAATGAGAAAACCTAGCCAACTTATGGACGTATGGGAGGACGGCCCAAACGTGGAAAGGCAGGTGGAAGCTTGTTTTTATTCCCAAAGATGGCGCAGCGGTATGTAAACCTGCTAAATAAATTGACCCTGTCACAAGAGGATTGTTCGCAAAGACGAGACTACATCAAGTCTCTTCTACCTCCGAGATAAGCTGGATAATGACAGCAAAGGATTCTGGAAAAGTTCCCTTGTGCTTATTACTACAATATCCCACTAACAAATATATGTTCAAAAAATATTATCCAGAGATCGAGCAGCTGCCCGGTGGTAGGGGACCTTTCTTATCAACATTGCACAGTCAGTTCATTAGCCATGCAAGTAAATCAAGCCTATCAAGCACTGTCCATTGCGCTCAGTCAATGCATACTGGTTTAGTAAGGTTTGACAGTAGTGATGACTTCTAGGACATGCTCTCGGCTCTATGTAGGCATCAAAAATAAATAAGACAATGGGTCTTGTATCAGACAGTTGTCTCCCAAATGTTGATGTTGATGGTCGTATTCCTTGGACATTTTGGAAAACTATTGGAATCCATTCGATAATGTAGCTACCTATCTCGTGTTGTTTCAGGTATCGCTATCTGAACCAGATCTAGAGTTTTATGGCGAAAGGAGAGGCTGTGCTCTTGAGGATCACGAAGAATACAAAAGAAGGATCCGTGGGTTCAAATTGAATCGATATGGTGGATCAATGTAGCAGAAAATCGGCATGAATGTCCATATGGGCTTTGTATAAATTGGCATGGCTCGAGTTATGAAATGCGTGATGTTGTAAGCATTTGGAATCTGAGTTCTTTGATTAACGTGAAAACTAGAGGGAAAAGAGCTTGCACTCGCATGATGAGGCTAACGATAGTTTGTTTCTCGTGCACTACTGAACGCCTCCTCCATGCACCCATCACCATGCACTGGACCATTATGTGACTGGCACTGAAACGCATCAAGAATGGCCGATAGAATGTTAGGCAAGTGGCAATGGCATTGCAGGCTGTTCAACGCGTAGCTATATCCATGGAAGTAGCAGGCTGTTCAATGCGCAGCTACACTCAAATGGTTGTTCAACGTGCAGCTACACTCAAATGGTTGTTCAACGCGTAGCTACACTCAAATGGTTGTTCAACGTGCAGCTACACTCAAAATGGTTGTTCAATGTGCAGCTACACTCAAATGGCTGTTCAACGCGCAGCCACACTCATTTGTATACCCTTGCCGTTGCGCAAGTGGAATCATCGATCACTGTAAAGTGACTCCAAGAAACAACTTAGCATAGATCGTAAGAAATTGTTTTCAAGAAGTTGGGAAAAAGTCCATTTGCAAGTTTTTGATTTGATGATTTTGTTTTATTGAATTTTTATTTTATTTTTTTAGTTATATTTGATTTTATGTTCGTTATATGATTTTAGAAAATGCAAAAAGAAAAATAAAGTACTCAAAATCAATGTCAGATCTGCACTCTTCAGAAAAACATGCAATGACAATATGGTCTCTTTTTCAGCAAATCTGCAAGCCACAAAAGTTAGGAAAGTGTAAATGTGCTGCTGAGATGCACTGTCAAAGTTATGCAAGCAATGAGAAGTTCTCATGGAGTTGGAATGTCAATCGCTTTCCTGCATGGTCTACGTGTACATTGTTAGATATAATTTGAATATGCAGAGCGTTCAAGTGTGGTATGTGTAAGCATTACATAATAGGCAGCAAGAATTCAAGCATCCATGTTTCCAGCAAAACAACCACATGGAGGTAATGTCTCAGAGATCCATGAAATATACCATGAAATGTGAATGGCTATAATTTTCTTATGATCAAATGGACTCCCATTTACTGTCGTGGCCTAGAAACTGCTTAAAATTCTTTGCATAAGATTGACAAGCAGGAAAGCAAAGGCATATTCAATATCATGATTATGGTTTGATCATTTTTAGTGCAAGAATCTCTTGGTTGGGTTGAGCAAAATGTTTTTGTTTTGTTTGGTTTTTATTATTATTATTATTATTATTATTATTATTTATTTTTTATTTTTTAGTTAATCCTATATAAAACAAAATAACTAAAATAAAGTGTTGTATTATTCTAAAACAAAACAAATTTTGACCAAAATCTAAAGTAAAAAAAAACGAATTTGAGAAATTGAAATTTTTTTCCAAAATCTGCATTTTTGTATTTTTTTTAGCCTCAAAGACCCAACGATATTTCCTAAACCGAGGCTCTTGTTTCAAAATGGCTCGTGTTCTAACCAATTTGTTATGATGGGAGAAAAACCAATGTGTCAGATTTTCTATATGCATTTTCAGTTGCACAAAAATCGAGGCAAAAGTTGGCTGTTCAGAATATTTTGCCCAGGAAATCTGGGTTTGATTTTTTTTTAAAGATATCTCTCTATCTTGAAATTTGTGTTAGAAATTATGGACCTGTTTCTATGGGAACATAATCAACATATTAGCATTAAAATCCATGTCTTGGATTTTCCAAATTCTTCTTCGTTTGGTCAAAAATCGTACTGTTTCAGCTGTTGCAGGCTGCTACAGGTGTGTATCAGCAATCGTTGCAGGGTGTAACAGCAAGCATGTGGGGCGTGTAACAGCAAATTGAAATGCAATTTTTGCACAAACGGTGACTCGGATTGGTCTGAAATTTTGCAGGCAGGTTTCTATGATCAAATCGCGTTTACACACCAAAAATCAGCCATAGCTACTTCACAGATTTTGAAAAAAATGAAAAATGGCTGAAGGTGACTATATTGATTTTCTTGAAATACGTGCACTAAGTTGGGCTGAAATTTACGGAGCTTTGGGATCATAACATAATGCACTTCCTGTCCAAAAATTAGAAGAATCCAGATTCCAGGTTGTGAGATATCTCTATTTCAATTTTTGCATTTTTCCTGCATTTGTTGTTCTAGTTGGTTTTGCAAATTTTACTCAATGTGCGATTTGCAGATCTATTGTTGCAGGTTGTTGCAGATCACTCAAACCAATGAGAATTTTGCAAGGCGGCATGGGAAAAACCTTGATTGTTTGTTGCAGGTTTAATGTCCAGGGAGCTAAAGGATGGAGGACTAAGGCAAAAAGATGGCATCCCTGCCTTCGTAAATCAGTGAGAAAGTTGCAGGTTCTTTTCATTGTTTCAAGGGTTGTTGCAGACTTTTTATTAGATTTTTTTTCTTTTATTGTTATCCTAATGCAACTATAGTTTTATTATTTGCAGATGGAGCATGGAGGTGCAGATTTAATATTTTTTTTTTCCTGTTTATGTTGCAGAAAAAAAAAAAAAAGAATTTATTCTGCAAATTTATTTTGCAAATTTCCGAGTTAGGAACAACAGATTAGGTAATTTTTTCTCATCGTCAAAAATCTTCCTGATATCATTTTTAATCATCCCTACTTTCTGATCCTCGCGATCGCACGAAGCACGGAGGAGAGCATACTTATTCAACACTAAATTAAATATGAAAATGAAAGTGGAAACTTAAAATGAAGACCTACCTACTCTATGCTAATTAGGATTTAGAAATATGCTACGTGTAGTCAAACTTCCAATGGAGCCATGCATGTAAAAGTAACAGCAACATGTTCAGTGGTAATTTTTCAAATGAAAGATGAAAATTTAGAAGAATGAGTGAATCTTCTTGCTGTAACAGAAAACTAACTAAATAAAAATAAAAACTAAATTGATCTAATTGCGTACTTACCTGGAACCATCATTCGATATGGCTTTCGTAAGCGCATTTTCCCTCACTCCGATCATGCTGCAGCTCCTTGTCATCTTCCTCAATCTCTTGTTTGAATGATTTTTCATCATCAAATACGCAGGAGTCTTCAGATGCTGATTCCTCGTTCGTTTTTGAAGGAGTATTTAAGCTATTTAAGCTCCCGACTGCTGTCAGGATCTCCTCTTCCAGAGAAGAGGAGACTCCGATTTTTGCAAGGATGTGAGCGAGTTGTTCCAAGATGACACTCATAGTTAAATCATATTGTAAAAGGGGTTTTTTACATAATCCAAATCAAAATCTGAAAACTGAAAATCACACTTGCTGAAAACAAAACACTCTTGTTGAAACACATGAAAACCTCTTCACAGTTGCAGAAATTGAAATTGCAAAAACATGCTTGCAGAAATTGAAATTGAAGCTAAATTGCAGAAATTGAAATTTACACTAAATTGCAAAAATTGAAACACACTTGCAGAAATTGAAATTTACTCTAAATTGCAGAAATTGAAATTTACTCTAAATTGCAGAAATTGAAACACACTCGCAGAAATTGAAATTTACTCTAAATTGCAGAAATTGAAACACACCCTTCATGCCCTAAAAAGGAAATTGATACCTCTTGCATAATCAAGGAAATTGATACCTCAATCCCTTGTGCTTCCCCGGCAACGGCGCCAAAATGTCAGGCGAAATATATGTCGTAATAATTACGTTGCAGTACAGTTGCCTAACTATTTACTTGTCAACCAGGGGTGCGTAAACTGACGAAACATGTGCACTGTTTGGGAAGGACTAAAGTAGATCTAATCTAACTTAATCTAATTTTCTGAAATCAAATTAATCTAGGAAAGCATTGAAACACTAACTAGGAAAGCATGAAATTGCGTAAGAGAAATACAGCATGTGAAGAGTTTAACAACAATGACATACGTGAGCTCACATCCACAAATCAATAATCAAATGACAAACATGAAAGCATGATAATGAAAGCTTGAATCACATTAAGAATCTCAAATCAAAGACTAATCTAACAAGTACAAAATCCAATCCAATCCCACTTCATTACAACCCTCCTACAAGCTTAATCTAACTTAATGAAAAACTTAATGGAATGGAGAGGGAGCACTCTCCTTTATACATGAGAGGCCTTAAGAAAAAGATAAGAATGCATTAATTACAGATCCACTATTCTCGCAACTACTCTCAACCACTTTCCTATTATTACAAGATATGGTCCCTTCAAATCCTCCACATGCCTCTCATGAATCCTAGATAAGATATGCCAACCAAATCTTCCATGATCTTCTCCTTAAAATATTCTTTGCATAACTATCTCCTTGAAATGATGGAGGAGATGTACGTGAATTCTTTTCTTTGAATTAATCCTTCACATATTCCTACACATTACAAAGCTCATCCATACTTTGAGATATTAGTGAAAAACATGTTAATTTTCTAATATTTAATCATAAATTCACTTATAATACTAAAAATAAATAAAGTGGAAATAATAAGGTGAAACCCACATATATGTATGGAAATGGTATCATTAAAAGGTTAATGGGACGATGGAATGTGAGGAATAGCGGAAGATAAAGTGGATGAAAAAGGGACATTTCTGTGTCCCAACAGGTTTCACCCCTAAAACCATGTACATCAGGATGTGTGCATAATCCAGATCCTTTTGGAGTTTTCCTTGAGATGGATCTAACTCACTTGAATTCTGGCATTCCCTATGCCTTGAGATTGCTCGGATTCGACCTTTCATTACCCCTTTTAAAAGCTATGTAAGGAACTCTATAGTACATTGAAGGCACATGAGAGAATTGAGAGCAAAGAAACTATAGTCCATTGTTGCTAGAACTTGTGCTTGAGTCTGCGTCCCTTTGTCCCTTGGAGCACTTTTGTGTTCTTCCCAAGCTTGCCTTTTTCTTGTGAGCTTCCTATCGAGAGATGGATGATTGAGGTGGTGAAAGCCCAAGTGGGGGATTCAGTTTCTCTGATTCACAGATGTGCCGACAAAGGTTGTATCCATTGTAATCTCTAATTTTATATTAATAGAAATATCTTTTCCTGCCCAATAATGTATGTTTGAATGAATATTTTATCCATGGATGTTTTCAAATGTTTATACATTGTTTATTATATATGCTAGAATAGATCTAACACCAATATATATAGTATTCTTGTCTTGTTTACTTGTTGTTGAGGAAGTGATTAAGCAATACAAGCTGAAGTTGGAAAGCTCAATAGGGATCTACTTCAACCCTCTGGAATAAGGTACGAGGTCTGATACTTTAGTGTTAGATATTTAATTTCTATTGCATATTGGAAAGGATTGATTTCTGGAGTCAAGCTGTCTGTTGTGGTACCCCAAGCCATAGGAATATCTCTCCGTAACAGATGCAGTTTACGAAGCAAGAGGAGGGTCAGAGGAAGGAAAGAATCCCATAAGTGAAGAATATTTGATGAGACCTACTCCAATTTCTTGATACTATGGGGTGTTCAAGAGCGGAACATTGTTTGCATCATTTGTAATGGCGCTAGGTTTGATGAAGTGTAACTGGTCAACAGTAACAATCTTTCCTTGGAATGGGAACTAGACGATCCGAAAAATAGTTGATGGTACAACTTGCATAGCATAAAACCAGTTGCGACCTAGGAGTGTCAATGACTTAGATATGAATGGAGACTAACTTGCCCCCTAGTTCTACATGGATGGCAGGTAGTAGTCCATAGGGTTGAAAGCCGCAACCACCAAAATCCTTAAGAGTGGTAGGTGAACGGTTGATTTATGGAGATCCAATGGCTCTCCAGCAAGATAAAGACATAATTGATGTAGAGGCACCCTTGTCCAAAATGGTACGATGGATAATATTTCTAGTAATCTTTGTAGCGATCTGGAAAGCTAACTGATATGAAAGTCTCATTTTGAAATCATCCTATTTGAATGTGATGATATTACTATTCTCGAGTTCCATAGCTCCAAGAGAAGTAAGCAAATTCTTCCATTGAGTTGGGAAGGTTTGAAGTACCTCTAAGGCCGACATTGCGCAGGGTGCCTAGGCCAAGTATTCAACAATATTATAGTATTGGGTGGCATTAGCATTAGGATTAATTATGGACTTACGTATATTTCCTTTTGGTGGACGAAAAATTTCTTCAGGTATAGGTTTTTCAATATGAAGACCATTATTAGTAGGAGGTGTGGAAGTTGAGGTTTTTTCAGATGGAATATCATTAGGTTTCTTTTCCGGAGGAGGGTCATAACTATTTTCTCTTTTATTCAAATTCAAAGTTTCACTAGACATCATACAAACTTCAGCAGTGGAGGAATAATTTTTGTTTAAGGACTTATGATCAAATAACTGTTGTTGGGAAGGGAAAGGATCTTTTAAAATAGCTAGGGTGGGTGAAGCTTTTAAAAATTTACCAACTTCCTCATGGCGAGGACATTCTTTTGTAAAATGATCACCTCCGCAGATTAAAAAAGGGCACTTCACCTTTTCTTTCCTTTTGAATCATTATCTATATTCTATGTTTTATTTCCTTCCTGTTGGTGGTCAAGTTTTTTAGATTTATTTTTCCCTTTTTTCTTCCCGCCTAAAGATTCAATGGATTGAACCGTATTTATTTCAGCGGAAGCAACAGGAGAGGATGCAGTTTTGGTAGGTGGTGCTTGTTGATTGGATGGGGTAGTGGCTTGTTTCTTAGAGGATTTAGCCGCTGTTTGTGTCTAAACTGAACCAAGTATTCCATCAGCATGTGGTTCCGTAGCAGGTCTCAAAGGGTCTATAGTAGGCTAAGAAGCATGGGGAATTAGATCATACAAAGTTCCTAACTGGGAATAAACCAAGTCAAGGTACTGAGCCCGACTAATATCTTTCTCTTTAGTAATAGCAGCTCCCATGGCCACATCTCTAGATATGGGTGGAAGCAAAGACTTTGTTAACCAGTCAGCTAGTAACTGATCAGGAATAGGAGCCTTAATCAACCTACGTATTCTTCTCCATTCATGGATATGATCGAAGATATGGGTAGATGTAGTTTGTTGAAGTGAGGTCAATAGGTTTGTACCTATTTCATACCAGATTGGTAACTGAAAATGTGTCAAAAAATCCATAGCTAAAGCATTGAAATCCCAAAATGAATGACATGGTAACTCGATGTACCATTTAGCTGCAATGCTGGTGAGGGTTCTTTAGAAAAGGCGTAGATGGATTGAATCGTCCATCAAAGAATTGGATGAACACCAAAGATGAAAAGTCATAACATGGTTTTTTGGGTCCTCAGAGAAGAACCTGCTACCACAGTATGCTAGGAAAAGGAGAGAAGAGGCATTAGAAGTGAAGCTTCCATCGAAAGTGCGCTCCTCCTTAGCAACACCTCGGATCCCTAGTGGTGTACCCCTACTGATGGATATACTATTGAAGATGGCCAAGCTGCAGTTTCAGGATACTAATACCCACAAGCAGGTGGGATTAGAGAGGAAAAATTACATGGTCACACTTCCAACCATTCTTCCTGAGCCCCAGCTTGTAGTACCAATGGAGTGGGCTAGCGGTCATAGATAGCACGGGCTTCTTAAACTTGTTTCTCATGTCACACTTTGGTCGAAGCCCGCAAGTAACTACATATGTGCGACAACTCCTTATGTGTTTTGACAGAGGATATTTATGGCTCACTCAATCCTACATTGTCGACGTTGAGCTCATCTCGTCGATAACGAGTCTGTCGAAGGTAGGAGAAGATCCTACATTGTATCTATGCCCAAACAGAGATATGACCAAGATGAAGTAGAAATATGAGCTTCAGCGCCTAGGTAGGGGATTCCTCATTACCCCTATATAGGACAACATGGTGAGTTTTGTAGAAAAAATACTATCTTGCAAGCTATTGTGCAAGATGCAACCCACTGAGTGCACTGCTGGAACGATAAAACTTGCAGAGTAGTGCACAATGGGCATAATATTCAGCTGGTCACAGTACCTATTGAATGAACTGATAGATGATGCATAGCAAGCATAGGAGTATGGTAATGCTAAATTACACTATTCCTGGCTGCTCATTCTGATTTCCTTTATTCTTTGGTCCAACCCATTGGACTACCAGCCACTAGATGTCCCATTACTTTTCCTTGGCGCAAAGTATCAGAACCTATGGGACGATAAGGAGGAAAATATTTGGTAGAAGGAGAACAACATTGAGTTATTTTTGCACAGCAAGGCACTACACAATGTAATAAAGAAGATGCATAGAGTAAGAGTCACGACAGTGCAGAAATATGCCTCATTTATAAACTTTTAGGCTGGTGTCCATAGCATCATTCTTGAGCCATGACGGGACCTCGACAAGAAATTACACCATGTATAGTTTATGATCACTGATGCGGATGTAGATGCAGTCGTCCAATATTTTCCTGCTTAATGGCACGTATCGGGTGACATGCAGATGGACCAAGGAGGAAATCAGGGAGGAAATCGCCAAGGAAGTGGCCAAGGCGAGGGCCAAGGAAATGGACAAGGGAATGGTCAAGGAAATGACCAAGATAGTGGATAAGGAAATGATGACGGCGATGGGAAAGACAATCAGTCATGAGCTCTGGTAATGATAACAGTGAGCACAACAAAGATAAAGATGATAACTCTTAAGACACACCTACTAATGAGGATGTGCAAAAGGCCTGAGAAGAGGCACGAAACACAGAGAAGCATCAGCCATGACACAAAAAGCACAAAGCTGACAAGATGGCTAACACTATCAATTTATCCTAGGAGGAAATAAGCTTGCTTTTGAAGCAATTGCAGAGGTCACAAAGTCCATTATGAAGGGCTTAAGTAAAAAGAAGTTGTGCTTGACTGATAAGCTGGAGGACCATATCAATACCTTGACTGAGGCTATCAATGAGTTCGAAAGCACATTTGAGGCTGAGACTTATGGTGTGGATCAAAATGACGTGTTAGAAACACCACTCCTATTTCCACACGTAAATATAGACATCCAGGAACGAGTAATGGGGACAGGGACACTCGAGTTTGATAATGTTTTCCATGGTTTTGAGACATTGTATATGGATTTCTCTAAACTCATGCAAGCTGAAGCCTATACTATTTAGCATGTGGTTGGAACTGAATTATAGATCTGAGAGAATTCTCTTGCTTATTAGGAAACCAAGCAAAAAAGGAAGGAAAAAGAGTGCAGGTCCCTCCTTCAAGAAAAAGAGTATGAAATTGAGGTGCAAGAATAGAGCCATATTACACTTGCTGAAGCCATCAAGGAAGCAATTGCAGAGTTTCCATTGGAAGAAGGCAAAGAATATGATGATACTACTGCTAAAGTAGCATGCCTATCCCATATTGCTATAGACCTAAGGAGACAGGTCGAGGATTTAAAAGTGAGGCAGACACCAAGCACACCTCCTGAGGTGCTTGAAGAGCGCATCAAAACAGCGTATGAGGCTGTTGAGAGGACAAGACAAGGGGAAAAAATCTGCACTGAGGGAGATGAAGTCATTTCCACGATGTGGGAAGTGCTTTTGGAGGATGAGACCATGGACAAGATCAAGGAAGATGCGTGGAAATCTGATTTAAAAATCACCGTGGTAAAGGCAGACACGAAGAAGTTGGCCATCAAAGAAAGGATCACAAAGGTCATAAAGATGAAGCAGCTATAGTAGGAAGCAAAAACTCTCCATGATCAGGAGCAGAAAAGGAATGATGAGATGACAAAACATCAATCATAAGCATAACAAGCTATAGGGATTATTCAACTTGTACAGCAGAAGCTCCAACATATCACTCATTCATTGGAAGAAGGACCTTCGAAACATATTAGTTTCGACTGTGTGGAACATTTGGCCAAGCAAGAGGAGGAAGTAATGGAATAGGTTTCCTGGGTGCAACAACTTTTGAAGGATTTTCAGGACAAGGTTGGTCCTGTGGTGCAACCTGCACTAGAGACATGAGTTTTCCAGAAACCTGAATTTTGCGAAGACATCAATTTTTGCTTAGTGGCTTGGGATGAGCCACATGTGACTGTTGGGGGCCTATTAGGCCAAGAAAAGTACAGAAGGAAGAACCCGAAGCACAAGCGCAAGAGGAAAATTGAGTTTGTTACAGGGAAAAGCAGGTGAAGGAAGAAGTGCAAGCGTAGAGCAAAGCAAGCTACAACGAGGAAAGGAAGATTTGATTCAGTGGAAGAGGTAGGTAGACGACTTAAGGATGAATAGGTGCAAGTCAAGGAACACTGTAGAAGAATGCGTCGGTAGAAGACTAAAGGACAGTTTTGTGGCTAGTTATGACCTGTACAAATAGGATGAAAGACATTTCTGCAACTAGTTATGGCTGTGGTTAATGTAATATAGGACTTTTGTAGTTAGGTATGGACCGTCATCCATGTAATAGAAGATATTTTGTAGCTACTTGAGTCTATAATAACTAAGTTGTACTCAGTCGACCCTTCACGGTCTTCTAAACAGTGCAAATCCAAGGAACCCGCTTTGTATAAGGGTTACCTTTAAGAAATAGTTTCAAGTTAGCTTTTCAGTTAGCTTCAGAAGGATTGTAGTACTTAATTGCTATCTTAGAGAGAATTCTTCTAGTAGAAGGCTGTTGAGCCATGGATCTGCAGCTATGTGCACAGACCAGTTAGTAGGATTTGATTTGCAGCTGAGTGTGCAGATAGTAAAGTAGAAGAGTTGATCGAGGCTGTGTGTGGATCAGTAGGAGTTGAGGTAAAAGACATATCTTAAGAATAGTATGAAAGTCATAGACTACAAGGTGCTACCTATATTTCTCATACCAGATGAATAGCAGGTTGGTGGTTTTTCCTAGATGGGTTTCCACATTATTTCTTGTGTTGATTAATGTTGAATGTGAATGGTTGAATGTTTAACTGTCAATGTTGAATGTTTTATTATCTTCCATTATTTATAGTTATTGTGTGAATCAATGTCACAATATTGATGAATGAAGTAAATGAAGGAATGACTAAAGCATTGTCAAGAACTATGTATTACTCCTGCTAAAATACTGTTAAGTTATAATATTGTTGTGTTGTTGTCATTTACATTCAAGGAGTCAACTACGTCACATAGTTGCACCAGTTGATAAATTTCTTAAGGATAAAGTAGTGTCGCACTATTGCACCATTGTTGAGTAGTGAACACTACAACAAAAACTGGATTTAGCGTCGAATTTAGCGCCGGATTTTAGTGTAATTTTTTCCTAATTGTGGTGAACAATTAGGCGCTAAACCAGGCGCTATTGTACATTTTCGTAAAATGCCGTCTATTGCATCTTTTTTTCCGTCCTTTTTAACATCCATTTTTGTGTCCATTTTTGCGCCCAATTTTTTGCATCTAATGTTACGCCTTTATTTGCGCCCAATTTTTCAACTTCTATTGCATCTTTTTTTGCGTCCTTTGTTACATCCTTGTTTGCACCCAGTTTCACGCTCATTTTTGCATCCAATGTTGCGTCTTATTTTGCTCCTAGTTTTTCATCAAGTCTTGCACCCAATTTTGCATCATGTTTTACATAAAATTATGTGTTCAATTCTGCATCTAGGTTTGCATCCAATTTTAAGCCCAATATTGCGTCTAGTTTTGCATCCAAATTTACTTATAATGTTGCATCCCCATTTGTATCTAATTTTGTATCTTGTTTTACGTCTTTTTTTGTATCCATGTTTGTGCCAAATGTTTCATCTCGTTTTACGTCATATTTTGCATCTAGGTTTGCACCTAGTATTGCATCTTGATTGATGTCTTTTTTTGCATCTATGTTTGAGCCCAATTTTGCACCCAGTGTTGCGCCTAGTTTTGCGCCTATGTTTGTATCTAATATTGCATCTAGTTGTGTGTCCAATGTTTCATCCCATCTTGCATTCAATATTACGTCTAGTTTTACATCCAATGTTTTGTTCCGTCTTGCATCTAAAATTGTGTCTCGTTTTAAGTTTTTGTTTGCGCCATATGTTGCTTCCAGTTTTGCACCCGGTGTTACACCTAGTTTTATGTCCATCAATGCACCATATTTTGTGGTCAATTTAATGTCCAATTTTACATCTAGTTAGGAATCCACTTTTTCATCTATTGTTGCATCTAGTTTTGGACCTATTATTACATCTAGTTTTGAGTCATTAATTGTCTCTAGTGTTGAGTCTCTTTTTGCATCCAATTTTGTGTTTAGTATGACATCAATTTTTGTGTCCACATTTGCGTCTAACATAAGGTCGGATTTTGCGTCCACTTTTGTGTTTGGTGTGACGTCCACTTTTACATCATGTTTTGCATTTAGTATTGCGTCTAATATTGCATCCATCTTGCACTACTACTTTTTTTACCTTTAGAAATACATTGCAATATCATTAGGGCATGGAGGAATCGAACCACCAATCTCCTGCTTGTAAAGCAGGTGCTCTTCCATTGAGCTAGCACCCTTTAAGAATTAGGAAGAGGAGCAATATTAACACATAGATTTCATCATTTGTAATTCTAATAAAAAACAATAAGATCCAAAGTCTAACAGGAAAAAATAGTAGGTCGCATCATTGGCACCACAGGAGCAGAAGTTCTTCAGTCAATGCTACCATGGGTGACAAGTGTTCTCACACAAGAAGAACAAAATACAATGATGGATACTTGGCGGTAGGCTACTAAAAATACAATGTTTGATGAATGGCAGCCAGAAGTTCAAGCTTGGGTGGAACGACATTTTCCAAATGAATTAGAAGGAGCTTGAATCAGCAATATGCAAAGTGTCAAGTGACGCTTCCCTTGATCCACGGCAAAAAGCATATCTTATTCAGAACCTCATGACGAGGCCAGTTCTTACTTCTTGCTTGTAGTTCTTAGCCTTGAATCATGTAATAATGCACATTAATGTGGATTCATGTGTTGGATAGTTTTAGCCGATGGATTGCTGCTCAGCAAAAGTTTCCCCAGTCAAGAGCAAGTCAGTCCAGGAATGGTGAAGACATACCTGGGCGCTGCCTGTCATATCGTAATTCAGATCAGAAAATATTTGGAGGTGAGCATTACAAGCAGAACTACAAATTGAAAGCTGCTTGTTGTAACCAACTTTTCACATGTAGATTCTGCCATGATAAAGTCAGTGACCACTCAATAATGGATAGGTTCGTTATTCTCCATATTGCATTCAGATGTTCTAGTTTGTATTGAACCTTTGATGATTATTTCTTTCCTTTGCATCCTAGTTTCTAATATTTCATTAATTGCAGGAAAGCAACAAAAGAGATGATGTGCATGAAATGCTTGTAGATCCAGCCTGTTGCATCAAATTGTGTAACTCCTTCCTGCAAAGGATTTTCTATAGCACAGTATTTCTGCAATATTTGCAAGTTTTTTGATGATGAAAGGTAATATACAGTTTATGGCTTGTCGAGTCCTTTTTTCTATTACTGTCTCTAATTTTTCCTTTTAGTACCTTGCACTTGCTCACTAGCCCTTTCCAAACTTTGTTAATTGTTATCTCTATTAGAGTGTATGTAGTTCTATTTCTTTTGTAAATTTACTAAATTGGAAGGATTTGGTAATGGAGGTATATAGTATCTACACAAGCACTAGTCTAGAACAATTGTAGGTAAAAATTTAATAAAACAGGCATAGTCAACAGTTTGCTGCTTCACTACCCATAGTTTGGATTGTATGTCATCCAGTCAAGCTTTTCAGAAAGGTCACAGGTATGACTACTAAGCAAATGTTTGCTTTCTGGTATGGAGATCACATTCCCCAAGTCTCCTTGATCCAATTTGATGCCATCAAGATCATAATTTGCTTGCTACAAGTTGAAAATAATTCAAATATTTCATATTTAACATCTAATTACAATGGGAAATAATAAAGAAATACTATAACTATACATCGAGCAAAAGACAGCATCACATGCAAGTGTCGTAAAGGTTGACTTCTTGTAATGCAATCTCCCCAGTCTTAATAGATATTGAAGGGTATACAAAGAATGCCAGGATTTGTACAAAATAACCTTCGTATGTTCCAACCAATTTTTTTATACCCTCGAATCTGCAAACAAAAATATCATTGACGAGAAATTAGAAAAATTGGCATCAACAATAGAAAATATTAACATAAGCACAAAAATTCCATGTTCATTTGTGACTCTGTTACAACTTGAATAATTGAAGAAGGCCCCTTTAATGTAATCTTTATACATTCAATTAGTCAAACAATAAAGTTTAAGTTGTCGAGCTGTGCAGTAGAGAAGGTAAAGATGTTAGGATGTGCAGCAACAAAGACTACAGATAAGGCAATCCAAATGACAATAGTAACAAAACCAAACAAAGAAATGCATAATTCTGAAGACATCCGTTATGGACTGGTCTCAGTCTCACTAGATCTGCAAAGCATTACATATATAGATAAAATATAAGATGATAGCATGCAATGCACCATATTTAATTTCTAAGGCCTAACTGATAATACATCCATTATATTGGTTATTGTGTTACCTCAAGTGAAGGGTTAAAGCATGCTCAACACCAAACCTCTAAAAGTGAAGCAAGTAAAGAATAATTTTATACCTAACATTGTTAGGGGTCTTTATGGTGTGTGCCAAACTTGCACCATATTAGAAATTTATTGGTATAAATACCTTTCAGAAGGAAAACCAGAGAAGGATTTTAGTAATAGTGTAATGTCTCAAAAATATTCTTGGCGAGTCCAGAGTCGCACCTACTGGAAAGGGGGAGAATAATTTTCATTGTTACAAGAAACACGCCAATCTCGTATTTTGGGGTGGTCAAGGGCAACCCAAGCAGAGCTGGTACCAGGGGGGGACTCATTATCAACCCATGGAGGGATCTAGTAATGAGTTTTTCTTGGGTTATAGGCATGAGCTCTAACAACATTGCAGAGGCATTAAAATTGCTAAAAGATTTGCATCTTGCTAAAACTCTGGGATTAAAATCTTATCTTGTGTGAGAGATGCGAGTTTAAGAGAGAACATTAGGACCATTAAAAAATATCTGGGTAACATGAAATTATCCCACATAACCAAGGAACAGACCTATCATTCACTCAGAATGTG
>LPNX010488032.1:39469-99113 GCA_001517045.1 Pseudotsuga menziesii | reverse complement strand
TATTTACATATTTTACCATTATTAAGGTGAAAGAAGTTTATAATATATCATAAGGGTGTTTATAAAATATTTACCTATTTTATAAATTCGGTTAAGTATTACATTTACATTTATTACAAGTATAGTATGGATGGACTATGAATGTATGGATTTTAACATAATTCCCTAAAATGAAGCATGTTTTGCTGGGAGAAAGAAAATTGGAACAATTTCAATATTATGTTTCCCTTGTGGTTTGAATTTTGTACTTTGGTGGGGTGTTTTAGAATAATCCCACTTAGTATGCATGCTTTAAATGGTAAACATATCCCATATGATTTAAATGATGATGATGATGAACTAGATGACAATGACAGTGATGATGTTTTTAAAGAAGACGATGATGGAAATGATGATGATGATGATCATCATCATCGTCATCTTTGTCATTGTTATCATGATTATCACAATAGTCATCATCATCAGCATAATCATCATCCATGTAATCATCATCACCATTGTCCTTGACATCATCATCATGATTATTGACATTTTCATCAGTTATTCATCATTACCTTTGGCATAAGAAAATAGCATCTACACAAAATATGTGATTAGTGGAAAAGGGTCATGGAGGACACACACGATTTATGCATGACAAATAACAACTTATTTTTTAAGATTATCAACATCGTCATTCTGATTGTACTCATCATCATTGTCATTGTCATCATCACCATTCATTTCATTGCCATCATAATCATCGGAAATGTCGTCATTGCCATTATCCTCCTTCTCATCATCATCATAATCGTTGTCATCATCATCATTGTCGTCATTCTCCTCATTATCAACAACATTATCATCATCATGATAATCATCCTCAATATCATAATCATTTTCCTCATTTTCATCTTCAACATCTAGGTGTAAAACTGGATGCAAAAGTGGATAAAAACATGGATGCAAAAAAGGATGCAACAAAAGTAGGCACAAAAGTGGGCGCATAATGGGGTGCACCAAAAATGGATGAAAAAGGTGATGCAAAAGTGGATGCAAAAAATGACGCAACCATGGAAGCAAAACATGATGAAAAAAGTGGCGCAAAAGTGGATACAACCATGGATGTAAAATTGGATACAAAATTGGATGCGAAAGTGGATGCAACAAAAGTAGATGCAAAACTAGATGCAAAAGTAGTTGTAACACCCAACGCAAAACCCGATGCAAAACCCGATGCAAAAATGGATGCAAAAATGGATGCAATAACTGATGTAAAATTGGATGCAAAAAAAGATGTAAAGGTGGATGCAAAAGTTGAAGCAAAAGTGGGTGTAAAAGTAAGCGCAAAAATGGGTGTGAATTGGGACATGAAAAAAGTGGATGCAAACATGGATGCAATAGTAGATGCAAAAAAAGACGTAAACATGGATGCAAAATGGGATGCAAAAAGGGATGAAAACATGGGTGCAAAAGTGGATGAAAAAATGGATGCAAAAGTGGATGCAAAAATGGCTGAAACAAAACGAGATGCAAAACTAGACTCAAAACAGGATGTAAACTTTGATGCAAAACTTGGTGCACGAAGGGATGCAAAAAAAGAAGCAGAAGTGGATGCAAAAGTGGATGTAAAAAAGGATGCAAAAGTGGATGAAAACAAGGGCGTAAAAGTTGAGGCAAACATTGGCGTAAAAGGGGGCGAAACAAGAGTAGATGTACAAACTAGGCACAAAATTAGGTGCAAAACTAGTCTCAAAACCTGTCGCAAAACCTGATGCAAAACCTGGCGCATAACTAGGTGCAAAACCCGGTGCAAATTACGCCGCAATTTGCACCAAATTTAGAAAAAGGACGCAAAAAATGCCTAAAATAGCACCAACCCGTGAAATTGTGCCATTTTGTCCATAAAATGAAGAAAAATACACTGAAAGATGGTCTAGACGCAAAAAAGGATGCAAAAAGAGATGCTAAATCCAGTTTTTGTTGTAGTGTTACCATCAAATTTTGGGATATCAAAAGGTAGCTTGACTGGGATGGCAGGCCAAGAAGGTTCATGATGAATTGGGTCCTTTATCAAGCTTGACAAGTCTAGTAAATCTAAAGTGGCTAGAAATGGTAGTTGTTGATTTGGTTGTGGGTATTGGTAATATTGATAGGGAATTTGCTGACCAGTAGGACTGTATCTGGATTGATAGATGGGTATAAATGATGCCCCCAAAGCTTGTTGAAAAGGCTGTTGGTTTCTAGAATTTCCATGGGGAGGTGGGCCCCCTAAGGGAGGGGGTCTTCCAGAAGGTGGTGGTCCTCCTCCTCCAAGTGGTGGTGGTGGTCCTCCTCCTCCAGGTGGTGGTGGGGGTCCACCTCCACTAGGTCCTCCTCCTCCATATGGTGGTGGTGGTCCTCCTCGGCCAGGTGGTGGTGATGGTTAGCCAAATGGTCCACCAAGTCCTCTAGGTTCTCACGGTGGTCCTCTAGGGGAAGGTCCACCGTATCCTCTGGAAGTATTGACAAAATTCCCTCCATATGATGGGATATTTGACCAATTTGGTTGTCCCCAGGGGACAAAAGAATTTTTGGGGTAAGGCATTCCAGGATAAATAGACGCAGGAGGTGGTTGTTGGTAAACTTGATTAACCATAGGCTATTGAATTCCTGGATAAGTATATCCCCAAGAAGATGTATTGTTGACAGGTTGTGACCCTAAGGGTTGGACTGTACTAGATGTAGGGGGAACAACATGTCTATTGGTGGGGGGTATAGCTACTGCAAGTTGTGCTACAGCTACAACTTGTCCTGAACTAGGCATAGTTCCACTGATAGGTAATGTAACTCGCACCGGGGATTGCCCCCCGGTGTGAGAGTTTACTGAAAAGGCTTGATTTGAGGATTTCCCCCAACCATGACAGGTATGGAAGGTCTAGCAATAGGTTCAGGATGTGACACTGTAGGGTTGAAGTTTAGACCTAAATTACCTTGAAACAAAATTTCTTCAATAGGTCCTAACACTTGAGCTAGTGAATGATATCCTTCAGGCCATGGGTTGCGAGAATTCTCACCATAAGTTGGGCGGCCTTCAGAAGAAGGTTTAATTTTTGCTTCTGGCCAAGGGTTTGTATTACAGGGTAATTGTGTCGGTAAAGTTTCATAATGGGACACAGGTGGAGGAATAATTCTATTCTCTCTGAAAAGTTACGAGCTCGATCGAGAGATGCATTAATTCTTCTCTGTTCCTCCTCTCCCAAGGAAGGGTTTCCTGGTGAAGGTCTAATAACCCCGAATTCAGCAATAGTTTGGCCCATAAAAGGCCTCCAAAAAGGAGCATCCGGACCATAATCTGGTGGGGCAAAAGTATCGCCATGGCCTCCCAATGGTGGATGTACAGAAACATCAGTTGTAAGAGGCAGTTGGACTAAAGGACTAGCATGAGTAGAGAAATTTCCTCTAGGTGGAGTAAGTTCCATATGATCCTTAGTTGAAATTGGTATCTCCTTGGTTACCCCTTGTTCGCCTTCCATGACTAGAGGAGTGTCAGGAGGTAAACCCTGCAACCTACGGGATTGACGTCGTGCAAGCTGCTCAACCATGGTGGTGGCTGGAAGTCTTCTAACCTAGGTCAAAGAAAAAATCACACAAGAACACCTACATAGAGATAAAGGTCACAAGAAATCTTAAATGATAGGAGGGGTTCAAAGTTCAGTTTCTCACTAGGATTATCAAGACTTTACAAGCTTCGCCCGTAAAGTCAAGACGGCCAAGAGGTTAACTCGGTTTGGATAGGATATCCTAGTGGGGTCTCCCGATATACGAAAGGTACGTGGCAGCTCAAATCTATATTAGTGTTGTCTAATGCACAACCGTTCACAAGGGGCCTTCCTATATACAATCAAGTATGTGAAAGGACCTTTCTATATACCTCAAGGGTACATGAAAGATCATTTATATATGTTGATGGTACGTGGAAGAACCACATGAGTCCCAGGATGTAGTGCGCACAAATAACAAGTAAGGGGCATTCCTATGGTCTATGTGCTCTCGTTCTACAGATTTCACACCATGGCCCTTGATTCTGTACTAATGGGTTAGGAGCCCCACTTGCTATATACTCGACAAATACTGGATAGTTATCTTTGGTATGGCCATGTCCTTTACACTTTGTACACCATAATTCTAATTCAACCTCTTTTCCTTTCTTAATCTCATGTAGCTGTAAAGTGAGATTGGGCTAACTGATTCTGTAAGTTTGTCATACCTACACTAGTCTCAGCTAAAGGTGAAGCCTCTAGTTTCATTTCCATCTCCAATGCTTCATCTTGCGTATGGAGTTTCTGTTGCATTAGTGGAAGTTTGATATGAGGGAGCACTGCTGCGATGAACCATTCCTTATGTTGCTCCGGTGCAAACTCAAAACTAACTTGGTCTATAAGAGCTTTAAATTTCTGATCAAAATCCCATACTGACTCTATGGGTAACTGTTTAATGTCTTTAATTTCTATGATACATTGTGACTCAGACTTGGGTTTCTTAAATTCCTTAATCATTGCAATCCTGACCTGTACGAGTGTTCTATTCTACGCTGATGTATACTTCATATACCATGTTAAAGCTCTTTCTCTAAGTGTAGTAGCCAACTAGACAAGCTTAGTATTGTCATCCTGGATCTGTTTAATGGTCCATACAGATTCACATAGGAACCAATGTTTTTTTGGGTCTTCTTCCCCTGTACCCCTAAAGGTAGGTAATTTCATGTCATCCCCCATTCTGTTTCTACGAGGTGGATTCTGATTTGCTGTATTACTACCACTTGGCGGTGTAAAGGTAGTATGTACTGTGTGTGAACTACTAGATGGAGTTCCTGCGGGATTATTCTGAGTCCCAGTTGGTTTCTATGGGGTATAAGGGTGGTAAGGGATACCCCCTGCTGTTCTTTCTCTATTACTTTGAATCTGTTCTCTAGTACTGTCTGAACTGTCTTCAAAGAAGGAAGATCTGAAATCTACTTTATATTTCTTACCGCTGCGTGTACATCCAATTTCTTCAAAATCACTCTCAAACTCTTGTGACATTACACTTAACTTATTCATCTGAGAATATATTCAGTACTCATTTTTCATACAATAACATCTTAAGGGACAAATTTAAAGAGTTCAAGCACTTACCGCGATATCCTTTGAAGAAGTACCTCTCTGCTTCATTGAAACTCTTTCTTTGATCAACTACAAACTCTGTAATGAAACCTTCCAGCAAACTCGCAAGCTAGAAGTCTATTGCCCATGAAATGGGATTATCTACGCTCTTCACAATGTGAATCACGTCTGGTGTCCATACATTGTTCCTTTTCTTCTTGAATACATGCTTATCATTCAAATTTGACAACCAATCGTACAACTCATTTGCATAGGTCACAAAAAATATGTCATGCAGGTCTGTGAAGATATGTTTATGTAGCCAGTCCTCTGTACTAAGCCTAAGACTCTTGTTTTCTTTCTCTACAAATTCTCTTTCCTTAGACTCAACCCACTGGTTAAGTTCTTCTTTAGTAGGGTGCCAACAGAACATCAGCTCTTCAATTTGTTCAAAACCGACAACGGAACCATTTGTTGGTATTAAATGTGCAGACCCGGGTTTACTTTATTGTACCAACAAAACCCCTAGCTCACTGGCCCTTTCGGCGACAAACCACATAACGACCTGAAGTGTCACCCGAAGTGATCCTAGATGGGGTGGTTGAAGAATCAAGTTTCCTCAACCAGGTTCTGTAGCATCCTAGGTCCTCCTGACTCTACTTAACCAGCAGAATCTCTCAACAAGGGCTACTCTCTCTTCCTAGCTGACTTTGCTATGGGACTTACTCTTATCGCATCGCAGCTCCTAGGACGATGCGCAAAATGTCTCTTTTGTTCAACTCTTAACCTGCGATATCTCACACCGCAGCTCCTCCGACAGTGCAATATCATCTTTCTACACTGTAATACTTCCTACAGTAAGACTCAATATGCTCATCCACTCTCAAGGTCCAGAGGTTTTCTCCCTGGGTATAGTAGCTCAGTTAACCTTCATTAGGATTTTAAACAACTTCTCTTAAGCTTCTACAGTTTAACACACTTAACCTTAATTATGCTCAACTCGCTGAACTAACTATACAAAAGTCACTTAACACTGTAACTATTAGCTGTCATGAATCAAGAACTGTTAAAATCATATACAGAATACTCAACACGTTCAACTTGCATTTAACTTTCTATGGTACTGTAAATTGAAGGATAGCATACATATAGTCATTAATAGATAAGCAGAGTTCATGTAATGAATAATAGATAGCAAATAAGTAGAGCACAATCACATGAAACAGTTGCACAACACACAGATTTTACGTGGTTCACTTCTAGGGAGGAAGCTACGTCCACAAGAACTATGTTTGTATTATATCTTGAGAGAGTAACACAGTTCCGCTGCAACCTCTTATGCAACTTGAGATCTTCTAGGAAACTCCACGCACACAGCTAGGAGCCCTTCTCTTAGATCTCTTCTCTTCCTATAATGTTTTCTTCTTACAATATATCCTTCCTCTCTCTCTCTCAATCCCTGCGGATTGTTACATTCATGCTCAAGGAGTCGGCCATTGGTTACAGTAAGATAACTACAGACTTAACAACAGAACCAGAGCTCGACTCTTCCTCAATGTCTTACAATGCTGATGACAACTAGTAACAACAACGAAACCCAACCAACTAGCTATCTGACTAGCTAACCCTTCACAATACAAAATACATGCTTAAATAAGTGGCCCAAAGGTCTCACCGTGATACAAAACTGTGGGCCTATCCCAACAGTAACCCAAAACCCTAACTGTGACAGTCGACCTTTCTGTACTTTGAACCGCTGCTTACTGGTCACACCACAGCTTCCTGTAGTCTTCCATGATTTTTGGCGCTGATCGTGGGTATGGGTGCTGCTTCCTCGGTTGCTCCCCTTCTGTCCTTTATCTTTAATACCTCAACCCGTTTCTCCTTTTCCATTTATGAGGGTAGCTGAGCCCTCTTGTCATCGCCACTGCCTTAAATGCAATGGTTGAGCTCTTTTTCTCGGCCACTTCAGGTACTATTTCCTTTGACTTCCTTCCTTGATCCGGCGGGAAATGCACTATGGTGTCGTACCTTTATCACATCTCTTATATCACTATCTTATCAGCATCGCCAAAACTATCTTTCCTCCAAAAATTGTCCATCTTCTACCAAAAATAGCAGGTTTTCCTGTAGCTACGGGGCCCTACTCCAACAGTCCGCTAACACTTACTTGTGGCTCATCCCTGAGCGACTAACATCTGGTTTCTCTTTCTGTAGCTTCTCCTTGGCTTCCTGCAAAGTCCTTGCGAATCTCTCCCTGAGTCCTATGACATCTTTCTCCATAGCTTCGACACAGTCTTGTGCCGCTTCAAGCATAACTTGGCTAATCAGGGGGTCTTCTGTGTTATCAATTTCACTCTTGCTTGCAGTGAACTCCTTGACCTTCTGCTCAACCACATCGACCAGCTCTGTGATTTGTTCTTGATACGGTTGAAGCATATTATTAAATTGTATCTCTTTTTCTCGCAACCACTGCGCTTCCTCTTGCAATCAGTTCATCTCTGTTATCTTCTTCATCTTTGCAAGAGCTCCTAAGCTCTTGACTTCTTCCTTGATTTTTGCTATTGCATTCTCTATGTTCTAGATGCCCTGCTACAAATCCAGTCTATCTGGGAGCTCTTCTAGCTCTGACCATGTCTTTGTTGCATTAGCTAGCAGTGCCTCTGCATCATCTATGCGACACTTCATCTGCGTTGAAGTGAGTCTAAAGGCCTGTACCCTTTCTTCCTTGTCTGCCTCAGGTGTGCTTGGTTCTCGAGCCTCAAGCTCAGCAATCTGCACCTTGTGGTCTTCCTCCATCTTGACCACTGTCTCTTCCATGTATCCTCATCTAGAGCTTGACACTTTCCAGAGGATATCAGATCCAGAGGAAGAGATCTGGAACTCCCGAGTTCAAAGCTTGCATTTCCATTGCTGAACAACAATTTGCTACCCTCCACTTTAGGACATTCCATGGGCCTGCAAATCATACGAGCTTCTCCTGGATCACCATCGAATCCCTCACACAAGATATATTCCAAAGTTGCATATATGTCTTTTTCATGGATCAACAGCTCCTTTTCATTGTAATCTAGAAGACCATCAAGAGATAATGCCATTGAACGAATCTTAGAGTCTTTGTTGCATTTGTAGTAAGAAAATATCCTGGATATGGTGGTACTTCATCAACCTTTTCCTTCTCTTTCTTTTTCTCATTTTTACTTTCTTCCTCTTTATTTTTATCCACCTTTTCCTCACTCTCCTTTTCATCTTTCTTCTTGTCGGTATCTTTCTTCTCATGATTCTTCTTCTCTGTTTTCTTATCTTCAGTGATCTTCTCGTCTTTCTTCTTCTCTGCTTTGAGATGGACTCTTCTACTATCTGAGCTTGAATCTTCATTCTTGGTGTTTGCCTGACCTGTGGTGCACCTAATTTCACAACCCTGGGCGGTGTCGTCATAGCAGACTCAAGGTCACCACGCTGAAATATTCGCACAACGTCTTCTAAAGGTTCCTTCTCGGACATAAACCACCTGGTGCGATACTCTAGAATGGTAATGGCTACAAAAATGGGGAAACCAACACTCTGTAATAGGAGTATCTCTGCACAGGGAAAACTCTAGAAATTACTCTATAACTCTCAGAAATCGCAAAAGTAACCCTTCTATTTGAATGATCTATGTATTTATAATGAAGGCAATAATCTCTGAAGCAATGGGCGTTTATGCTGGACCCATTGGTGGCATTTATTGCATGGACAAGACAACACCTGTCGTCCCACTCCTCATTAATTGCTAAAAATCCGATCAGATTTCCCTCGAAAATTGTGTGCAAGCGTCAGTCTCGACCAAGATTTACCAAATCTAGGGCAATCGTTGTACTGTTTCCAAATCTAGGACAATGTATACCTGTCATATCTAGATTAATTGCTTGTCAGAAGGCGAAGTGACTGGCCCTCTTTCCTTTTTCAAAATCGGCTTAACTGTATGGGGAGCATCACCTCGTTACGATGTCACACCGCATCATCCTGGACCAAAAAGTTGGCGTGAAACTCCGCAAGCGTCCTATGACTTGCGCAAAATAAAATTTCCTGCTGCGATTCCTCCTACTTAGAACTTTTTCAGCTGGTGTAGACTAGTTATGGGTGCGATGCCTCATTTCAACTACACTGGACATCTGCACCACTTAGTTCACTGAGTTAGGGTTTGGAGGTGGAGTGGCTATCACTATAAATCTTAAGCCTACTACCATTAATTAAGGTAGGAACAAGTTCCCTGTTCAGTTTACTGAGCTGAACGACACCACCTTCTGTAACTTGCTGAATCTGATATGGCCCCGACCAATTGTCTTAAACTTCCCTGGAAACTTAACAAAATTGCTGTCATAAAGGAGCACTAGGTCTCCTTTCTGAAAAATCTTGCGCTTGATGTGCCTGTCATGCCAAGCTTTTTCTCGTGCCTTCTGCATTTTTTGATGAAATCCTGCGATGAATCTGTCTTCTTCTAAGGCAATCAGCTGCGCTAATCTTTCATTCATCGTATCTGTATCAGCCATCTCGATAATTTGAGCAATTCTTAAACTGGGAATAATATATTCCATAGGCATAATATCCTCTTGTCCATACACCAAGCTGAAAGGTGTGTGTCCTGTGAGTTTCTTGCATGCAGTCCTATAAGCCCATAACACAACATTAACCCTGAGCTCCCAATCATCTCTTTGGTTGTTATAGATCTTAGTAAGAGCATTTTCTAGAATCTTATTAAAATCCTCCACTGCACCATTAGCTTGTGGGTGGTAGGGAATGCTCTTATGATGATGTATCTGAAATTCCTCCATCAAGGCCTCAATAGTGCGATTCAGAAAGTGTGTGCCTTGATCACTAATCAAAATTGATGGACATCCAAATCTACTTATGATGTTTTCAAAAATGAACTGTGCAGCTATAGCAGCATCACAATTCCTTACTGCTTTAGCCTCTGCCCACTTGGTGAGGTATTCTGTTCCTGTGATAATGTATCTCGCACCAGTTCATTTCCCTGGTGGGTTGATAGGACCCACGAAATCTATAGCCCACTTCTCAAATTCCCACAGCGTAATCTGTGGTCGCAACAACATTTCATCTCTCCTCGAATGTTTTCCTACCCTCTGGCAGATATTGCAGCATCTGCAAAATGCCTTAGTGTCTTTATGCAAAGTAGGCCACCATAATCCTGCAGCTAGAATTTTCTGAGCAGTCGGCTTTCCTGCGAAATGACCTCCTGCGGTACCTGAATGTGCTTCTTTGATAATGGCCTCTTTCTCATGTGGCATAATGCATCTGCGCAGGACTTCATCTGGACCTAACTTGTATAAATGTCCTACGATCAAAGTGAAATCTGCTGCTTTAACAACTAATTGTTTCTTTTACTACTTAGTAAACTCAACTGGTGCCCACCCTGTAGTGAGAAAGTGAATAATATCTGCGTAATACTCATCTGCGATCTAAATAGAAAACAATTGCTCATCTGGAAAATTATCCTCTAGATTACTTGGTTCTTCTCCTGAGTCTATCCGTGAGAGATGATCAGGTCCGGCATTTAATCTCCCTAGTTTTACAATAATTTCAAAATCATACTCCTGAAATAGGAGTAACCATCTGCAGATCCTTCCCCCTAACACTGTCTTATTGACCAAATACTTTAAAGTGGAATGGTCAGTGAACATCTTGAATGGGGCACCCAACAGGTAGTGCCTGAACTTTTGTAGAGCATACACCATAGCTAATCCTTCTCTTTCTGTAGTGGTGTAGTTCTTTTCTCCGGTAGATAAATTTTTGCTTGAGTACGCGATAGGGTGATCGATACCCCCTTCTCCTGGCTGTGTTAAGACAATCCCCAGTGTGATGCTAGATGCATCCACATGTACATGAAATGGCTTGTTCCAATTTGGAAATACTAAGATGGGTGCTGTGACCATATTCTCTTTAAGAGTGTCTAAACTTTGCTGGCATTCCTCATTCCATAGGAATTTTACTTCTTTCTTTAACAGCTTTTCCATAGGTGCTGTGATCTTTGCATAGCCTTTGATGAATTTTCTATAATACCCTGTATGACCAAGCACTGTCCTCAATTGCTTGACTGAGTTGGGTGCTGGAAGATTTACAATGATGGCAATATTTTTAGTATCTACCATCAAGCCTTGTCTGCAAACAATATGACCCAAGAAAATACCAAATGATGCACAGAATATACATTTCTTCAAGTTAAGAGAAATCTGGTATTGCCTACATTTCTCTAACATGAGCCTTAAATCTCCTATATGCTTTTTGATTAATCCAAATATAGTCCAATCATCAAAATAGACTTCTAAGAATTTATGGATGTATTCCTTAAAGACATCAAGTACTACTCTAGAAAAAATAGCTGGTGCATTTTTAAGACCAAAGGACATTACCGTATACTGGAATGAGCCTCATTCTGTCACAAAGGTGGTCTTATGTCGATCCGCTAGATGGATTCTTATTTGGTGATATCTTGAAAAGCCATCAGTGAATGAGTAGATCTCTTGTCCTCCCACATTGTCTAAAACTTCGTGAGTAAAAGGTGTCAAAAATGGGTCATGAAGTGATGCGTCGTTGAGTTTGCACAAATCGACAGAAATCCTGATTTCTCCTTTAGTTTTATTTTCCTGCACAACCATGGGACTAACCCATTCGCTCCCTTCTACTAGCGCAATGATGCCTACTGCTAGCATCTTATCAATCTCATCCTTAACTTTTTCTTTATAACAAGGATTTAATCTATATGGACGCTGCTTAACTAGCCTAGCATCCTCTTTCAAAGGCATCCTCATGACTCCCAAATCTCCTACTATTCCCTTCGTCTCTATAAACTTAGTGGGAAATAAGTCCTGATAGTCATGTAACAAATCTGCGATGTGTCCTACCGTTTCATCATCCCAATAGTCTCCAATAGAGGCAAACTTTGGTTCTGCTTCTGTGCCAATATTGATCTTTTTAATCTTAATAGGCTCTGTGACAGCTGGAATCTCTAGCTTTGGTCCATCAACTTCGTGAGTCCCTTCTAACTCTGGAATGTTGATACTACGAGGATTCTCATCCTCATCACCTAGCTCTTCTGTGAAGTTGTAACACTCTAGCGCATGTTCTAACTGGATGGCCCAATCAGGCTGAGCATACACTGGTAGGGTATAGTCATCAAATATATTAGTCTTTATAATATCTAGAGCTTGATTAATGCTTGGATACTTAGATTCAAAAGTGAAAGTGAGTACAAAGCTGTCTATCATAAGTGGCCATGTAATCGTTCCTCTGCGCAACTCTGTCTCAGTGTACCAGTTCCTTGGGACTGTGTCTAAAGTGTGAATGAATAGGTGAACCCATTCATCCTCTGGAATGTCTGACCAATTCTGTTCACAAATATTAATATGTGACCTGGGGTCACTTTCTCCTGTATATTTCTACTGGAAACGCTCCTTGTCATTAGAGAATCTGATCACCATCAATCTATTAAAATCATCCCATGATGCGATATGTTCTTTATGTGCATGCCACCATATTGCAAGTGTGACTCTTACTGCAAGGTCAATAGATGCCATCCTCTTCTCATGAGGGATTTCCTGCTCAAACTGCTGTAAAAAGTCATTGACATCTGCTAAGCCATCAAACGACGGAATATCCTTAACCTATGTGCCAATCCATCGCAGTGACTTAGTCATAAATGCATGCGCATGAACATGAATTCGATGCACATGAACTATCGCATCGCCAACTAATATTTCCTTCTATGGTGGGATTGATATAATCACTTTGGTTAGCAGTCATCTGATAGAGGCTCTCCATATCACGCACCTCTTCCTCTGCTCTGATAGGTTCAATGTATCGAGGACCTTGAAAAGGATCCAACGGTGTGATGACTCGAATCTGTCTATCCTCAAAGGTCATTTGTCTTTTCTTCAAATCGATAACAGCCATGTTATCAATTGCCTAGTCAATACCTAATAAAGCTGGATATAGTTTTCTATAGCCAATAATTTCTATGACTTCAAAATCTGCAAAGCTACTAACTCCATCAATATCAACTGGTACTTGCGGTAATCGACCCAGTGGCGATACCCTCTGCCGATTGGATAATCGCAGATGGATAGGTGATCTGGCTAACTTAGGGCTACCCATCTATTCCCATGTCTGCTTAGTAAGAACATTTACCTCTGATCCTAAATCTAGGATTACCTCATCCATTTCAAACTCTCCAATTTGCGTTGTGAGTCTCATTTCTCTTCCTTTTCTTGTATGGCCCATAATATTATGAACAACACGCTGCATACTGCTCATGGAAGAAGACTACTGATACTGAGCTATGATGCATTGAAGCTCTCCTATGGCTTTCTCATTTCTTACGAGTTTCAAGCAGCTCCATAGGAAGGATTGTACACTTCCTGTCAACTCATCCTCTTCACACCTTCTAGATGTGGTAGCTTGTGATATCTGCACAGGACTCATGCCACAAGGTTTTTGCTACGGTACACCCCTACAAGGAAATATCTGTGATCTTGATGGTGTAGGGTCAGTAAAGAAAGTTTTAGCTTGCTAAAATGTTTCTTTTTTCTTCTGCAGGTTAAGTGGTGTAGATTTATTAGTGGCTTTATGCACCCACTTCGGTCCTATATTCTTTTCGGCATCGTACGATGTCCTACTAGTAGAAGCACCGCTGCGAGTCACAACATTGACTCTTGGTTCTGGTTCTTTCTGCTTAGCAGCAATAAGCTGAATATTCTAGTTTACTACTGGCTTAGGATCCTTAATCTTGGCTATCAAGATAGGACATTCTTCTATAGTATGATCATAGGACTTGCAATACTTACATGTTGTAGTAGGGTTCTGACAATCTCTAGCATAATGTCTTATGGATCCACAGTTGTAACAAACAATCGGTATTGTAAACTAAAGGATAGAATACATACAGTCATTAACAGATAAGCAAAGTTCATGTAACGAATAACATATAGCAAATAAGTAGAGCACAATCAGATGAAACAGTTGCACAACACACGGATTTTACGTGGTTCACTTCCAGGGAGGAAGCTACGTCCACAGGAACTGTGTTTGCATTATATCTTGAGAGACTAACATAGTTCCGCTGCAACCTCTTATGCAGCTTGAGATCTTCTGGGAAACTCCACGCACACAGCTGGAAGCCCTTCTCTTAGATCTCTTCTCTTCCTATAATGCTTTCTTCTTACAATACATCCTTCCTCTCTCTCTCTCAATCCCTGCGGATTGTTACATTCATGCTCAAGGAGCTGGCCATTGGTTACAGTAAGATAACTATAGACTTAACAATAGAACTAGAGCTCGACTCTTCATCAATGTCTTACAATGCCGACGAAACCTGGTAACAGCAACAAAACCCGACCAATTAGCTAACTAGCTAGCTAACCCTTCACAATACAAAATACATGCTTAAATAGGTGGCTCGAAGGTCTCACCATGATACAAAACTGTGGGCCTATCCCAACAGTAACCCAAAACCCTAACTGTGACAATCGGCCTTTCTGTACTTTGAACCACTACTTACTGGTCACACCACAACTTCCTGCAGTCTTCCATGATTTTCGGAGCTGATCGTGGGTATGGGCGCCGCTTCCTCGGTTGCTCCCCTTCTGTCCTTTATCTTTAATACCTTGGCCGGTTGCTCCTTTTCCATTTATGAGGGTAGCTGAGCCCTCCTGTCGTCACTGCTACCTTAAATGCAGTGGTTGAGCTCTCTTCTTGGCCGTTTCAGGTACTATTTCCTTTGACTTCCTTCCTTGTTCCGGTGGGAAATGCGCTACGGCATCGTACCTTTATCACATCTCTTATATCACTATCTTATCGGCATCACCAAAACTGTATTTCCTCAAAAAATTGTTCATCTTCTACCAAAAATAGCAATTTTCCTGTAGCTGCAGGGCCCTCCTCCAACAACTGAAAACAGTAAGAAAAAAGCAATTACCCAGAGAACAGTAAAAGCTATAATCCATAACTAAGGAAAATTATCATAAATAAAATGAAAGGAGTAGCTTACCTTGCAGACTGAAACAACAAAGAGCAGAGAGAAAAAAAAACTTCACCAGTGGAATGGTTACCAAAGAGTTGTATATTTGATTGGATCTGCACTAGATCTAACTGGATCTTCCCCATATCTGATCGATTCTACTATCCTCAGCGGAGTTTCCAGTTTTGTTACTAGGAATTCTCAACCAGTGGTGACACTGGTTGTTCCTCTATAATGCAAAACAAAACTCAACCGTATATCTATTTATCTGTTCCTCGAAAAGTCCTTGAGATGATTCAATACCAAAAGCCTTGATGTTGACAGCTTCTGTCTCAAAAAATGTCTACAAACTCCAATGAAGACCTCTCTAGCTATAAGCTACCTCTACTTTTCCTCTATCCAGACTTCAAACTAGCAGCATAAGGATTCTTTTTCTGATCTCTCTCACTCTCTTCATAGAAGTTTCATTTATAGGCCAAAAATCCATAGGATAACTTGACAAAAGGATAGAATAAGATCCCTATAGGTGAGGGAGGCGAATGCCACCTCTCCCAGACATGTAGGAACCAATTCCATGAAGGACCCTGTATGGAATCTTCTAGAAGCTTCTTATTTTCCCCTTTAAGTGACCATTTGCACTTTTGGGTAAATTGGACAGAGCACCGACCTAGGATTTTTCCTACTGAAAAAGGGCTGACGATGCTTTTTACTCAATTGATAGAGGCGTCGACAACGCTCTGTGGAAAAGGTGAAAGAGCATCGTACCTTCTAGGCTAGGGAAAACAATGGCCAATGTGATCTAGATCAGGCTTTTTGGGAGGTTAACAAGCAACAAAAAAGTCATCTAAAGGCTGACTAGGAAATGTGATATTTTCATGTGCAACACTTCTATTCCTAATAATATAACAAATTGGAAAGTATTCAAGGATGATCAAGAAAATTTCAATTTCCTCACTACAAGTGACACTTTTAAATATGTAGTTTTTTATGAAAATATCCATGATCAAACATTAACAGAAGTTCCAAACATTTGTGAATCACCTACGCCTAATGATTTAATTCCTAGATCAGTTGTCAGATCAGAGAAATTTTATGATCTACATGATAAGTTCAAGAAAGTAACAAACTACAAAACAAATGGTTCTTACAAGAATGATAAAAAAATGAATCTAGGGACTAAACAAAATCCTAAAAATATCAATTTAGGAAGTGAATGCACACCTACTCAGACAGAGTATTTCATCAAATTATTTAGACAATATAAAGATCTATTTGCATGGACATGTGATTTTTTGAAAACATTTGATACTAACATTATGAAACACAATGTACCCATGAAGCTTGATGTAAAACCTTACCAACATAAACTCAAGAAGATGCATCCTAGACTTGAATCATATTTCAAGAAAGAATTGGATACATTTTATCATCTAGAATAATATTTCTAGTTAGACACACTCAATGGATAGCCAATATAGTCCTAGTATGAAGAAAAATGGTGATATTAAGCTTCGTGTTCATTTTTTAAATCTTAACAATGCATTAGAAAAGGATAATTATCTATTACCCCCAATGGAACATATTTTACAAAGGGTATCTGGATCAAATATGTTTTCATTATGTGATGGTTTTTTTGGTTACAATCAAGTTTTGGTTTTGCACATAAATCAACTCAAAACTGCATTTTAAATCACCTTGGGGAATGTTTTCACATAGAAAGATGCCTCTTGGATTAATAAATGTAGGCTCTAATTTTCAAGAAGCCATGGACATTGCATTTAGGGGTTTAATTCAAAACTCTATCGTAGTTTATATTGATGATGTAACCATATTTTCCAAGAAAAGGCAAGATCATTTATCACAATTAATACAAGTATTGGAAAGATTTAGGAAATATGGTGTTTCAGTTAACCCTAAAAAATATATCTTTGTTGTTATTGAGGGTAAGTTGTTAGGGTTCGTAGTTTCTAAACATGGTATTATGATAGATCCAAAGAAATCAAGTTATATCTCAGATAATTTTTCGTAGCTCTAAAAAGTCAGTGCAGTCATTTTTAGGAAAAATAAACTTTGTAAGAATATGTGTTCGCACCTTTTCCTAGATTGTTAAACCTTTGCAGGATATGATAAAAAGGATGTAGTATTTAAAGGGAATCATGATAAAAACAAGCCTTCTATAGGATTAGGGAATTTATTATTGAATCCCCTGCTCTTATGTCCCCATATTTTTCAAAATATTTTATTCTATATACTTTTGCTTATGACGTCTCTTATGTTGCAGTATTGACACAACATGATTCTGAAGGTAATGAAATTCCAATTTCCTTTATGAGTTCTACTTTAAAGGAAGACGAGTTGAATTACCCATAAGTTGAAAACCAGGCTTATGATGTTTACAAAGTGGTTAATTATTTTATATCCTACCTCCTAAAGTCTCGAACCAAGGTTATGGTTCCTTATTCAACAGTAAGGAATTTCTTAATTCATAAGGACTTGGGAGAGAAACCTACTGATTTGGTCACCGGATTACAAGAATATGATCTAGAGATTTGAACAACCAAAATTATTTGTGGGTAATGGTTATGTAAATTAGCAGCACATGCAATAAGAAAACAAAATAATGAGGAAACAAAATGGAATAATGAAGAAAACTCGGAAGAAGTTCAATTTTTTTCTCTCTGATGCAGTGGAATTATGGTATAGTGAAATTAAATTTTAGTTGATCCACGAGTATTCTCCTCAAACCTTTGAACCTAGGAAAATGAGATCTCTCAGACTTAAAACTACTCCATATCAGTTTATCAATAGTATCCTATATAGGAAAAAACTTGATGGTGTTTTACTACGATGTATAGAAAGGGATGATACCCAAGAAAGATTGAAAGATCTACATGTAGGTCCCATTGGACGTCACTTTGGAGGAGAAACCACAACACATAATATTACAAAAGAAATATATTATTGGCCTACCCTACTTAAATATGCACATACTTTCTCTCACAAATGTGAAGATTGTAAAAAGGTTGTTGGAAGAGTGAAGAAACTCACAATTCTGCTACAACCTATCATGATGGATACTCCTTTCCAAAAATGGGGTATAGACATAAATGGTCCAATAAACACTCAGTCATCGATGAGACATAAGTATATTCTAATAGCCACAAACTATTTCAAAATATGGGTGGAAGTAGTACCGTTAAAAGTAGTCAACATAAATTAGGTGATTTCATTCCTTGAAAGCAATATTATAACCAGGTTTAGTGTTCCTGAAAGTTTAGTATTTGATCATGCTTCATATTTTTCTTGTTTGAACCTTACTCAATTTTCAAATAAGGGAATTAAAATCAAATATTCAACAAATTATAATCCTCAGGGAAATGGTTTAGCTGAGTCTACTAATAAGAATCTAATCAAAATCCTCAAAACAATTATATCAATCAATCATAAAAACTAACATACACAATTAACCAATGCTTTGTGGGATAACAGAGTAACACCTAAAGTTACCATTGACAATTCACCTTACTTCCTAGTTTATGGAAAAGAGTCTATTGTGCCACCTAATCTAGCTTTAGCTTCATCGCAACTAGTTCAATATGTACAAGAATATAAATATTCTGCATTAGAACTCAAAATAAATGATTTACTTTAGTTAGAAGAAGAAAGAGTAAGAGCAAGGAATAAATTCATTCAACATAAGCGGTTACTTAAATGATGGTTTGATAAAACATATGCTTCCCAAAGGGATTTTCAAGTAGGTGACCTTGTTTTGAAATGGGACAAACAACATGAAGAAAAAGGTGAACATACCAAGTTCCAACGATCATTGTTAGGGCCATGTAATATTGATGGATAATTGGGATTGGGTGATTTCCGATTACAGATATGTTATACCCAAATCCTATCACCAGCATGTGATAAGACCTATAACACCTCTATTTTCCCTCAATCCCAAAATTGAAGTGAAAACAATGCTCCAAGATGCTGATCCTACATGTAAAACTTCAGCACCGCTCTTACCCTTAAGCTTATAAGTGGTACCTTATACAGAACCACCTGAGTTATGTGGAAGATAGGCGGTGACACCACCTTTCACCTTTGTTTTTGGCACAGTTCTCACCTTGCACAGCTCTATCATACGGGAGTATAAGTGGTGCCCTTGGTAAAAAGTGAAAAAAGGAGGTTTCACGAAGCTTCTAGAACAAAAGCTTCATGGCTATCCTTATCCCTACTCACTTGGGTCAGTTAAGCTTGAGCTCCATGCTTTGAGGATCTCATGGCCACCTCACCCACCTATTTCTCAACCATTCATATCCTTTGAGCCCTATAAAACCAGGCTCATACCCCATGGTTGAGGGAAGAAGAAGAGAGTACAGTTATGCTGATGAATTAACATCCTGGCCTAATCCATTAGAGAGCATAGAGGAGCAAGTTGGAGCTATCGGGGATGAGATGTTAGTCTTGTGAAGGAGGGAATCAACACTAAGCAAAAAGGTTGTAAACTCTTTCATTCATATATTAATTCAAATTTGGTTCATTTCCCATATATATGTTGTGTTATAATCTCACATGTGTATTATTAGATTCCTTAGCCACTGATATAGATCTATGGATAGTTTTATGGTATCTTTCATGTTGTTGTGTGTTTGATGTGTTTATGCAGGTCTTCCATCAGAGATATTATTCCAGGCATCCATAGCTTCTAGGGAATGTCTTTTGACCTAGTTGTAACTCATTTATTCTAGAACTAAACAATTAAGACTAGAGGAACAACTTCTGTCCATAGAAGGTGCAATATTCCTGATGACAAATCTAGCAACTCCACTAGGGAATACAAGCTTTAGTTGATCTGATCTTCCTCAATATTCAAACACTTGTCTGAATCCAAGATCCAGTCTTCAATCTTTTCAGTCAGATCTACCATTTGACTTAGTGAAGTTTTGGTTTGAAATCATCAGATCTCTTCAGATCTGAGTCACCCTAACTTTATATGCTCTGTATTTCTGTTGGTTCATCAGTTTTGATATTATTTTTGCAATTTCTAACTTGATTTTTTTTCTCTCATTTTGTTTTGTATTTTTATAGGGAACCGCTCATGTGCTGTGGGCAATACGCAGTTTCACCGCCTGCATTCAGTTACCCATAAATGGTGCCATCGCTTGAGTTCAGTGAGAAAGGAGCGGTGCTGCTTCAAAACTGCTATGTCAGTGACCCCTTTAACGCGATGCTAGGTAGGACCTGTTCCATACCTTGTTTTTAAGTTTTTTGCAAAAGTAGATCTTGATTTTGCTTTCAGCCCTATACTGTCAAGGCTTGTTTGTGTGAATTTGAGTGTTCATGGTTGGAATTTTTTGTGGTAAGAGCTTGTTTGATTAAAAAATCCAATAGTTAGGTTAGGCCTGTGTATTATTCATTTCCTCTATGCTTGTTGGTTTTGATTTTGAAAACGATAATTGAAAGTGTTGTTTTAGTTAGGTCTCTTTTCGTTCATTGAAAAATACTAAGAGAAAGGCTACTTGGTCATTTTCTTGTTTTCATTTTTCCATAAATTTAGTGGGAGACTTTTTGTTTGCTTTAGAAAGAAAAAATGTTCAGATTAGGTCATTGGTTTTATTGAGATTAAGTCACTGGACCTCTGATTAGCTTCCTAAGCTTTCAGGATTCCTTTGTTCTTTTGTCTCTTTTACATCATTATCTCATCAAAAGAAAAAATATCAATAGTTTAAGTTAGATCTTTCCATGTTTTAGAGAAAAATTTTAAAAAATAGATTGCATGTGCATATTGAGTGTTGGTTGTTTTTCTTTTAGGAAAAGAGGCTCTATCCCATCTGATTGCTTTCAAAAATTTAGTTTGGAGTGTGTTGCTTGTTTTATTTCTCGGATCAAGATTCATTTGATATAGTTTTTTGAGAAGTTTTTTGGTTTCAAAGAAAAATTGGAAAGAAAAAAGAATCTCTCTCCTTCCCATAATTCGGCATAATCTAAATGGTAAAGTGAATGAACATGCATTTCATATTTGCATGGTTTTACTTTTTTCGGTCAAAATATCATGCATTCACCTAACTGTCCACTTCAAAATTAACGGTAGCTTTAGGCCTAAAAATTGTATAGAAATTTGAGTGATAGGCTAGAGACATGTTTGGGCATCATTAAGCGTAGGAGATCTCGTTACTAGTCTGCATTACAACACGGGAATCGCATGGTTCTTCCGTGTACCGTTGGTATATCGAACGACCTTTCATGTACCCTTGAGGTATGTCGAAAGGTACTTCACGTACTTGATTGTATATTGCAAGGCCCCTTGTGAACGGTTGTGCATTAGAGAACACTACTACCAATTTGAGCTCCCACGTACCTTGTGTATATCGAGAGACCCCACTAGCATACCCTATCCATCTAAGAAAAACCATTTTGCCATTTTATGTGGAGAAATACACTGAAAACAAAATTTAGGGATATTACTACACATGTACCCTTATGGTATATCGTGAGTTGCACCTACTTCACAATCCTTGTGAGAGACCGAGTTTTTGAGCTCCTACTATCATTTAAGTTTGCTTGTTGGCCTGTAACTTGAGTAGGAGAAAGTTGTGTGTGTATTAATAGTTTTGAGACCCTAGGTTAGTTTAGTAACTGATACCAACCTGGCTGAGTTTTGATTGAGACGATCCAGAAGGAATCAGGGCTTTCCACCTGATTTTCCTCCTATTACAAGAGAAAATACAATGGAAGCCATCGACCAAGGAGATGCAACTACTTCCCATGAGGAAGAAAATATAGTTGTAGAATGTGGAGACCAATTCACTTATTATGTAAATCCATTGGCTCAACAACATCCTATGGCTGATACTTCCTTTTATCCACATGTGGAAGGTCGTACCGATAGTCCTGTTCCACCTAAGTATGCCCAGATGCTCCGTTTTGGAGAACTTCTATGGGGCAGGGAATTGCCTCATTTGGGATAAATAGGCCCTCTCCTTAACAATCTTCACCAAGTGAAGAAGAATATAGACAAATCCAAGCATCCATTCACCGTGCACGTGATTTTTAGGAGAGAATGCAGAGATTAGACACAATCTTAGCAACAAACATACCTCATAAAGAAACTCTTTTGGCTCTTCTTCCTCGTAATAAAAACCCTTGGCCTCTGGCTGAAATTAAACCTTCTTCTGATGGTCATCCAACATATGGTGAGACTTCTTGCAATCTAGGTCAAACCTCCAATTTCGCCCTTGCAGTTTTGAGTTCTAGGTATGTCTCTAGTCAGCCCATACTTTCTATGGCTGGGGGGGAACCTTTAGTTCTAGTAGTGTATGTACTTTCTAACATCGGTGGACAACCCCCGGCATGACCTACACTACCCACTAATGGAATTGTTACTAATAATAGGAAAACATCTACTGTAGGACAATCCACAGTATATGTCCCTCCCACCAACACTAATGTGGTAAAGCCTCCTTCAAGCTCAGGTCATCCTTCGGTGGCACAACCTGCAGTTCATAAACCCTCATGGGGTTATGGTTACCCACCAAATCAAATGCATGCAAGGAATATGAATTATCAACCCACCCCTATAGGAATTTCTTACACTGGAATTCCATAATCTGGAAATATGTTTACACCATGGGGGCAACCCAATTGGTCTTACATGCCAAAAATGGGAGGAATACCTATTCATACTACTGGAAGTGCTGGAGAACCACCTTATGGTGGTCCTCCTCCTAGTGGTCCTGGTGTTCTTAGTGGTCCTTGAGGTCCTAGTGGTCCTCCTCCCAGTGGTCCTGGTGGTCCTAATGGTTCTGGAGGTTCTGGCGGTCCTCCTCCTGGTGGTCCTGTTGGTCCTAGTGGTCCTAGAGGTCTCTATGGTTCTCCTCTTGATGGTCTTGGTGGTCCTAATGGTCCTAGAGGTTTCAACAGTCCTCCTCCTAGTGGTCCTATTGGTCCTAATGGTTCTAGAGGTTCTGCTGGTCCTCCTCCTAGTGGTCCTGGTGGTCCTAGTGGCCCTGGTGGTTTCGATGGTCGTCCTCCTGGTGGTCCCGATGGACCTGGTGGTTCTAGTGGCCCTCCCCCTAGTGGTCTTGGCAGTCTAGGTGGCCCTGATGGTTCTGGTGACCCTCCTCCTAATGGTCCTAATGGTTCCAATGGTCCTGGTCGCTTTAGCGTCCCTAACCCTGGAGGTTAATATTCGGGAAGTACATCATCTCATCAGACATTTCAACAACTTGTATATTAGTCAACATATAGCCCTACTGGTGGTTACATGCCTTATCAATATTATCAGTATGTGGAACCCAATTGTTAGTTACCTTTCCTAGCAAATTTGGACTTACCCAATTTGTCCAAGTTGACCAATGACCCCATTCAACACAACCCTTCATGGCCTGCTATTCCAATAAAGTTGCCATCATACATCCCAAAATTCGATGGTAAGCAGGGAGATGATCCCAAAAATAATGTTATGACTTTCCATCTATGGTGTTCGTCTAAATCCTTGATGGATGATTCTATTCGATTGAAACTCTTCTGGTGCACTTTGACCGATACGGCCGTGAAGTGGTATATTGAACTTCCAGGACATTCGTTTCTAGACTTTAGTGTATTGGAAACTATCTTCCTCATAGACTTTCAGCTACCCATTCATTATGAAATGGTTACAAACCTTTTAACCTCACTATGTCAAAACACCTCCACACACATATCAGATCATATCCATGAGTGGAGAAGGTGAAGAAGGCTCATTAAAGCTCCTATCCCAGACCAACTTTTAGCTGATTGGTTTACGAATTCTCTGTTTCCACCCATTTCCTGAGATGTGGCTATTAGTGGTGCTGTCACCGAAGAGAAGGCTATTAGTCGCGCTTAGTATCTGGATTTGGTGTATTCCAAGTTCGAAACACTGTATAACTTGATCCCTCAATCTCCTCGTCCCAGAATGAACACATCTAAGACTCCTGCAGAAACTTCTATCGATGAGGTTGTTGGTTCAATCCAAACTCCATCAACAAAAAAAACCTACCAAGAAACCCCATGCTTATACTACTACTCCTTCGTATCCTATGGTTTCCACCGAGGTGAATGCTATTCAAAGTACACAAACACCCGGTAATAATAAAAAGAAAGGTGTTGTTCAGGATAAAGCACCCTTGTAACCTAGGGTATGGGGTTACCAACTTCCTACTAACCTTGCAGACAATTAGCTTTACTAGAGAATGGAAAGGGAATAGGAAGAAAGTCTTGGCTTACCCGATTACCGACGGTTGATCCAAGCTTGATATTCTCTCCAAATCTTCCAGGAATGCACCTCTTCACTTGCAAAGATTAAATCCTTTAAGTAATATATCATGCATATATATATCATAGGTTAGATGAATAGTATATCAAACATATAATCAAATACATTCATTAACAAAAATACATGAAATAGACTCAATACAAGATTGGAAGAAGAATTCTCTGTATTAACAATCGATGAATGAGATAAGAGTACAACCTAGCTTCTAAGACAAGAACTCCTCTACAACCAAAGGACTCTAAGTTTTGCTTCTCCAATATTTTTGAAGATATACCACCAGCATAACTTTTCTCTCCAAAATTGATTGATTAGTCCCCACCCCAAGGCCTCTATTTATACTTTGGGAAATAGAGTGGTTTCAAAGGTTGGGGTGGTTGAAACAGTTGGGATAGTTATGGATTAGGGCCCAACTAATCTCATCTAATCATGTTTTATATTTTTTAAATTCAAACTAAGGTGTACTTGACTATTAATATAGGCAACCTGTGTATGACACGCGAGTTTCTTGAAGGAAACCTGTGTACGCTAGTGTATGTGGGTTACAATGTAAATACTCATGTACAGTACGTGAGTTGCAATGCAGATAGTCGTGTATGCAACCCAACACTTAGAAAAAATATATATATCAAGCTGGTTTGAGGGTAAATGCATCCTAGGTCATGTCCATCTATAGTGTTTTGGCAAAATTCAATCCTAATTTGTCCTTTAGTGTACCAACATAAAGAATGTCGGCACTCGAATGGAGAAGTGCCATTTGGATTGATAACAGATTCCCCCTAATGTGTGAGTTCAGAGGGAAGCGATGGCCAAAATACACTATAATCATTATCTTGGAGAACTCATAGGTCCAATGAAGCAGAGGAAGTACCTGAAACAAATACATAGAAATGTCATATACAAAGTCATATCTGAGGATGCCATGTTCAATATACTGGAACACTAGCTCGTTTACAATATTTGAGTACATCATATGATACGGGTTCAATACCACGTCTATTACAAAGGTGGATCAAAGCCACAATATACAATAACGATGAGTCTTCAAAGATCTGGAAACTGTGTATGTGAACACAACATAATCTTGCGCAACTTAGATCATAGAAATGAACCTAAGGTCTTCGTAAAAAATCCAAAAGAACCAGTACAATCCAGGCCATGTGAATAGATGTGTCGAAGTCGAACATGGATAGGATTCAACATATTGTCAAACAATAGGTGATAATTGACAATTGAAGCAAAGTAATTCACCAATAATGAAAGTGAATCCTAAGGTACGATCGTCAAAACTTTAGGTCTTTGTCGTCAAAAAGTACTGATGAGAAAACATACTGTGATGAGGAAGGCAATAAATCCTACAATGAATCACAAGAGTGACTAGGAACTAGATAAAGGAAGGTAGACACAAGTAATATCGGATAGGACAATGATGGGACCAAGATAAAAATCAGATGCAGGGATAAATACTTGAACAGTGAGCATGACATAGAGATGACCCAAGGTAGCTTTTAAATTTGCAGATAATACAACTAGACTTATCTGTCATGTAGGAGACATGATCAAATTCCCCAGGTATAATGGACAAGTGGAGGAGTAAGAAACTTGAAGTGATAGCTGAACTGAAAGTAAACACTGAGACATGAGTATCGAAAAGTACAAAGAGTGCTATGTTCAAGGATGACATGCTACCACCAACTGAGAATCAAAAGAAAACTTCTTCCTTATCTTTCCTATTAAATTTTAACGAGTCCAGGAAAGTCAACTCAGGTCTCTCTTCATTTTTGACAAGCTTGAAGAGAAGAGGGAATAATGCTTGATAATGTCACTAATTCGTGGATTTTATGAGCCCGAACTAATACATGCTCACTTGGTGTTTTCATGTTTAGAGAGTCTGAAAACTCTGAAGAAGACTCCATGAGGGTCCTTTTTTGTCCAATTTAGTCTCCTGAGGCTGAAAAAGTGTAAAACATACCACAGAAGAACTCTCTTAACTTTCGTAGAAGAAAAGGTGAACCTTTTTTGTACTTTTTTAAGGAGGTCCGAAAAAGGTTAAATTACCACCTACCTAATGCTCCTTCAAGAGAAGCATATAGCTTGAGTTTTACGAGTGTGAAGGAAAGCAAGATCACTCGGAAAGATCCATTTGAGTACGAGGAATGGGGCTTACAATAGTAAACTCAATGCTTTGTTCTTAGTGTTTAACGAGCATGACAAAGACATAAAGTACACTAGGAATCTTTTTCATGTTTAGGTCTAGAGCATGAAAAAGAGAAAACTAAGCTCATACCGGATGTTCCTTTTCCATAAATTTAGTCCCTTAGGTCCAGAAAAGTGATAAACCTGTGCCTGAGAATACTCTTCTCAATTCCAAAGAAAAGAGAGTGATCCTTTCTCATATTATTCCACATGGTCCGAGAAAGATATAACCTACCACTAATGTGGATTCCCATTCACATATTCTTAACGATCTTGAATGGACAATTTTACTCAGAAGTCAAGGCTATTTTGAGGAGTTAGACGTGGGCCTAAAGAAACTCCATAAGGGCGGGGAGTCTTTAAAAAGGATATCATGTAAAAAGAGACCAAAACTAGGCTCAATTTGGCGTGGAAAATAGCTAAGGAGACTCCCCTGAACCTATGACAAATGTGGCATGAGTACCAAAAGACAATAAATGTGTTCTAATCTAGGATACTCATGTGAGGAAAACCCTATCCATAGAAGAACAATGGCATAAACAAGGTATTAATGGTTAAAATACCATAGTCTATGGTCAAAGTGGTAATTCTAGGGTTAAGACAAAGTAGGTATGAATGCAAAAAATGCATATGAGTGACCAGAATCCTACCCTATATGAGTGAAAAACAACTTTAAGTGACCTTAGACCTATTACATTGAAGAAAAAAGACATGGTATTAGTTTGATTTTTATAAAAAATATGAACTATAGGTTAAAAGCCACTTTTGAAATAATATTTCTATAAATAGTTCAAAATAGAAATCAAAACTCATCATTTGACATTTTTACCAAATATAGACGAATTTTACCTCTGCCTTCAATTGCTTGTTGTGGACAACTCAATGGACAATTCTCAAAACCTCAAGTGCCAAGTAAATCTAATCTCCATGCTCTTTCATTTGATCCAAGCAAATTTTAACTTTTGGAAAAAATTTGATGTTTTCAACCGTTTTCAAGGTAGTTACGCTGTGTACGCAGGTATGGTATATGAATAGTCACATACATGCATTTTATGTGTGGGTTTCTCGAAAGAAAGTCATGTACAATACGCGACTTGTCTGAAGGACAGTCATGTACACTGCGCAAGATATGAAAAGGCTATGTCAGGCCAAAATCAAAGTTTTTTATATGAATTTAATGACTGATTATTGGCTTGTTACCAGATTGAAACATGGTGTTGGAGTGGAGGGAGAGGGAGCATGAAGACATGGACCAAGATGCTCTTCGAAGTGCCCCCACGGTAAATGCTTTGTGTCAAAGTGGGTTGCTCCAATTCTTTTCTACCTCACCTATGTGATCCAATGTCCGCCTACTAGAGTTTATGATAAACTATTGTGATCATGATCTTGGTATGTGTGACCTACAAGGTGAGTTTCTAGAGATTACCTTGGAAGACATCTACTTTATCTTCAATCTGTCACATCGAGGAGCTCCGGTTAACTTGGAAGGTACTAGTAGAGGTGGTGACCTTCTAAGTGTGCAAAACTACATTGACACATACTGTGCACCTGGTACTCAAAAGAGGGGCAGTTGCATCCCTATTGTTCATATTCGTAGCTTTCCATTGCAGGTGTTGGTAAGAAATATAGTGAGGGTTGCAGGGTGATCATCACTTCACCTTGCAACTCGAAACCAAATGAAACTTGCAGTGGATTGTCTATAGGGAGCCCTATATGACTGGTGTTCGGGAGTGATCCCGATGATGAGGAAACAACTCTCTGACTGTAAAATATGCCGATGAAAAAGCTTCAATTATTCTAGCATATTGGTGGCCTTTTTCTTTGAGAGGGTGCTCGATTTGAGTCCTGCAGTACCTCTACCAGTTCGTTCTCCCTTTCAACCTAGACTGACTAGGTGGGGGGAAATTTTCCTCCGCTACGGAGGCAGTGGATCGGTTTAGACTGTATATGATGATGACTTCTACTTATGGTGGGAGTGATAACTACTAGAAATGGAACAATTTCCATATGCTGGGATATATTTCTGAAGTGACACCGACCTTGTCCTCCCTCCTGGAGGAGCATGGGGAGCATCAGGTATTTTTGTTTTCAAATTTTTTAAATTTTTATTGATTTTAGTCATGAATATATATACATATGTATAATATTTTTTAATCCTATAAAATGTTAAAATGCAGATATTGGACCAGTCCTCCCTGCTGGGCATCCACTTATGTATGTGTTTCCTGTGGCAGGAGAAGCTCATGGCTTGATTAGGGTTCTTGAGGGGAATTTGTCTAGGCTTACCCAAAGAGTACCTACTTTGCGTATTGAGCAGATCCCTACCATTATGCAGGAGCTAGTGGTTGGTATACCACCTGTCTGGATACGCCTTATGAGGTGGATAGCTAGAGGAGTGCTTGTGTACATTGACGCCGCTGAGGCTGTTGTAGCTGAGGAAGCTGAAGCAGCCTGAGAGCAGGGTGATCATGGGGACCAAGGTGGTCATGATGACCAGGGTGGTCAAGCATAGACCTAGGAGCATTTTATGGACTTCGATCCATTTTTTGTATATGTTTTGTATATTATACAGTTATGACTAGATTTGAGGATCAGAAACTCGACCTATCTATATGGACATATATTCACACACACACACACACACACACACACATATTGCTAGTTTTATTTACATGTGTTTTGTAATGTATATGTTGTATATTTTATGCAAAATTTTTTAAGTGCCAGTCCAAGATATAATTAGCATATGCTTTAGTTAATGAATTTTGATTTCTTGGAATATGATTGAATGTAATAAAATCAAAATTTCTTTCCAATAACCTAACTTGCATAAAATGACATAGTAAAATAGGGTTCTGCACCTGATAAGCTCGATTGAGCTGGGAAACCACCAGTTGAGAGTCAAGTATGACCTCCATCTCGATGATGCAATGTAACAAAGCATCGCATAAAAGCTCAATGAATGCCCTGTATTCGGCCACATTATTGGTAGCAGGACCTGGGCAAGCACCTCCAAAGGCAACTAGCTGTCTTGAGGGTGAGTAAATAACCCACGCAGCTGAAGCTAGGTTACATGTGTGGAGACTAGCGCCATCTGCGAAACCTATGAACCACTCAGAAGACATCTGTAACAACCAATATATTGTATAAGAACACAAACCAATGAACTATTGTACATAAAGTTACATACAATAAAAATACAGGAAAAAGCGTTAAGCCTAAGCATAGTACTATTTCAAGTAGATCCCATTTCTAGGCTCGAGCAGCTTATTCCCCTCGAAATCAATTAATTCATATGCAACTTTCTTCAAAAATTTTGACACGACATAAGGTCCTAACCACATAGACCTGAATTTCCCTGACCCAGGGGTTCTTTGTCTTGATCCCAGAGCAAGACAAGATTTTCTTCAAAATTTTTGACACGACATAAGGTCCTAACCACATAGACTTGAATTTCCCTGCTCCCAGGGGTTCTTTGTCTTGATCCTAGAGCAAGACAAGCTCCCCTTCAGAAAAAAATCTGAGGTTTGACCAATTTATCGTATTGATTTTTTACCCTATTTTTATGAGCCTCGTTTGCTATCAGCGCATATCTATGTTGCTCATGTAGATGTTCTAAGTGTAACAAACATTCTTTAAGCTCATTTGTATCAGGTAACACATGAATAGCAATATTTAAGGATGGGATCTCACATTCAACCGGGGTTATCGCTTCCATTTCATGAATGAGTTGGAAAGGAGAGAACCCTGTAGTAGTTTTCACATTGGTCTGATAAGCCCAAAGTGTAGGATACAGCATGATGTTCCAATTGGAATGGGCTGCATTAATAGTGCGCTTGAGAATAGTCTTCAAGTTTTTATTTACAACCTCGACTTGACTGTTCACTTGAGGGTAGAAAGAAGACGAATGCTCTTATCTAAACCCTAGAATGGTGGTCAATTCAGTCATCATACTATTTTGGAAGTGACTACCATGGTCAGTTACAATCTCTTTAGGGATACTGAACCGTGTGATAATTTGGTTGAAAATGAAAAAAATTGCAGTTTCCCCATCATCTTTATAGGTGGGCATTGCTTCTGCCCACTTCATGAAATAATCTATAGTGACAATGATATGTTTGTGCCCCCCAGCCAAGATGGGGCTTCACGCCACGTAATATATCCCCCAATTTGTGAAGGGGCCCACTGAGATGATGGGAAATAACGGAGCAAGATGCAACCACATATTTCTAGTGTAAAGCTGACAAGGATGGTAGTGCTTCACGGCTTCCACACAATCTTTAAAGATCATGGGCTAGAAATAACCGACACGTAATATCTTATGGGCCGTTGCTAACCCAAATAAATGACCCCCACATGCTCCACTATGGGCATCATTTAGGAAAGTCTCTGCTTCTTCATTGGTAAAACATAGATGCAAAACAAAATCTAACCCCCTACAATATAAAGTATCTCCAATAATGAGTTAGTTTTTGGCATGTACACGTAGTTTGCGTCGTTCTTCCTGCAAGAAGGTTGCAGGGTACTTCAAAGTCTAGAGATAGATAAGTATATCTCCGTACCAAGGGTGAGAGGTGGAAATCAAAAAGATATGCTCATCTAGGAATGAGTCTTCTCCAATGGCTACATCTTCCTCAACTAGAAATTCTACAATGAGCTCAGCAAAAACTAAGGATTTTTTGGATTTGGTGGATTGGAAATCTAAGTCAAACTCTTGAAGAATGACTATCCATTTGTTGAGTTTTCCTCCAACTATCCATCAGGACAAAACATATTGGAATGGATTAACATCTGCCACTACCATCGTGGTCCTCAATAAGATGTAGTGACGCAACCTCTGAACAGAATACACAGCTGCCAAGGAAAAATTCTCGATGTGGAAATACCTAAGTTTAGGGCTAGCTAAAGCACGGTTGAGATAGTAGAAGACATGCTCTTGGAGCTTATCATCTTCCTGGACTAGTACTACCCCTATGGTTGACTCAGATGCAGCCAAATACAATATAAAATGTTGAGAGTAATCTGGCGGGTGCAGTAATGGTGCCTGGAATGCAAGTTGTGTGATTTCATCAAATACAAATGGGGTGTCCTGCTTCAACAAGAGCATGAAAACTTTAGTGATCTTGGCATAATTTACAATAAAACATCGAAGGAAGTTGGACTTCCCTTGTAGGCTTTGAAGCTGCCTAATGGAACAAGGAGGAGGAAAATTTACTATTGCCTCAACTTTTAAAGGATCCACCTGAATACCTTTGTTGGAAATAATGAATCCGAGTAGTCTCCCTGACTCAACATAGAAAATGCACTTGTGGGGATTCAAGTGAACTTCATAGTATCTGCATCGTTCAAAAATTAAACACAAGTGATCTGGGTGATCGATACTTTTACGAGAATGTGCTAGAATATTATCAAGGTAGGGTTCCACAATAGCTTTAATGTCATGAAAGGCAAAATTCATTGCTCGCTGAAAGGTAGCCCCTGCATTTTGCAATCCAAAGGGAATTTTCTTGTACGCAAATGTACCCCAAGGACAAATGAAAGTTGTTTTATGTTGGTCTTTCAGTTTAATTTGAATTTGATTATACCTAGAGAAACCATCCATAAACGAAAAGACTTCACTCCCTGCATAGGCATCAATTATTTGATCTATGAATGGTGTGGGGTAGTTATCCTTAGGACAAGCTTTGTTTAGATCGCGAAAGTTAGTACAAACGCGTATGGTCCCTTGCTTTTTTTCAACAGGAACCAAGTTGGATACCCATTCTGTCAAAGCTATCAGGTAAATGAAACTAGCTTTCAGCAGGTTTTCAACTTCAGCCTTAACAACTGCTACTTTACGCATGTTGACAGGTCTGAACTTTTGTTGAACGAGTCTGGCATTAGTCTATGTTCGGATTTCATGCTCGACTATTGATGGATCTATGCCTGGAATCTCCTCATATGACCAGGAAAACATGTCATGAAATTCCTTAAACAAGGCTGTATAGATCGCAATCTCCTCTGGATAGCAGTTTGCACTGATGTGTACATTTTCCACAATGTTTGGGTTTGCAGATATGTTGACAGGAATACTAGCAAAAATGTTTTCCATATTCCCCTCAACAAATATTCCTTCCCTTGGTAATGGATTAATATGTGTATCAACATCACCTTCCAGTCTCATATGGAACTCCTGGTTCTCAATCCTGCTTAACTATGGAAGAAAATAGGATCGATGGTGAAGATATTCATAGATCTTATCTCGTCTACACATAGCTTTAGGAATGGCTTCATCAGAAGGCAAAAAAATATCTAAGAAGTCTCTGGAATGCAAAGAGTTCTCTGCCCAAGCAGGCAGATAGGCTTCTTCCGATTCCTCTGAGACTATGAGAGGGATTGGAATGGGATCAACAGCGGTATCAACGATAGCTTGATAAGATACTTCCGCTACCGATAAGGGAACTTCAGGTTCATGGCGGGAAGGAGGAACCCAAGGATCTGTTCTATCAACAACCATTGCTATAGAATTCCCTACACTAATAGTACCTAGATAATTAATCGAAGCTGGAATATCGAATATGCCCATCAATGATGCATACATTCCAGCCCCTAAGGTCTCTAAAGTACGTTTAACCTGATCAACCAATTATATGGTGGACTCATTAGTTTCCATGCGGCCTTTTCGAGTAAAACTGAGCTGGTCTACATTAACCAACTTCCCTTCGTGTGGAAACGCTACTACCTGAAATACGACCGATGCAATAGCGGATATGGCGTAAGTCCAACTTCTCCTCAAGAGAAAGTTATAATCCAAAGGTGCATCAATCACCTTTACCTCAACAGACGCATCCTTCCCTGCCAACTTTATTTCAAAAGATGGTAGGATACCATGTGGACGAAATGGCCTTCCATCAAAAGTAGTAAGTAGGGTGTTCAATGGAACTAGCTATGGAGATCCAAGAGCTTTCCAGCAAGACAAAGACATGACACATGTGGAAGCACCATCATCAACAACTACCCTTCCAATGGTTTTTCCACCATGGATGGCATCTATCGATAAGGCAACATGATAAGGTAGGCGAATTTTGACATCTGACAAATTAAACTTCGCCATGAGGCTCGATGAATCCATAATTCCTAAGGCTGCTAAGAGCGCATCTTGCTGGGCGGGACAACTCTGTAACACCTCTAAAGCTGACATCACACAAGGGGTCTGTTACCACCTAAGTTGTACTTAGTGATTTTTATCAAGTGAGCCTGGTGAACCGGAAAAAAAGATGATTTGTTCGGACTTCAGAAGACCCTCGAAAGTGCTTCTGGGAAGTGCTTGTTGTACTATATCACATGTTCATACCCCATAGGGGAGTAGTAATAAAATTTTCTAGCATGATAGTGTCTGTAAAAGACTCGGTCTCTTAGAATTTATTTGTCAATCCGATCAGCCAAGGGTGTTTTTTCCCTTGGTTATTATTGGTTGTTGAACAAATGATTGATAATTTCTGAGTTTTTCACTCAATACCTTCAATGTTGGGGTGGTCGGCTTGGAATTTAGGCCTATTGAGGTTATTAGAGTCTATGTGTCAATGTACAAACATGATAGGCATTATTGTTGAGTCATATTGACATGTCTAAGTCCCCTTAGGTTTTTTTTTTTTAATTTTTTAATTTTTTAAGTTTTTTAATTTTTTATTTTTTCAACAAAACTTAGGCTATTTTTTAATAGTTTAATTGGAAAAATTGGTTTTGTAATAAAAGTGGGCTCAATAATTAGTTTCAATCATGGGGGTGCTCATTTTCAAGCTAAGAGTACCATGTAAACCCATAGACCCACTTTTTCCAAGTTTTGAGTGATTTTCCATCACTTAGGTCAAAAAGCCCCAAAAAATCAACTATTGATTATTTTAATTGATTAATTGATGAATAATGGAGCAAATCCAAAATCCTAGATCAATGGATTCTCAACCAATTTGATTGAAATCAGTCTCATCAACACCAGATTAACTAGAGATTGCAATTCCTTGAATGAAGGAGATAACAGGTCAAATCCAAAGTTGAACTTCAGCCTCCTTTATGGGGAATTGCGCCCTCTCTCTCTCCTCCACATGTGTGGGATCTTCTAGAAGCTCCATGGTTGATGATTCAGTCAGCAGGTTGATGTGTCAGCTCAATCATCCCTCTGATTGACAGTTAGACTCATTGGAAGCTCATTTCAGCTTCAGATCAGGCATTGATGGACTCTCCTTCAGCTACAGTTGTCTATCTCCTTGGGATTTGCGCTCCCTCTGGGTTGGGGTTTCAATTTTTTGTATAAATAAAGCATGGATGCCTCCTTTCCAGAGAGTGAGAGTTGGATTGAGGAGCTATTGGTGTTGTAATACTATGTAATATGTTTTTCTATTGGAATAAAGTGAAGCTTTGGAGGCCAAAATGGTGTAATGTTGTTATGTGTGTGGAATTAACATCGTCTTGCAGCTTTTGTTGTTACCAGTGTCTTTCTCTCAATTTTTGCATCTGAATCTTGTCTGGATTGAATGATTCAATTGAATCAATAGGAGTATAGTTGGGCAAGTAAGATTACTATTTTTTCAATATCTCATAGCATATATGTTTGAAGATTCAGATTATACATGTTTAAATAAGTTTATTTGCATGTAATCCCTCTCTTTTTTCATATATCTCTATCCAGATCTCATAGGGTTTTTGTGCAGGATTATTTGTTAGTTTTCAGGTGGTAGGGGTTGGACGAAATCTGGATCTAGGTTGACTCCACTAGGCATCTATCTATTTTGTGAAGTCATTTTCCCTTGGCATTCCACTAACTAGTCTTTTTTGCAGATCCATTCCAGCAACAAGCGCTCTTCTTTTCCTCTTCTTCCTTCAATTTTTTTTAAAATCATTTCGGTTACTTGTTTTGCAGCTTTAAAATTGTTTAGATCTATAAATTTCAGAATTCATTTTACATATATATTTATACCTTAAATATCATAAACTAGATCTCATTCCTAAAGAAATTTTACAAGCATTCTAGATTTAGTTTTAGGGAAAATTGTCATTTTTCAAGCTGTGAAAGTAGATCTAAAGCTTGTGGAATGCATGGTTGTTTCATAAGAATCTAAAAATTTATATTCATAAATTTAATTGCTTCATATTTTATACCCCTAAAACAGGTCAAGATCCCAAGGAAAGCTTGCTTTCCTTGGTTCTTTTTTCTGCCTCTTTAAAAACTAGTTTTAACTTAGAATTTTTGGGTAAAAAGTGTGTTCATCCAAAAGTACTTTCAAAGTACTTTTGGGAATATTTAAATGTGATAATATTTATGTATTTTAGTATTTATAACATAAAATAGGAGGAGGTGCCATCCGGAAATCATTTTTGGACCATTCGAAACCCCCTAGGGGGTCTCCATCTTCCCAAAATTTCAAAATTTCGCAATTTGTAAACCTTTGGTCTCATTCCGTATAAGGACCAAGTTGATTAATTTTAGTTTTCTGATATTTTCATTTCTACTAATAAAAATAAAAATCTCTTCGAATAGGCTCTTTCGATTCTATTCACCATACCCCTGGGGGGATTAGCGTTCGTGTCATTTTTTACATTTTTTCATCTTTTTTCAATCTAGTGTAGTTATAATTTGTAGGGGTAGTATACTTTGAATTATAATCATTTTCATATTCCATATCTGGTGATTTCAAAGTAATGTTAATACTTACCCCACGAGCCTCCTTTTGAGTCGAAAGGTGAAGAAAGGGTCGTGGTAGTCTAATTGGAAAATTATGGTTTGCTTATTTGTTTATGCTTCATCCAATATCATTAATTTTTTTTAATAATTATAATAAAATAAACCCCTCCTTTATTCCCTGATTGAGGTCCACTTCGACCGAAAGAGGTTCCTAGAGGGTTTTCTTTTTAATAAGAACACCTCTTTTAAAATTTACTAAAAATAACAAAGACTCCAGTGTGTATGCTCTGTACTTGGATGCGGTTCATTTGATCAGTCAAGATGCATCAAAAGCACTTGAGTGACTAGATTAATTAGTCTTCACCTCCCAAATTGACAAACCATCAGGCAAAAATACAACGCCTCGAACGAACTGTAAATGATGGAAAAATACCCAAAGGAGTGGGAACAACTGGAAAGTGACCTCGAGGCACCGATATTTGTCACACCCTAATGGGTGCGTTACGAACACAGTATCTAAGACTTCGTTCCAGCCCACAAACACCTTGCGGGTAGTTGTGAAAGTTCACTTTTGGACATACTCCAAGTACCCCTCGGGTATATCTGGAGTCCCATTTTTCGCATAATTTAATTCATTCACATTCCACATTAATTTAAAGTATACCAAGAAACATTTGAAAAACATTCTTTCAAGCACATGCAAGCACATTATTTTCTCTATTGACTCCATTTAAGGCACTGGTGATTTATTTGATCAATTCTTTCAATTATATATATATTGAGTGTCATTACTGTGCTTATTTGCTTTAAATCTTGCATCTTGTTATCTTTCATTTCCATTGGTTAATTTCAAAAAACTCCTAAAAAACTTAATCAATATAACACCATCACACTAAGTAATTAGCCTTATTAATTTAATAGGGTCTACCCCCATTAGCTTCGTTAAGAGTTAGCCTGAACGGAGGAGTCAATAACAAGGTGACAGGCTTTACTCGAGACTTGACCCTAAGGACACACCGAGTGGCTTGAATATTTCTGCCACGTAACCCAGGTGTGTGAAATCCAGTAACACTTTTTGGCGCCGTTGCCGGGGATAAAATTTTTTATTCCTGAGTATGACTTAGCTTAACATTTTTCTAAACAACTAAAAAGATAAAAAAATTGATTAATCTTGTCTTTAAAAAACATAAAAATTAAAACTCGATCCATCTAGCGACTCCACTGTCTAATATCCCTCCAAGAATTTCTACCCGAAGAAACTGGCATCAATTATTTAATCCTCTCCCTAATCCCAAAAGGTTTATTAGGGAAAGATTGAATAGGAATACTTCTCGTAGAAACCTTGAAAATTTAGGAGACCAATCCCTCTCAGATATCCATCAGTTATTTGTAGAGAGTCATGTTCACCAATCTTAAGATATGACGAAATTATTCAAACCCCTTGACTTTTCTCAGATAGCAAGTGCTCCCCATGCCATTCGAAAAGATGCTATCAAGAAACTCCCCATATTTCAGGGAAATAATGCCATCACTACCAAGTCTCACCTTCAAAAGTTTGAAAAGCACCTGGTCAGTTATTGCAATGATGCTTCCCATGACCATGACGATGTCAAAATGAAGCTCTTTGCTTTATCCTTAGAAGATGATGCTGAAAAGTGGTACCTCGACCTAGATGATGATTCATATAAAACTCTTAGTGAATTCCAAGATGGTTTTAGGAAGAAGTGGGGAAAAAAAAAGGAACCAAGACATTTGCTTGCTGCCCTTTATAGCATAAAGAATATGGTGAATGAAACCATGGATGAATTTAACACTAAATTCAGGCATGTGGTTGCGAACCTTCCTAGAGAAATCAAGCCAAAAAATGCCTCTATCCTCATTTCTTACATTGAAGCCTTCACCGGTGACTTAAGGTACCAATTGAGAGATAAAGAACCGACTGATCTAAAAAATACCCAGGAATTGGCCAAGAAAATAGAAAAGAATATGCAATCTTCAGGCAAGTCCAACATTCCAGGTTACACTAGGGGAAACACTTCCTACAACAAAGAGAAGAGTAAATCTGTTGGGTCAGAAGAAAAGGGAACTTCTAAAGATCCCATGGAAAAGGTGACGGACATGATAAAAAAATTGGTTACTAGTCAAAACCAACTAATGGCCAATCATTCTGCACAATTGAATCATATGCAAAATAAAATAATCACAATGGAAAGGAATAATGGACCTAGGAACTTTCAGCCCAAGCAGAATCAAATGTATCAAAATAAATTTCCTCAGCAAGAGCCTAGGATTCCAAACCAATTTGACTCAGCTAACATAGTAGAAGAAGTAATTCCATGGTGTAGACCATGTGAACAATTCCACCAAGAAATCACTTGTTATGTTGCAAATCAAGTCATGGAACATGGAATTCCCGAGGTCAGTAGTCAGGAAACTGTAATGTGCATGATGGGACTCCTACATGCTCTCCATATAATGATGACATTCTAGAAGGTTTACTGCCTTGTGAGCTTTTCTCTGAAGAAGATGAGTATGAAAATGACGACAAGTATAACTTGGAGCATGATACAAGTGACGAAGACTCCCTTTTTTCCGACAAAGGTGTTGATGAGAATTCTTGGACATTCATGGAAAATCCAGTCTATGACATGAATAAAGAGGAAAATAATGAACCGAAAAATTTTGATGGTTTTGTTGATTCTCCTGTCTATGGCATATCTAAAGGAGAGAGCATGGACCATGTGTCCTTGGGAAACTTTGATATGGAAAAAGAGCATGCAGTTTATCCATATGATTAGTCTGAGCCATATATCAGTATCAATAATGAAGACAAAGAGAACTTGATATCGGAACTTGATATCAGCAATGGGGAATCCATCACATTTGCCATAGATGGTGTTGATGACTATTGGGATTTTTGTGGATATATTATTAAAAATCCTATCTATGCTATATCTAGTAAGGGGAGTGTCTATTTAGAAATTTGTGGAAGTCCAATCTACTATTGTAACGTCCACGACCCTCCGACTGGCGAAGAGGATGCTACCATACATCAACATATGGGCAACTATCCCCATGAACATGGACATACATACATATAATGCTGAAACAAAATGCCTAAACATATTACATAATAAGATGCATAATCATTCATATACATAGTGAAAGAAAAACATACAATTTAGAATTAAACATGTCCATCATCATAATTCATTAACAGTAAATATGATTGCAAAACATATTAGTCAAGAATACTTATCTTATGAGAATTGTCCCGCAACCAACTACGTTGTTGCAATGTTCCACCCAACCATAGGCCAACGTGCTCCTTAATCTCTTAGCAACACTGCCACCCCCAAGCTAGGCATGATTCCTGAAGGAATAAGGAATTAGTAGGCTTACACATAGACAGGGATAACAAAACAACAGCCAAGCTAACACAGTTGGGTTTGTTAGGAAAACAATAGATCGGCCAAGCCAACACAGTTGGGTTTATCAGATCATCCAGGGGCTGGGAAAGGCTAAATGCTAAGCTAGTGAGATCATTGAAGAGCTAAGGACACCTACACCAGAACTAGCCTAACTTTTGGGACACCCACACACACCCAACACAAGGAAATCAGTCCTTTCTCTGCTACACAGTCCCTCAGGCCCTGAACTCCCTTCCAGTGCTATTCAGGGATTGTGGAGAAGAAAGCCAGCCCTCTACATCTGTCTGCGTGGTTCCCAAACACACCAGGTTTGTCAAGAAAATCAGGCCCTCATCACCAGTCCAATGCAGTTCGAAGACCAACCTCTACATACATGAAGCAAATCAAGCACTTCACAGCTTGGACAGGGGAAGACAATACCTAAGTTGTTCTTGGTCCTATTGTGGCCAAAAAGACTCCCCAGTAACCTACAATAGATACCACTCTGTAAAGGGAAACACGGTCAACAAGACGTGGATGAGACCACAACCACCGATCAGTGAGGAAAATCGCAGCACATGATCCACAAAGGAAAGACAGGGGGACAAAACACAACCTGATAATACAAAAGGAAAATCCATTCTCTGCATGAACGGAAGGGAAACCGCCTACTCAAACCATCAATTGGTGAGAGAAAAGAGAGTGAACACCCACACATGGAATCGTGAGTCCTTTTATCTCTGCTCTGCATGAGTAAAATGAACAGCCAACCATTAGAGAGAGTGGACAAAATGATTGGTATCCCAAACAACACGTGAGGAAACCATTCCTAGCTCGTGCGTGTCACTGAGCTAGCTGGTGGAGAGTGCATGGGGGTAGCCTGCCACCCACCACTACCCAGCATTAACTTTCCTCAACTAGCATAGGAGCTTAAGTGGCTGACACATGGATTTTCCCCATGGGTTCTAGGTCTAACAATCGCCCCCCCTTATCCTTAGGAAATCCTACGCTTTTCAATTTAGTTGCATTGACATAGCTGGTTGGGGTTCTTTTAACTAATATGCATAGTTGCATGATGCCACAACTTAATATGTGTCGTATATCTCGGTATACTATTGGTGACAATTCCAATCACCGAAACATAACATAACCAAATCGATGGTGGGGCCTTTTCCTTTAGCCCTGCACCATGATTATTTACAATATATATGTATCATGTATATTTAATGCATTAGGGTTAGAACCGGGGTGTTACAACTATACTTCCATAAAGGGAAGCATGGATCTCGAGACCTGGAAAAATCCTAGTATAGAAGAGCAGCATTCAAAACTCTTATATGGTAATTCAGAGTCATATCATGCAGAGCCACACAAAGGTATCGATAATGAATACATTGAGAAGTAGTGTTGTGAAAAGACGGATGTGATGCAGTTAGTAGAATATCAGTCTCAACTATCATCTTCACATATAGAGTTTCCTTATGATTCGGAGCCACTTGGGGCTTATATAGTGAGTTATCATCCGATAAGCCTTGATGATTAGTATGATGGTGTAGTCAATCTGCCTCATCCTTCCGATTTGTACATCAACCCTGTTAGCACTCAAAATATACCTAAGGTTGTGAAAGGCAATCTCAAGGTAACAGCAAAAACCAATTTAGACCGTATTTTTGACCTATTATAGTCAGAGAGGGATCTCTCACTATTTACAAAGGTTTTATACTCAATATATTCAATCAAAGACAATCAGAAGGTCATATTTCTGATGGGACAAATAGGACAAGTTTGTTTTAAAAGACTTGGTAGGACATCTATGGAGGAGACCATTGGGCAATGGAGTCAACAATCAGATCTGAAATAGGTTGCATGAGGTAAGGTTTTGAAGGTTTATGAACAGAGGAAAGGTAGGCACCATTTCCTCGGTCTTGAGGTATTAGCGGGTTGATTAGTAGACAAAGGGAGACATCCCATCAAACATAGCACCTAACTAGGGTGAATTCTGGAAGACTTTAGAAGAAAATGTTTTGAAAATGCTTGAACAATGGACCTAGATCATGCAATATGAATTCTAGACCATAAACACTAATGCTCAAGCATGAAAGAAAATACAAAATGGAGTGGGAAATAGGATAAACGGTCACATAAAGAAATTACATATTGAATAAAAAGATGGCACAGGAATCTCTACCATGAAAAGGTTTAACATTCCAACTCTGCAAATTTTATTCATCTACTGGAAATTTGAAGCCATTACAATGTAGAGCCTCTCTTCTCTTGAAAATCGAACCCTAAAACTATCAATTAAATTTTAATTTATAGCAGAATAACCTGTACCTAACCTTGAATTTGAAACCTAACTGAACTCTAAAAATAGAAACAGTTACAACAAATTTCCTTCATTTCAGGATGCAGACTGCTGAATAATAAGTTTCAAAGTTTCTCCTGCATATCTCTATTGGTGAAAGTTGTGTGAAATATGGGAGAAGTTTTTGTAATTGGCCATGTGTGCTACAAACCCCATGTCTTATTTTCTATAAATTCACCTCTAGCTTCTCGAAATCTGCCTTTGAAACTGATGAGTCAAATAGTAAAATTGTAAATTTCTGGAAAATAACCTGTGAAGATCTTTTAAATTATCCCAACCTGTGATAACTGTGTAAAAATAGAAGGAGTATTTTGATGATAGGCCTGTTAGGAATACAAAACTCTCTCAGTTTTGGAAAATTAAATTCCATTTGTCTGAAACAATTCTTTGAATTTGATGGCTGAAATAGTCCTTTGGAAAACATGAAACATTGCCTGTAAAACTGACTTTTTTTTATCCTAATGCATAGCACCTGTGTGAAAAATGAAAGAGGTTATTGTGGATACGCGTGTTGTGAAGAAAATCCTCTCTCAGTTTCTCAGAATTCATCTTAACTTGATGTAAACAATCCTTTGAATTTGATGACTAGAACAGTCATTTTGAAATATGAACATTTTCCCTCTAAAGATGACTTTGATTCTCCCAATCCTTAGCACCTGTGTAAAAACTGAAGGAGGTTATTGTATATTATCATGTTATGATGAAAAACCTCTTTCATGTTTTTAAAATGATTCTTTTTTTACCAGAAATAGTTCTTTGAATGAAATGACTAAAACAGTCATTTTCATGAAATAATTCTTCTTCTTCTCACCCGCAGCATGCAAACAAAAATGAATTTACCTAAGTCAACTCATTTTTTATAGACCAGCTCATTCTGGGACCCTTACCAAGTTGTTTTTCCTTTACTGCTTTCCTCATCGGAACTCACCAAAAGTTACCACGTGGAAAGCAGTTTAAAATTCCGCTACCACTCTTCCCTTTTAATTATCTCACAATTTCACACTCCAGAATAGAATGGGACCATTGATGGGATTTCAATTTTTGTTTGAACCGTTGGATTAAAATCTGTAGCAAATCTTCAATTAAGTTTGCTGCAAATAAATTATCTCAATATTATTTATTGCGAAAAATTCATTTGGATTAGATCTTGGTAATCTATCCACCGTGTCTTCTTTCAGAATGATATCCTGATATCCAAAAGATCACACATTTAATGTATATCAACCAATCCATTAATATTTCCAATGGTATTTTGTTGCTGACGTGAAAAATCTTCCGTAGACATTTACAACAAATTCTACATATGGTTGCACAAAAGTAATCACTTTCTTAATAATTTTTTTTTTAAAACTTTCTGGAAATATATCCCACATGCAACAGATGACTCTCCTTTTCATTACTTATATGTGCCGGTGGTTTGATTATACCTTAAGGAACAAAGAAAGGTAATAGATCTTTTCAAAGCTTAGCGCTTGAACCTTCATGGAGGACTTGGTTTGGTGAGTACGAGGTCCCTTTTTTGGCTTGGACAAAGTAAATTCTTTAATATCCAAAATTATATAAGCTTGAATAAAAATCCAATCATTGGTTTATAAAACCCATTTTATAAATTTCATTCAAAAGTGAATAAAACTTTTTGCCCCACTTGTGAAAAAATTATTTCTCTTTTTACCTAAAATTCCTTTAATTTCTTTTCTTTGCCAACTTGGAAATACATTAATGAGAAAAGTTTGGAAACGAACTCAATCACCCATGAAAACTTAAAATTTTGAAGGGACTAAGACCAATTTTGACAAAAATAAATTTAGTGCTAACAACTGGCTCCAACTAGGGATGTTATCCTCCCTGCGAGGTAGCAAAGAACCCCGTAGACCAAGTGCCAAATCCATTGGGTTTCTCTTAATTTTTCTCTGAAATCCTCAACCTATTCTAAACTGAACCATCAACTGAAACCATTTTGCAAACAAATTCCACTCTGTTAACCTGTAACCTGTCACCTGTCACCCCTTCTCTGAAGACTAAAAACTAACTGTAACTGCAAACTTGAACCTGTAACTGAATTGCACTTGAAATTGAAACCAAACTGAAAAGTGCTGAAAGAAATGCTCGCCATGTCGAGCTTATTCATGCCTACCTATCCTAATTAACTAAGAACAAATGCCCAATCAATAAAAATTCAAGTTCCAATGAAGCCAATCAAGAAATTTATCCAATAATTCCATTTCTTCCTCATGCTTGATTGAAATTAGAACAGAAGAACAAAATAGCAATAGGCTATGATGAAAAATTTATCTTTTGTTGCAAACGCATAACCAACTACTCCATCTGAAAAATTTATCCATGTATTCTACTACTGGATCATAAAAAGCATGAGAACCTTCAATATACTCTGTCATTTGTTTACCCTTAGAAGGCTTTCCAAAAAGTAACTCTTCTTGCATGCTGTTAGACCGACCTTTAAAAGAGCTTTGAAAGGAATTCTCATGATTGTTTTTAAATGATATATCAGCAACTTCATTTAATATTTATAAATTTACAACTCCATTCTTCTCAAGCACTTCAAGAAGAATATCATTTTGTTCTTCAACAAGGTTAAGCAGAAAGTTGTCTTCTTGACAAAACGTTTATGAATTGGAAAGATTTAAAGAAACATCCCATTGAGAGTCCTCATCTCCTTATTTGTGATCCCTTTGTTTATTGCACACTGTTGGTTCTTTCACATACTGAGATTGATGGCATGATTGCTCTTCCTTTTCATTATATATAAGTAGACTAAAATTTTATTTAAAACCATCACTAACATAATTTTTAACAAGCTGACCGCAATCTTCAGAAAAACCATCAAGAGTATAACCCTCTTCTTTCACATCACAAGGTTAATCATCTTCATGCTCATATCTTTTTTCCAATTCTAATCCAAGGTCTGATTTCTCTTTAATTGCTTTTTTAGAAAATAAATATATGGAGGGACTGTAAGATTGAAAATTTGCAGAATCGGATTTTTTTATGTAATCACCCACAGAAGCATTAGAACTTAGAGGAAATTGCTACTGGAAAAAGGAATTTTATGATTGGGAATAAGCAGCCTCATCTTGAAACAAAAATTAGGAAGTTGAATAATATGAAGAAGGGTTTGATTGACCATCCCAACTTCCTTCTTGGTCACACAAATATTGACAAGACTGCTGCAAATTATCATCTACTTCAAGAAAAGAAATGTAGCTGGTTGAATCATAGTTTTGGCTCATGTCTCTTTCGGTCGAGGAAGAAATTATTAACTGCTGAGATTTTTCTTGAATGTGAAGACAACTAATTTGTATTTCTTTTTTCTGAAATGGGTTCTCATATAAAATTTCTAAAATATCTTCATCCACTAACTCATCATCACTATACATGTTTTCCAAATCTTCAATGAAACCTTTAACATACGTACAACAATATTGAACCAACAACAAGGAGGGGTATTGGTTTTTGTAATGTTCATGAAATACTGTATGAAAATCAGTAAGGGAAAACAAACTTTCTAATGGTAACCCTTCATACCATGACCTTGCATCTCCTTCTAAATTAGCCATGAACATTTTCATTAAAGAATCCTCATGCAATTTAACTCCCAGCTTATGTATATGCATATGAAATCTAACCAAATGAAGGGAAGCATCATCATTCTTTTGATATTTAAACTTTGGAAGACATGTTTGCTAATCTACTCTAGGTATTCGATTTGGAAAACCACGAATGTGAGCATGATTCATAGGAGCACACCTTGCAGAAAAAGAACTCATATCAAAAAATGAATAAACTAAATCAACTCTTCAAACTTTGCAATCTTTTGACAGTGGAGTTGCCATAGGAATTCTGAAAACTGGATTCTTCGAAGATGGAGTCACCAGGTGAAAGATGCACAACCTTGCTGATATCTGATTATTGTTCACCATCAAGAATAAAATTTGAAACTATGTCGTTCATACCCAGGGAAGATTTGAACCTTTGTTCCTCGGCAACAATGCCAATCTGTTAGCACTCAAGATATACCTAAGGTTGTGAAAGGCAATCTCAAGGTAACAACAAAAACCACTTTAGACCGTATTTCTGACCTAAAACAGTCAGAGATGGATCTCTCACTATTTACAAATTTTTTATACTCAAGATATTCAATCAAACACAATCAGAAGGTCATATTTCTGATGGGACAAATAGGACAAGTTTGTTTTAAAAGACTTGGTAGGACAGTCATGGAGGAGACCATTGGGAAATGGAGTCAACAATCAGATCTGAAATAGGTTGCAAGAGGTAGGGTTTTGAAGGTTTATGAATAGAGGCAAGGTAGGCACCATTTCCTCGGTCTTGAGGTATTAGCGGGTTGATTACTAGACAAAGGGAGACATCCCATCAAATAGAAAACCTAACTAGGGTGAATTCTGGAAGTCTTTAGAAGAAAATGTTTTGAAAATGCTTGAACAATGGACCTAGAGCATGCAAGATGAATTCCATCCCATAAACACTAATGCTCAGGAATGAAAGAAAATACAAATTGGAGTGGGAAACAGGATAAACAGTCACATAAAGAAATTACTTACTAAGGAAAAAGATGGCACAGGAATCTTTGCCATGAAAAGGTTTAACATTCCTCCTCTGCAAATTTTATTCATCTACTGAAAACTTGAAGCCATTACAATGTAGAGCCTCTCTAATCTTGAAACTCCAACCCTAAAACTATCAATTACATTTTAATTTATATCAGAATAACCTCTACCTAACCTTGAATTTGAAACCTAACTGAACTCTAAAAATAGACATAGTTACAACAAATTTCCTTCATTTCAGGAAGCGGACTGCTGAACAATAAGTTTCAAAGTTTCTCCTACATATCTCTAGTGGTGATAGTTGAGTGAAATTAGGGAGAATTTTTTGTAATTGGCCATGTCCACTACAAACCCCATGTCTTATTTTCTCCAAATTCACCTCTAGCTCCTCGAAATATGCCTTTGAAACTGATGACTCAGATAGTAAAATTGTAAATTTCTGGAAAATAACCTGTGAAGATATTTTAAATTCTCCCTACCTGTGATAACTGTTTAAAAAATGAAGGAGGATTTTGACGATAGACCTGTTAGGAATACAAACCTCTCTCAGTTTTGTAAAATTAAATTCTATTTGTCTGAAACAATTCTTTGAATTTGATGGCTGAACTAGTCCTTTGGAAAACATGAAACATTGCCTATAAAACTGACTTCTTTTCTCCTAACTCATAGCACCTGTGTGAAAAAGGAAAGAGTTTATTGTGGATATGCATTTTGTGAAGAAAATCCTGTCTCATTTTCTCAAAATTCATTTTCATTTGATGTAAACAATTCTTTGAATTTGACGACTAGATTAGTCATTTTGAAATCTGAACATTTTCCCTCTGAAGATCACTTCGATTCTCCCAATCCTTAGCACCTGTGTAAAAACAGAATGAGTTTATAGTATATCATCATCTTATCATGAAAAACCTCTTTCATTTTTTGAAAATTCTTCTTTTTTTACCGAAAACTGTTCTCTGAATGAAATGACTAAAACAGTCATTTTCATGAAATAATTCTTCTTTTTCTCACCCACAGCATGCAAACGAAAATGACTTTACCTAAGTCAACTCACTTTTTATACACCATCTCATTCCAGGACCCTTACCAAGTCATTTTTTCTTTACCACTTTCCTCAGCGGAACTCACCAAAAGTTTCCACGTGGAAAGCGATTTAAAATTCCACTACCACTCTTCCCTTTTAATTATCTCACAATTTCGCACTCCGGAATAGAATGGGACCATTGATGGGATTTCACTTTTTGTTTGAATCATTGGATTAAAATTTGTAGCAAATCTTCAATTAAGTTCTCTACAAATAAATTATCTCAATATTATTTATTGCAGAATATTCATTTGAATTAGATCTTGGTAATCTATCCACCGTCTCTTCTTTCGGAACGATCTCCTAGTATCCAAAAGATTACATATTTAATGTACATCAATTAATCCATTGCTATTTCCAATGATATTTTGTTTCTGATGTGAAAAAATATGCCGTAGACATTTACAACAAATTCTACGTATGGTTGCACAAAAGTAATCACTTTCTTAATAAGTTTTTTTTTTTAACTTTCTGGAAATATATCCCACATGCAACAGACGACTCTCCTTTTCATTACTTATATATGCTGGTGGTTTGATTATACCTTAAGGAACAAACAAAGGTAATAGATCTTGTGAAAGCTTAGTGCTTGAACCTTCATGGAGGACTTGGTTTGGTGAGTACGAGGTCCCTTTTTTGGCTTGGACAAAGTAAATTCTTTAATATTCAAAATTATATAAGCTTGAATATAAATCCAATCATTGGTTTATAAAACCCATTTTATAAATTTCATTCAAAAGTGAATAAAAATTTTTTCCCCACTTGTGAAAAACTTATTTCCCTTTTTTGGCTTGGACAAAGTAAATTCTTTAATATCCAAAATTATATAAGCTTGAATATAAATCCAATCATTGGTTTATAAAACCCATTTTCTAAATTTCTTTCAAAAGTGAATAAATTTTTTTTCCCTAGTTGTGAAAAACTTATTTCTCTTTTTGCCTAAAATGCCTTTAATTTCTTTTCTTTGCCAACTTGGAAATAGCTTAATGAGAAAAATTTGGAAACGAACTCAATCACCCATGAAAACTTAAAATTCTGAAGGAAATAAGATGAATTTCGACAAAAATAAATTTAGTGGTAACAAACCCTATCCAGTCATGGATAGAAGAAGCCTACACAAGCACTTACCAGTTTGGGAGGAAGTTTGACGACATTATTCATGCCTATGATTTCCCATCCATCCCTCCCCTTCCAGATCATCACGCCGGTTTGCATTTTCTAAATAAAGTATCCTTACTTTGGCTGGTAACCAAAGACAAGGAAAATAATTTTTATGTTAATAAAATGCTTAGGTGGTTACATTGGATTTTTTATTACACCTAACCTTTTTATACCATGCTTAGAGTAGGAAAATAAGCTCCTAAAAGAGAGAGCATTTACTTTCTGCATTTCATTTTTGTACTTAGCTATAATAAAAATTTTCTTTCATTAGTTAGTTACATTTATTTTGTTTAAATAAAACAGCCTAATGGTTCATTTGGATTTTATATAAAGCTTGTGCTACTGAGGTTTTTTTGTCAAGTTGAGATGTTTCTATAGGGTGTATAAACCAGAGTTTATGGTGTTCTCGTATCCTCTCCTTGCCCTATGACCAGATCGAGCACACATCCCATAGTTGGAGCCAAATGTTACCAACTAAGTTGTACTTAGTGGTTTTTTATCAAGTGAGCCTGGTGAATCGGACAAAGATGATTTGTTTGGACTTCAGAAGACCTTCGAAAGTGCCTCTGGGAAGTGCTTGTTGTACTATATCACATGTTCATACCCCATAGAGGAGTTGTAATAAAATGTTATAGCATGATAGTGTCTGTAAAAGACTCAGTCTCTTAGACTTTATTTGTCAATTCGATCATCCCAGGGTGTTTTTTCCCTTGGTTATTATTGGTTGTTGAACAAACGACTGATAATTTCTGAGTTTTTCACTCAATACTTCCAAAGTTGGGGTGGTCGGCTTGGAATTTAGGCCTATTGAGTTTATTAGAGTCTATGTGTCAATGTATAAACATGCTAGGAATTATTGTCGAGTCATATGAACATGTCTAAGTCCCCTTAGGTTTTTATTTTATTTTATTTTTTATTTTTTTAATTTTTCCACAAAACTTAGGCTATTTTTTAATAGTTTAATTGGAAAAATTGGTTTTGTAATAAAAGTGGGATCAATAATCAGTTTCAACCATAGGGGTGCTCATTTTCAAGCTAAGAGTACCATGTAAACCAATAGACCCACTTTTTCCAAGTTTTAAGTGATTTTCCATCACTCGGGTCAGAAAGCCCCTAAAATCAATTCTTGATTATTTTAATTGATAAATTGATGAATAATGGAGCAAATCCAAAATCCTAGATCACTGGATTCTCAACATATTTGATTGAAATTAGTCTCATCGGCACCAGATTAACCAGAGATTACAATTCCTTGACTGAAGGATCTAATCAGGGCAGATCCAGAGTTGAACTTTAGCCTCCTTTATGGGGAGTTGCACCCTCTCTCTCTCCTCCACATTTGTGGGCTCTTCTGGAAGCTCTATGGTTGATGATTCAGTCAGTAGGTTGATGTGTCAGCTCAATTAGCCCTCCGATTGACAGTTAGAATCAGTGGAAGATCAAGTCAGCTTCAGATCAAGCATTGATGGACTCTCCTTCAGCTGCAGTTGTCTATCTCCTTGGGATTTGTGCCCCCTCTGGGCTGGGGTTTCAATTTTTTGTATAAATAAAGCATGGCTGCCTCCTTTCTGGAGGGTGAGATTTGGATTGAGGAGCTATTGCTGTTGTAGTACTGTGTAATATATTTTGCTATTGGAATAAACTGAAGCTTTGGAGGCCAAAATGGTGTAATGCTCTTATGTGTGTGGAATTAACATTGTCTTGTAGCTTTTGTTGTTACCGGTGTCTTTCTCTCAATTTCTGCATCTGAATCATTTCTGGCTTGAATGATTCAGCTGAATCAATAGGAGTATAGTTGGGAAAATAAGATTACTTTTTTTTCAATATCTCATAGCATATATGTTTGAAGATTTAGATTATACATGTTTAAATAAGTTTATTTGCATGTAATCCCTCTCTTTTTTCATATATCTCTATCCAGATCTCATAAGGTTTTTGTGCAGGATTGTTTGTTAGTTTTCAGGTAGTAGGGGTTGGATGAATTCTGGATCTAGCTTGAATCCACTAGGCATCCAACTATTTTGTGAAGTAATTGTCCCTAGACATTCCACTAACTAGTCTTTTTTGCATATCCATTCCAGCAACAAGCGCTCTTCTTTTCCTCTTCCTCCTTCAATTTTTTTCAAAATCAGTCCGGTTACTTGTTTTGGAACATTAAAATTGTTTAGATATATCAATTTCAGAATTCATTTTACATAGATCTTTTTTCCTTAAAGCTCATAAACTAGATCTCATTCCTAAAGAAATTTTACAAGCATTCTAGATCTCGTTTTAGGGAAAATTGTCATTTTTCAAGGCTGTGAAAGTAGATCTAAAGCTTGTTGAATGCATGGTTGTTTCCTAAGAATCTAAAATTTTATATTCAGAAATTTAAGTGCTTCATATTGGCTGCCCCAAAAGCAGGCCAAGATCCCAAGGAAATCTTGCTTTCCTTGGTTCTTTTTCCGCCTCTTTAAAAACTAATTTTAACTTAGAATTTTTGGGTAAAAAGTGTGTTCATCCAAAAGTACTTTCAAAGTAATTTTGGGAATATTTAAGTGTGATAAGCTTGATTTTTTTAGCATTTATAACAAAAAAGAGGAGGAGCTGCTGTCTAGAAAGCATTTTCGGACCATTCGAAACCCACCAGGGGGTTTCCATCTTCCCAAAATTTCAAAATTTTGCAATTTGTAAACCTTTGGTCTCATTCCATATAAGGACCAAGTGGATTAATTTCAGATTGCTGATATTGTAATTTCTACTAATAAAAATAAAAATCTCTTCAAATAGGCTCTTTCGAGCCTATTCACCATCCCCCTTGGGGGAATTCGCGTCTGTGTCATTTTTACATTTTTTCATCCGTTTTCAATATAGTGTAGTTATAATCTATAGGGGTAGTATACTTTGACTTATAATAATTGTCATATTCCATATCGGGTGGTTTCAAATTAATGTTAATACTTACCCCATGAGCTTCCTTTTGAGCTGAAAGGTGAAGAAAGGGTCGTGGTAGTCTAATTAGAAAATTGTGGTTTGATTATTTATTTATGCTTCATCCGCTATCATTAATTTTTTTAATAATCATAATAAAATCAACCCCTCCTTGATTCCCCGATTTAGGTCCACTTGGACTGAAAGAGGTTCCTGAAGGGTTTTCTTTATAATAAGAACACCTCTTTTAAAATTTACTAAAAATAACAAAGACTCCAGTGTGTATGCTCTATACTTGGTTGTGGTTCGTCCAATCAATCAAGTTGCATCAAAAGCACTTGAGTTACTATATTAATTAGTCTTCACCTCCCAAATTGACAAACCATCAGGCAAAAATCCAACGCCTCGAATGAACTATAAACAGTGGCAAAATACCCAAAGGAGTGGGAACAACTGGAAAGTGACCTCGAGGCACCGATCTCTTTCACACCCTGATGGGTGTGTTACAAACACAGTCTCCAAGACTCCATTCCATCCCACAAATACCTTGCGGGTAGTTGTGAAAGTTCACTTTTGGACATACTCCAAGTACCCCTCGGGTATATCTGGAGTCCCCTGTTTTGCCTAATTTAATCCATTCACATTCTACATTAATTTAAAGTCTACCAAGAGAAATTTGCAAAACATTCTTTCAAGCGCATGCAAGCACATTATTTTCTCTGTTGACTCCATTTAAGGCATTGGTGATTTATTTGATCAATTCTTTCCATTATATATATATTGAGTGTCATTACTGTGCTTATCTGCTTTAAATATTGCATTTTGTTATCTTTTGTTTCCACTGGTTAATTTCAGAAAACTCCTAAACAACTTAATCAATATAGCACCATCACACTAAGTAATTATCCTTAGGAATTTAATAGGGTCCACCCCCCTTGGCTTCATTAGGAGTTAGCCTAAACGGAGTGTTGCCACCTTTCACACACCTGGGTCACGTGGCAGAAATCTTCAAGCAACTCGGTGTGTCCTTGGGGGCAAGTCTTGAGCCAAGGTTGTCACCTTGTTCTTGACTCCTCCGTTTAGGCTCAACTCCTAACAAAGCCAAGGGGGGTAGACCCTATTAAGTTACTAAGGAAAAATTATTTAGTATGATGATGTTAAACTAAATGAGTTACTTAGGAGTTTGAAAATTAACCATAAACAACCATAGATGACAAGATACAAAATGAGCGCACAAAAGCACAATGCTGAGACACAATATATGTATATATAAAGAAAATAGCTAGTGCCTTAAAATGGATTCAAAAGATAATCAATGTACTTGCATGTCCTAGGAATGAATGTTTTGCGATTGCCTCTTGGTACGTTTTAATTTAATGTGAAATATGAGTTGATTAAAATTAGGCAAAGGGGGGGGGACTCCAGATATACCCGAGAGTACTTGGAGTATGTCCAAAACTAAACCATCATGACTACTCGCAAGGAATATGTGGGATGAATGGAGTCTCTGAGGCTATTGTTCATAATGCACCCGCAAGTGTAACAAAGATCGGCACCCCGAGGTCACTTTTCAGGAGTTCCCGCTTCCTTTGGGTATTTTGCCACCGTAATGGTTTGATCTAGGTGTTGGATTTTCACCTGATGGTTTGTCAATTTGGGAGAGTGAATCCTAATTATTCTAGTCACTCAAGTGCTTTTGATGCAGCTTAACTGATCGGACGAACCGCAGCCAAGTGCAGAGCATACACACCGGAGTCTTGTCAATTTTAGTAAAGTTTGAGATGGGTGTTCTTGTTAAAAAGAAAACCCTCCAGGAACCTCTTTCGATCCAAGTGGATCTCAATCAGGGAATTGAGGGGTTAATTTTATTAAATCTGAAGAAATAGTTGATGAAAAAGAAAACAAAGATACACAATGCCGATTCTCTAATTATTCCTACCACACATCTCTTTCCCCTTTTGGGTCAATCGGGAAGTCGTGGCGTAAGTATTAAATTACTTTGAAACCTCAGATATGGAATATGGAATTGATAATAAATCAAATTATACTACCCTACAGATTAGAACTACACTAGATTGAAAAGAGACGAACAAAATGTAAAAAATTGACACAGATGCAAATCCCCCCAGGGGGGATAGTGAATAGGCTCGAAAGAGCCTATTCAAAAGGACCTTTTATTTTTATTAGCAGCGATTTAAAATGTCAGCAAATTGAAATTGATGTTCTTTGGTCCTTGTTATCTTGGATCCAAAGGCTTACAACAAGCTTGTAACAAGCTAGAATTAAAACACAGCGGTGGGGGAAGCTTCCAGGAAGCTCTGGTTCGTCCAAGAGTCAAAAATTAAGCAGAGTCTCCTTCTATTTTTTGTTAGACCTGCTAAAAAACAGCGATAAATTAAAATCAAATGTGCCCAAACACACTTTAAAAGTGTTTTGGGTCACAACACTAGTTACTGAAAAAAACTAAGTAAAAATTTGTTAAGATGGGGTAATCCAGTTTTGCAAAAAAAGGAACCAAGGAATGCAAGATTTCCTTGGGATATTGGCTTGCTGTTTGGGCAGCCAATGAGATGTGCACTTTTATTGTAGAATATGAAACTTTAAAGTACAACAAAGGAAACTACCTTAAAAGCAAGCTACAAGTTTTCGTTAAAATGCTTGCAAAAAAGAGGATAATTTCAGCTAGATCTCTTAAAATATGACTTTATATACAAAACGGAACTAAGATATAAAATTAAGAAAGGATCTTACTAACTATATCTATATGTAATTTTCTTTGTGAGACAGATATAAGCAATAAGATTCTTTAAAAGTAACCAATTTGAAGGGAAATTAAGATTTTGAAGGAGGAAGAGAGAGAAAGAGTTTTGGAAGTCTAGGAATGTTGGGCTTTGGATTCTGCTTTGGTGGAACACCAAGGGACTATGTCATTCAGAAGATCTTGAAGATGAGGAAGATGCAAACCAGCTCAACCTCTTCTACAAGCGATATCACCTACAACTTAGAAATCCTTGCACAAACAGATGGTTAAAACACAGGTGCTACTGGAAGAGATAATTGGAAAGCATGCAATTAAACTTAAAATACATACAACTCCAATCGATCTGAAATAAGAAGCAGTAAGAGCATAAATCAAACTAGAATAAACTCTTACCCTAATAGGATGGATCTCTCTCCTTCAAGGCGAACAATTAACCAGCAAAAGCAGTGATAAATAACACAGATTATACCTCATAAGCATTTGACAATCACCATCCACACATGAAGAGCATTACACCATAGATCTTGCCTCCAAAGATTCTTTATTCCAGAATAATAAACAATACAATACAAGATAAACAACACCTCTATCCTAGTTCTAACTAGCCTGGAAGAGGCTGCTTGTGCTTTGATTTATACAAAAACCAAGATATCTAGCCTAGGGGGTGCAAATCCCAAGGAGACAGATCAAATCAGCTGATGGAGAGTCAATCAATGTAGATATGAAGTTGAACTAAGCCTACTTTTCAATGAGGGGCTTGATTGAGCTGACACATCAACCCATAAACCAACACATCAGTCCACAGAGCTCCCATGAGAGCCCACACGTGTGGAGGAGAGAGAGAGGGCACAATTCCCCCTAAAGGCTACTGAAGATCAACTATGGATCTGATTTGATCACCTCCTTCAGTCAAGGATTTGTCAGATCCACTCAATCTGGTTTAGATCTGACTGATTTCAATCAAATCGGCTGAGAATCCACTAATCTATGATTTTGGATTTGCTCCATTATTCACCAATTTATTAATTAAAATAATCAATAAATGATTTTTTGGGGCTTTCTAACCTGAGTGATTAAAAATCACTCAAAACTAGGAAATAGTGGGTCCATGGGTTTACATGGTGCTCTTAGCTTGAAAATGAGCACCCACATGACTAAAATTGATTATTTGGCCCACTTTTATTACAAAATCAAATTTTCCAATTAAACTATTAAAAATTAGCCTAAGTTTTGGAAAAATTAAATTTTAATAAAAAACACTGAAAAAACTAAAAATTTGAAAAATTGAAAAAACTAGGGGGACTTAGACATGTTCATATGACTTGACCATGATGTCTAGCATGTTTATACATTGACACATAGACTCTAATAACCTCAATAGGCCTAAATGCCAAGCCAACCACCCCAACTTTGGAGGTATGGAGTGAAAAACTCAGAAATTATTAGTCATTTATTCAACAACCAATAATAACCAAGGGAAAAAACACCCTGGGCTGATCGAATTGACAAATAAAATCTAAGAGACCGAGTCTTTTACAGACACTATCATGCTAGAACATTTATTACAATTCCCCCATGGGGTATGAACATGTGATATAGTACAACAAGGCTTCCCAGAAGCAAGACTAAAGGTCTTCTGAAGTCTGAACAAGTTATCCTTGTTCGGTTCACCAGGCTCACTTGATAAAAAACCACTAAGTACAACTTAGGTGGTAACATGAAGGATTCAAGAAAAAGGTGACAGCCTTGACTCGAGACTTGCCCCCAAGGACACACCGAGTGGCTTGAAGATTTTTTCTACGTAACACAGCTGTGTGAAAGGCAGCAACAGGGTCTGGGCTAAATCCTCAACTATCGAGTAGTTGGGTGCAGCCCTAGCATTGGGATTGTGCAAAGTTTTCTTGAAGACACCTTTCGGTATCTTGGGCATAGGTTCAACAGGTTTTTCAATCATGAGAGGGTTGGAAGTTTCACCTATCAACTTACCCTTCTCCAAAGCCTCTATCTCATAGTTCTTGTTCCTAGTCTGGAATAAAGTCTAGGATCGAACCATGTTGATATAATTAGGGTCAGGAGCATTTGGGGTGCCCCCTGCTACAAAGCTGAATTCTGTCCTTGGGGAAAATGATCCTTCAGGACAGTTGATTGTTGGCCTTTTAGCAACTTCTGAGATTGGTCAATAAGGGGACATTGATGGGTCAGGTGATCTTCATGGCACAACTTACATGGGAATTTCACCTTCTTCTTTTCTTTTTTTTTCCCCATCAACATTGTTTGTGGGTTTTTGCTTGTTTTGGTTTCCCTCACCTTTCTTTCCTTTCTTCTTTTTCCCATCGGGCTACTGATTGCCATTTTGAGAGGATTGCACAAAAACATTTGCATTCTGGGGTGAGGAAGCATCCTTTGCTGCCTTCGTTGTAGAATGTTTGACATACAACTCATGGAGCTGTTTAGCCAAAGACTCTACAATGGGAGTTTTCACAAAACCAACCACACCATTGGCATGGGGTCTAGGCTTAGGTTTCTCTACATTATGCATTGGCCTCAGTGTATGATGGATGATCTCATATAAAATACCAGATTGAGAATATATCAAATCTCACTGCTGGGCCCTGAAGATAGCCTCTTCCTCATTTGCCAGTCCCGAAGTAGATACATCCTTAGATATATATGGAAATAGGGATTTAAGGAACCATTCTAGTAAAAAATCAGGAGGAATAGTGTCTTTTATAAGGCTCTTCCTTCTTCTCCACTCTTGGATGTGATCAAAAATATGAGTGGCCTTGTCCTGCCAAAAGGTAGACAACAAGTCTATCCCGAAATCATATCAGACAAGAAGTTGGAAGTGACTAAGGAATACATTAGCCAAGTCCCAAAAACTATCAAACACAATAGAGGGCAGTTCAATGTACCATTTTGTTGTGGTACTGGTCAGATTTATTTGGAACAATTTCAACCGAACTATATCATCATTCAGTGAGTTGGAAGAGCACCACAAGTGGAAAGTGGTGACATGAGCTCCTGGATCATCACCAACTTTGCCTTCAAATTTTGGGATATCCAAGGGTAGCTTGGTAGGAATAGGTGGCCAGGAGGAGTTATGTCTCACCAGGTCATTCATTAACTTTGATAAGTCTGGAAAGTTTAAAGTTGTCAGGAAAGGGAGCTTGGGTCTAACCAGAGCATTGAAAGTACCAGCTTGGGGATTAGAGGGACTTTCCCCCATGTTCCCAGATCTGAAGGTGGGGTTGCCCCCTGCTACCGGTTGCGAAGTGGTCGGGCCGCTTTGGAAGGGATTCCAACCATAAGCCAGTGAATTTTTTATGTGCAGTGCAGTGTATGAGGTTTGAGCTACCCTAGTCGATGCTGGGGTTTGGAACACAGGAGCAGGTATCCCTCCTCTAAAAAGCAAGAAAGGAGAGCTCATGAAAGGAGCTGAAACTGGAGTTTGAAAACCTTGACCATAAGGATTAGGGTTTCCAAACTGCACCCCTACATATGCCAGTGTTGGACCTACATATGGAGTGGATGGGGGAATGTGCCCCCCATTCCAAGGAAAACCCTGGAAAAATGATGAGGATACTATAGGACCACTTTGAGTAGTGTGTGCGAAGGAAGTAGGAACTGAAGGTACACTAGGAATCCCATTGACCACTCCACCAGAAGTACTTGCTAAATTTGTGGGAGCCGGTGGTTAAACCACACAGATAACTGGAGTTAAAGGTGTAGTAGGTATACTTGTTCTAGGGGCACCAACCAGGGGAGGTGGAACCCCTTCAGCCGAAGCGACTGAGGTGGATGTAGAAGAACCTTCTCCTATAGTAGACATTAGTCTGCATAGAGGGACACCAATCACAAGTGAATTGAAAGGACTCACCTAGACGATCACAGGATTGTTTAGGTCAGTTAGAGGTGAATTAAAGTTCCTTACAAACTCGTTATCCTGCAAGTCTTCTATATCAACTGTATTTAAATCAAACTAGTTTTCCCTAAATTCTAGTTCACCCAGAACTTCACTAACTCCTATCGGTTCAAAAGAACTGTCTGTGTCTAATATCTTCCTTTGAGCGCGAGGTGGAGGTTCCAATGTAATAAGCGGAGGAAGTTTTTGCAACCTTCATGACCTTCTGACAGATTGGTCCTCCACAATTGTAAATTTGACTCTTCACACCCTAAGGTCGGTTAAACATAGACAAACCACAAAGAAATCACTACAAAATTTTCTAAAGTCTCAACAATCACAAGGGGTATAAGATATGCTTTCCCGAAGAAAGCTGAGAGATAGTTTCTTGTCATCTTTGAAGAGGTTCTTAGGCACAAGCAGAGGAATCACCCACCACCCTCCTACACTTTCAACAAGGGTCAGCTTCCAAGCTCGTCCAAGGTGAACTAGAAATAGCCTTTCAGTTTACCAGTGTATAAACCCTGGATGTCAAAGAGACTAAAGGCTACCTTAACGATATCAATAAATTGGGGGGACAGTCGCAATCCTGGTTCGTACGCATGGGCAGGGTAGCAAAGCCTGAAACTCTGTCTAGGACAGAATCCATAAATGTGCAAAAAACTTGGTCTATGTTTTGACAAGGAATTGGAGGGTTATCTCCTCAGTCCAAGCCTCCACGCAGCCTCATTCTTAACTCTCATTTGAGAGGAGCTTCCGAGATACTACCAACATAGAGAAAGATTTAACTATCGATTTTCCAACTATGTCTGAATTTAAACACTTGTGGAGAGTTTACATCTCCTAGCCCACAAGTCTAGCCTAAGCTAGTAGGTGTATGACCCTTTGAAAAAAAACTTACTAATAAATTTTAAATTTTAGCGTTCATTTTAAGGGTTGTTCTTAGTCAAAGGGTAAGTGGCGTGAATGATTATGATATAATAGACTCGATAAGAAAAGTAAAAAAGGTGTATGAAATGAATTCCAAAACAAATTACAACTACTTAAAACAAGCTTTTTTTCTTTATGTAAATATGAGCTAATGAAATTACAACTAAGTATGAGAAGACTAAGACTTATTTTTGTAATTTTTGAAATTTTATTCGAAAATACTGGAAAACTACTATATGCAACTAAATGAAAAAGTATCAATTTTTTTTTTCAAATTTT
>LPNX010488032.1:880-35427 GCA_001517045.1 Pseudotsuga menziesii | reverse complement strand
AAAAGTGTTTGGGTCAATATCTCTCGAAATTAAGGGTATTCTTTAATATCCCACGATCGCACGTGCTATGTGAGAGGTTCACTAAGTGAAGTCCCCGTGCCTCCACTACTACCATAGGAATGGTTTTGGTGCAGGAAAATCTTGATAGTCAGGAGCACGTGATCTATTACGCTAGTAAGAATCTCATAGATACCTAAACTCGATACTCACATGTGGAAAATTTAGCATTTTCTATACTCACTACATCTTGCTTCGCACTACCACCATATTGGCAGATCAGAACCCTATGTATTACATCCTGAATCGTTAGGTGCTAGGGGGAAAATAATCTCGATGGATAGTCATCCTAGAATAATTTGACCTGGAATTTTCCAAAGCCATGTAAAATAAATCCTTGGTCTTTGTTGAGCAAATGTGTGATCTTCCCAGTGCTTCGATGGATTCTGAACCCAGTGATTCATTCCCGAATGAATTTTTGTTCCTAATAAGCACAACTGATCCGTGGTATGGACATTTAATCATTTATCTCAAGACACAAATATTTCATCCCACTCTATCCTGTGATGATCGTCGCCTTATCCGTCACCATGTGAAATACTACCTTATCTTGAATTATACTTTGTATAGGCGTGGTATTGATTCCATTATTCGTCGATGCCTTACTCATGAAGAGGTTGAACAAGTTTTGAATGATTACCACTCTGGATCATGCGGCGGTCATCTATCTGGGATGGCTACGGCCTAGAAAATCCTTTGCGCTGGCTATTTCTAGCCTTCACTCTTTAAAGATTGTCATGAGGATGTTAAGAAATGCCCACCCTGCAAAAAATTCTATCCAAAAAAATGCACCCACCCTACTCTGTTACACCCCGTCATTGTCGTTGGCCCTTTCGCCAAATGGGGGATTGATTTTATACATTGTAAGCCTACCTCAGCCGAGGGGCATGGTTACATCATCGTAGCCGTTGATTATTTTATAAAATGGGATGAGGCTATGCCTACATATGTAGAGGATGGTAAGACTGTTACGGAGAGAAATTCCTATGGCTTGGGGTACCACAACAGACAGCTTGACTCCAGAAATAAATCCTTTTCAATATGCAATAGAAATTAAATATCTAACACTAAAGGTGTAAATTTGAGCATATAGATCTGTAGACAAACACACAACTCACAAAGAAGATCTCAAATTTTACTCAGCAATTGAAGAATGAAACAGTGCAAAAGGCTTGCAGCTGTGAATGCTTTCATTAATCAAAAAAGTAATCTGAATGATAATTAAAATGAAGTAAAATGGCTTTAATAACCACAAGCAATTCGAATCCACATGAGGAATTTTGAATTGATTAGACTCTACTTGACTGTAGGTAACCAAGACTTGTCTAAATCACTATCGGAGGACCCAGTAGTTAACTGTCCTTGTCTAAATCATAACCGGAGTTCATCGGAGCTTTAAAACACAACCAAGTGTTACATTTAGTGTTTACTAATGGTTAACTGACTATGGTAGGTGAGAAATTCGCCCCACATGTGTGCAATCAATTAAACCTAGCGCTAACTAAATGTAGAGGGCTAGAACTGAATGTAACTGACTCCTAACTTGGCTTGACTAGTCATTAACTGAAGTGAACTGACCTTGGTTGGTTTCGGCACTCCCAGTTGCTTCCTAAATTGTAGGGATTGATCTAGGAGACTCCTAAACTTATGCAATCAAGTGAAATAAATGGAAATGAGCCTCAATTAGTGTTCCCCACACTTTGGTAACTGAAACATGTGCCCCAATTAGGTCAATTTTACCCAATGGTGCTAATGACTATAAATAGACTGGATGGACTCCCGATTTAGAAATGACTCCTGATTTAGACATATGACCAAATTTTTACAAGGGAGGATTAATAATCCTAACACCCCCCTGAATTCTAACTTGGACAAACTGTGGGCCCTGGTAACTAAGACCATAGGTCACCCATTACATCAAGTAAAGTAAGGTAACTGCTCAAAAACAAGGTGTTGGGGAAAAACCACATGGGAAAAAAACCCCCCTTCTAATTGAGCAGGTAGAATCAGGATCAATCTGGTTCTTCTGTGCATAGGTATCCTAGGGCCTGGCATGTGAACCTCTCCATCATTATGTCTGGAGGAATATTCCTCTTTGGAAGAAGAATAATATGCTCAACTAAATCAGAAATATAGACAGCTGCCAGATGAAGACTGGACCCATGTAGAGCAACTGAAGTCAACTAAAAAGTGAGGAAAGGTTCTTGAGAATTTAGAGAATGTGAAGAACACTCAAGAAACTGATATGTTGCAGCCATGAACATCAAACCATGAGTGGTAAGAACAGCCCCAAGTGTTAGGAGCAGGTGTCCAAGCGGATGCAGAAAATCTTCCTCTTTACTAGTTCTGTGAGGACATGAGCATGTGATCAATGGTAGAGAAGCACTAGGACTGTTGAGAGTGAATTATTGAGCTCCATAGTATGATATAGCTTCTGAAATAAATAATGAATCACATAATAAAATATCAGCAACCTCATATGAGGAAACTAACACCAAATCCCCATTAGCAGTTTTGAAGAGAAAGTGCGGTACTTGATTTTTCACACCGGAACTGGTGAGAGCAGCTACAAGCATGATTGAATGATTTTGAATTTTAAAATATGAACCAAATAATATCAGATCAGAAATTAAATCAGATCTAAACAGGTTCAAAACAGATCCAAAACTGTGAAATGGAATCAAATCCCCAGCAATAGTTTTGTAGGAGACTTGCGGTACTTGTTTCTTCTCACCGTTGATGAGAACAGCTACAAGCGGTACTGAAAGATTATGAATTTGATATATTAAACCAAGAAATATCAGATCAGATCTAAATAAGATCATATCAGATCCAATAAGGTTAATATCAGATTCAAATAAATGGTTAACCGAGACGGTGGATGCACAGCTTTCTTCTTCTTCAAAATTCTGAATTTTGATGCATGCAATCCTGTAGGAATTTGCTGGAAAAACTAGATCATGGGGAGCGAATGGATCACTCTGGTAATCCAAGGTATCACATATTTTCACACCAGCAGCAATATTAGAGGGAGAAAAATCAAATTTCTCTTCACTTTCGGAAGCAATTACTGGTAAATTTTGCACAGAATTTAAAGGAAAATCACCGATGAATGTTTGCATGGAAGTGCAGCAAAATTTTTCTTCAATATCAGAGATTCAAATGTATTCTTCTATTTCAGAAATATGAGAAGATGATATATCAAATATCTCATGAACTTCCGGAGCATCAGGAGAAGGAGTCATCGCATGGAAACTGTCTTCAATTCGAATTGACTGTGTAGAAGCTTCTGCTTCTTCTTTATCTTGAACAACTTCATCAGAGAGAGTGGAGGCCGAGATTTTTGGATCAAGGATGATTATGGTGCTGGATGTGCTCTCCAAAGTGTTATTATGATCCTCATAAATCATTCCAAAGGTTCTGTCCAATCTTGTTCAGAGTTCCTTTAGACCTTGTCTAATCAGAGATGAAATCATTTCGAAGTTGTACCTGCAAACAAAAAAAATGATCCAGTAGGAGATCTGAGGAGGAGAAGTGCCTTGTCCGCCAAGGCTCTGATACCATGTAAATTTGAGCATATAGATCTGTAGACAAACACACAACTCACAAAGAAGATCTCACATTTTACTCAGCAATTGAAGAATGAAACAGTGCAAAAGGCTTGCAGCTGTGAATGCTTTCATTAATCAAAAAAGTAATCAGAATGATAATTACAATGAAGTAAAATGGCTTTAATAGCCACAAGCAATTCGAATGCACATGAGAAATTTCGAATTGATTAGACTCTACTTGATTGTAGGTAACCAAGACTTGTCTAAGTCACTATCGGAGGACCCACTAGTTAACTGTCCTTGTCTAAATCATAACCAGAGTTCATCGGAGCTTTAAATAACAACCAAGTGTTACATTTAGTGTTGAATAATGGTTAACTGACTGTGGTAGGTGATAAATTCACCCCACATGTGTGCAATCAATTAAACCTAGCGCTAACTGAATGTAGAGGGCTAGAATTGAATGTAACTGACTCCTAACTTGGCTTGACTAGTCATTAACTGAAGTGAACTAACCTTGGTTGGTTTCGGCACTCCCAGTTGTTTCCTAAATTGTAGGGATTGATCTAGGAGACTCCTAAACTTATGCAATCAAGTGCAATAAGTGGCAATGAGCCTCAATTAGTGTTCCCCACACTTTGGTAACTGAAACATGTGCCCCAATTAGGTCAATTTTACCCAATGGTGCTAATGACTATAAATAGACTGGATGGATTCCCGATTTAGACATGACTCCTAATTTAGACATATGACCAAATTTGTACAAGGGAGGATTAATAATCCTAACAAAAGGATCAGACCTCGTACCTTATTCCAGATGGTTGAAGTAGATCCCCATTGAGCTTTCCAACTTCATCTTGAATTGATAAATCACTTCCTCAACAACAAGTAAACAAGACAAGCATACTATATATTTTGGTGTTAGATCTATTCTAGCATATATAATCAACAATGCATAAGCATTTGAAATCATCCATAGATAAAATATTCATTCAAACATACATTATTGGAGAGGAAAAGATATTTCTATTAATATAAAATCAGAGATTACAATGGATACAACCTCTGTCGGCACGTCTGCGAATCGGAGAAACTGAATCCCCCACTTGGGCCTCCACCACCTCAATCCTCCATCTCTCCATAGCAAGCTTACAAGCAAAATGCAAGCTTGGGAAGAACACAAAAGTGCTCCAAGGGACAAAGGGATGCAGACTCAAGCATAAGTTCCGTCAACAATGGACTATAGTTTCTTTGCTCTCAATTCTCTTATACCTTCAATGTATCCAAAGAGTTCCTTATATAGCTTTTCAAAGGGGTAATGAAAGGTCAAATTCAAGCAATCTCAAGGCATATGGAAGGCTAGGAGACAAGTGAGTGGGATCCATGTCAAGGAAAACTCCAAAAGGATTTCAATTTTGTACACATCCCTATGTACGCGATTTTAGGGGTCAAACCCGTGTATATACACAATAAGGGGTTTAAAAGTCACGTGTAGCAATTTTCACATGTTTATAGGGATTGTCTAGGAAACATCAAAGGACAGAAAATGGTCCAAGGGGTATAAGGAGTTTGCAGAGGGACAGGGGGAGGCCATACAAGTGTGATTCACTTGGTGTGGTAAAACAACTATAATAGATGCCCCCTAATGCATGAGGTTATATGGGTCATACGATGGTCGAAATACATTATAAGTCCATCCCATAAGTGGAGTGATGAAGAATCCCAAATGGAAGACCAGCCACCCAATCAGCATACTACAATGATACAGCTCTGCACATAATTGCAAAGACATATAGCAGTCCCGGCTACATAAGAGTACAATGGCCATGAATAGGCATGATACAACATATCACATAAGTGGTCATCACCATGTACAATATACATATATCAAAATATCCATGATGAAGATATACAAAGGATCATGATCTCCATAATAGCTGGAAATGTCTGACATATACTAGAATCAAGTCATGAGAGCTGAAATCTCATGAACACTGGCACAATCAAGGAGGTAGCATATAAGAGATGCCACCAATATGGAAGGTCTTCTACACAAACCGATAAGAGTACATGTCCTACTATGTGAATAGAGGTGTCGAGGTCAAACATAGTAGTCCATCATCTGATTACCGGTCATTGATGTATACTATTAACAGACGTGAGATCACCCACCGATAATGAAAATGGGAATCAAGGTACTAGAGTGAAAACTAATAAGTGTGAATAAATGTGTTGAGTTCAAACACTTGAGAGGATCCATCTATCAAGGAACATTGATGCATTCCCAAAAACAGTCAATGGCGATAGAACCTGCCACTGATGACTGCAAGTCTCAATGCACTAAAAAATGACTCTAGATTCCAATCCCAGAATAAATGATCTGAAGTCAATGAGATGAAATCCATAGGAAGGAGGGCATTAAGGCATCCCCCATCATCCAACACGAGGTATTCAACAAATATGTATAATGTGGAAGGACTCGATCACAAGGTGCATGAACCATTAACTGTACTAGGAATGGCCGACATGCAAAGTCAAGATAACTGAGGAATGGCCGACTTAGGTTTCAAATTCCTTCAAACAAGAGCATAATGGAAAATGGTGACTAAAGAAAGGTAGCATATACTTGATATACAGAACTAGGACATCTCTGCGACACAGGAGGCATCGACAGAGGCTCCATGGGGACTGGAAGCTTAACCAGTCGGTGGAAATAAACTTAGATAAACGAGTATAGCTCCTAAAGTCAAACTATAAACCAAACTAATGGATGTGATATACATTGCTCTGTTTGAAGGTGACACAACTCAACAGCTGCCAAAGATAACATCTTTCCTTGTCTGATTTTTTGGTGTTTTGATTTTTTTTTTGGACTTTTTCAAATATTTAAAAAGCTTGAAAAAGAATAAAACTGCTTTATAGTTACAGACTAGGAGGAGTTGAGTGTCATAGGGGCAAACAAACTAGTTCCAAGCAGTGGAAAATACCTATTCTCAATGCAAGGATACATGTGTAGGATAGCGACACTCGGGGGAAAATCCCCTCTCGGTAAAAAGGGAATCAAGCTGCAACGGATATATAAAATGGCTCTGCATGGCTAGACATGAGACAAGCTCAGGCTATATGGCTGAAACTCAATGTCAGGGAAGCCAGCATAAAGCTCAATAAGGAAGGAAAATCTCATGATAATGCAATTACAACTTGACATAAGGGAGTCCTGAGGGAAATAGGCCAGCAAAAGATCAAGAGGAGTATGAGGCTCTTGTGAAATGTCATGGAGGGACTTAAAGGGACTCCCAGACCTAAGAGAGGACTCGCAGCATGGGTACCAAATGCAAAAGGGAGATAAATAGGACACCCATGTATAGGAAAGCTATACCATTCACATATTACCACTTCTAATAGCAACATGAAGGTTCTATGATACCATGGAATGGGTTCGTACCTAAGGTTAAGATGGAATGGTTATAAGGCAATGCATAAGTGTAAGCGGATGTGATATCCTAACCTATATGCCAGTTTAGACATAGTACCTGTGATAGGCATGAATGGGTCGAACCCTCGGAGAGAGTGTACAAAAAATGGACCCTACATGACAACCATATTAGTCCAAAACAACCCAAAATAGTCAATAAAGAATCCAAACTATAGGATATAGAGAGGAATGATCATGACAACTGCACCCAAAGAAAACAATGTGGTGAATGATGGGACATAAAAAGGAAAGTAATGTGTAGACCCAACGTTCACGCATCCACTACCACCCCTGTGAGGGTGACCACTGGTGTAAAGACCGAGCGAAGGGAAAAAATCCTCCACAAATGGAGTAGAGGATGGAAGATCATCATTCCCAAATCTATGAGCATGATAAGAGGTTGTGATGCCCCCAAGTCTGACACCAGGGTCCGTACTAGGACCAAGGAAAGGTGATAGAATACCAGGCATGCCAAAAATAAAAGGACCTAAACTTAAGAGAGCATAAATATACTCAAGTAACCACGATCCCAAAGGCCAACTAGCGCACAAAGACCACACTCCTAAGAAAATCTACAGCCAAAATACAAGCAAATGAAGGGGAGGATATGTGAGCTCCCGAATGCATCAGGTATGTCTCACCTAGGAGAGGCTTGAAACTCCCATACACTACAAGCAAAGGTATGTAACCAATTATAGTGGCCCTCAGCTTCAACGCATAAAGCGACTGTGTTGTTTGATTTCTACCTGGCCAGGACACCTGTAGAATAACCTCTGCGAAGTACCCCCTCGATAACCTAGGTAAGGAAACTAAGGTCACCTCAATATAATCAATGCTCAGGCAGACAGTCACAGGCAGGATTGACCATATGGGTAAGGTAGCAAAGCCTGAAACTCTCGAAAGAGCCCCCCGATATGAATACAATCCTGGAAATATCTCCTGTGATACTCTTTTATGACTAGGGGTAATCCCAATCATAACTGCTCACACTGCCTCATGCTTAACTCCCTTTTGAGAGGAGGATCCTGAGAAACACCACTTATACCAAGGAATTTCACACTCTCACCTGGACAGACACATACATGTTGTTGTTTAGTGGTCTTGGGGAATTAACTCACAATGAACTATTCCAAGACCCTAAAACCTAATCTTGTTGGTGTACCCTATAAAAGAAAATAGTGTAATCCATTTTAATTAGGCGTTGATTTTAATTGGCTGTAATTACTCAAAGGGAAATGATCATGCAACTAATGAAGTTATGACTCATTAGTGAAGTAAATATGCACACCATAACAAACAATGCTAAGTGCAATATTTTTCAAATGAAAAATAGGGTATGCCACTACATGAGATGCATAAATATATATTCCTTTCCGAATGCCAATGCAATCCTTCCTATATGAAAGCCTAAACACAACTCTCATCCAAGAAATCCAATGCAAGTACCTCCTCAAATCCATATCTAAGATGCAACTAAGAGTGCAACTACTTTGTATTTTTCAATATAAAAGAGTGAAAAATGCAATAAAATTCATCTAAAACTCTCAGTCTCTGCAGCAAGTATAAAAGACAAGCCCAGCAAGACACCGAGACAAAAAAGAGTAATGCACTAATGGCAAAACAAAAAGGATAAATGACTGAAACTACTTTCAAAGAAAAATCAATGAAAATGCGATCTCTGGTCACAAAAGAAGCATCCAACAGACAACATCAGACCCAAGGAAGACCCAACCACACTCACAACCCACCCAACAACTTCCCACAACATCAAACTCACCAAAAGGGAGGATGTACGCGACTGTTTAAAGAACAGTTGCATATATACATGACTTTTGGTGAAAAACCTATGTGTATACATGGATTTTGGCCAAAAACCTGCATGTATACGCGACTTTTGGCCAAAAATCCGTGTATGTACGTGACTTTTGGCCAAAAACCTATGTATATAGAGAAGGCAGTGGTAAAAAGCAGGCCAAGGGTTAAACCAATAAAGGGGAGTGTCAATGGATGAACATACTGTAAAATGAAACACAGAAACAAGGAGAAAGAAAGATTAAGTCAAGAATATTAAGCCCATTGTGCCCGCAAATCCCAAATAAAAACAAGGAACATCCCCAGCGGAGTCGCCAATTCTGTTATGGAGAGAAATTCCTATGGCTTGGGGTACCACAACAGACAGCTTGACTCCAAAAATCAATCTTTTCCAATATGCAATAGAAATTAAATATCTAACACTAAAGGATCAGACCTCGTACCTTATTCCGGACGGTTGAAGTAGATCCCCGTTGAGCTTTCCAACTTCAGCTTGAATTGATAAATCACTTCCTCAACAAAAAGTAAACAAGACAAGCATACTATATATTTTGGTCTTAGATCTATTCTAGCATATATAATCAACAATGTATAAGCATTTGAAATCATCCATGGATAAAATATTCATTCAAACATACATTATTGGACATGAAAAGATATTTCTATTAATATAAAATCAGAGATTACAATGGATACAACCTCTGTCGGCACGTCTGTGAATTGGAGAAATTGAATCCCCCACTTGGGCCTCCACCACCTCAATCCTCCATCTCTTGATAGCAAGCTGTTGAGGCCTAGAAATTCGCAGGCAACAACAGCAAGGGATTCTCCCCAGCCAACGTTCCCAACTAGCCTGTGACTGTTTGGTATAGGGAATCCATCCGGTTTGTGGTCCGACTACCGTAGGTCAAGTAACAAAAACAAAGGGTTTTACCGGTTGCGGCCCGGTCCACCGTATATATTTTTGTATTTTTTGACTTAAAGTATGATATGGAAGTGCCTATTTAACATGCAACTTGATGTAGAATATGAGGAGAGGTCACAATGTGATGTGCAGGTTCTTACCTCTCGTCTTAAACTCTCTCTCATCTAAATCACACACAACAAGAAATTACAACTAACTACCTAGCCTATCCCTAGGGAGAAAAATTATCATTCATTGATGAGTAATGTATTTTGTACATGCGTTGTGAAAAATCGCAGATAGCTGATACTTCTTTCAAAACACATGAACATTTAAAGATATTTGAACACCCAGATAGCCAATTGTTTATGAACAACATTCATTACTCATAGTGGAAATTTTTACAAAATAAACCAGAGAACGTTCATACAAGAACATAGGTTCAAAGAGTTCGAACGATCTCATAGTTAATGGACACAAAGCTGAAAACGAAATAGTTCCTCTTCAACAAATCCATAGCACAACATTTGAGCATTCCACCAAGCTTTCTCCAACATGCAAACTGTAATTATCTATTGCAAAAGGAAATAGTTCTTCTTACAATATGTCTTCACAAATCTAACTGGGAAAAAGTCCCTTATTCCCTCTAATTCTCCTATCCTTATACTACAAGCAAACTCTTGGGATGCCCCTCGGTGACCTTTGGGCTCCTCAACCGTTTAACCTCACAATTTTGTCCTTTTGTGAGTGCTCATGATTTAGGCAATACGTTACATTTCATTAAAAAATAATAGCGCTTTTATAACAAGAGACCAACTTGATCAATGATAGACTTTTCCTGGGCCTCAGTTTTTATTAAATATTCTGGCCCTATTTTTCCTTGCTCAGTAATCCGTTAGTACCTTGCTAGAGCCTGTTGAGCTGAGATTTATCTCTCTCTCTTCTTTTATCTATTTATGCTTCTTCATTCTTCAGCCAATTCCTTCCTTGCTGCCTCCCTTCTACTTTGTCTTTTAAACGTATCCTACTCACGGTAAACATCCTGTCATGAAAATAGCAGATTTAGACCATTTAGCATTTTACGGAGTAACACAAAACTGTATCAATACATGCATTATGTAGAATAAACTATACACAGTTTTAATGTATGAAAATAAAGAATGTCAAGGCGAAAGAAAATCCTGCGAGTTTGTGCTTAAACCCCTACTCAAAACTAAAACACATGCCCGATAGAACAGATTCTTCCTCCCAATCTAGGCTGCATCTAAACTAAAATGAAAACCCAAACTGCACTCTTCCTTTCAAAAAAAACCCCGACTCGACCAGCATCTACGGGAAATTTCCGCCATTCCATAAAATAGTGTAGGAGCACACCAAAACGCTGGGGAAAACACTACTGACAGTCGGAAAAAATCAGTAAAGCATCAGCAGGATAGTTTTATTAACAGCCGCAACGGTGAGCTTCAGACATACAACGAGTTCTGTGAGATCATTAGGTCTATTAGTGTCGAAAACTCTATAAGTCGGATGGTTAGCGCATTACGCAGCCACAATAGTGGAAGACCAAAAGACTACAGGCTCCGCAGCAAATAAAACATATCGGTGAGCGGAAGAACGAAAGACTATGGAAGAATAGTCCTATTCACAGCCGCAACGGTGGAAGACTATCAGGCTGTGAGTTCTGTGGTCAACATAAAACATTGGCAAAAGGAAAAATTTATATGGTGGATGGTTAGTTCGTTGCGGAGCCGCAACGACGGACAACATAAGGACTATGGCTTTCGATTAAAGTTATAAACCATTTCGAGAGTGAAAATCAAAATATCGCAAAGTCAAAAACCTCGGCATCGAAAAATAAAAGAGCTAACCGTCGAAACATTCAGTGTCTAGCTTCCGCAACGGTGGAAAACGTAAAGATTACGGCTTCCGTTGTTGTCCAAAAAACTTTCGACAACGAATATTTATCGAAGAACCAAGTGTTAAGTGTTCGAAATACTTAGGCTGGGCAATGATGAAATCAGTTCGTTTAATCCTCCAAAACAGTGACAACAAAGAAAAACAAGCTCCAAATTGAACGTAAACAGACCTTCGATAGCAATGAAGGACATCACTCAAACCAAACAGACATCATTTTCAAAAATACACCGTTAACGCGTTTGCAGACAGGAAGCAGTTTTCCGAAAAGCATGAAAGCACTGACCTCACTTCAACTTCAAACAATCCAAGTTTGTAGTAGAGGAAAAATAGAAATAGAGTCTAGCAATCCAAACAATCTCAAGCAAGATAAAATAAAAAAGGAGGGTCCAAAATTTCAAAAAAATTGGGAGAAAAGTTGCAGCTGCAACAATTGGCGACTACTTGGTGAACCTAGATCTCTGGACAATTTCTTCCTTAAGTAATAGATTGTTTTAACAATAAAAACAACATGTTGAATTCTTCTAGATTTATGGATTTCCCAAATGGAAAATATATGTACTTTTAATCATTGATGATAGTCCAATTTAGGAAAATGGAAGCCAAGATTTCAAAGTCAAGATAACTCTTTCGAGGCCAAGAATACGAGTTTCATTTTTACCTTTGTCTTTAGGTAGCTTCCAGCTTGGACACCACAGGATCGTAACATATGGTAAACAGAAATATTCATTTGTTCCTCATTCCCATGCCATTTTGCACCTTTTTTGTGCTTTTGGACTTTTTGTCCTTTTGAGTCCTCCTCATGCCTTTCTTTCTGAATTTTTAATTCAGGCTCCTCTATCCATAGTGTCATTTTGTGTGAGAGATGTATTTAATTTTCAGCTCATGGATGGAGAATAACTTTTGGCAATTTTATACTCATATGATTTAGTACTTTGTTTTGATACATATTGCTTTCTTAGGAGTTTTGACTCTTCTTAGCCTTTTGGATTTCAATTCTTGGCATGGGATCATTTATATATAATATATTGTTTACCCTGCTTCCTTTCCATGGGTCTTTTGCTGTCACCCCCTAGGACATTTTTAAGTGTGAGATGGATGGAGCCTCAAAACAGTATTCCAGACCTTTTAATCTTGAGTTATTTTGCAAGGATTATGTACAACTTCAATGAATTCATAGCCATTTAGGAAAACTGCTAAACTAGAAGAAATTCTATTAGATAAAACCATAATACATAGTCTTATAATCAAGGATTTTAGTTATTCTAGACTCCAATGCTCTCCATGCAACCAAATTCTTGCTTCTTTTTATTGAAATCAAACAAAATTTAACTAAAATCAAACTGAAATAAAGTAAACAAAAAATAAACCAAATCAATTTATTTATGTACAAGATAATCATAAAACATAAAAACCAAGAAAAATAAATTTTGAGAACTAAACCACTAACTAGTTAGTCCTATGCCTACCCTTGTAAATTAGACATCTTGTAAGTTAAGGGGATAGGCTTGACTACACAATGAGAAACTCCTACCCATTATCAAAAACTACATCTACTAGTCTTGAAAAAACTATATCTGAAACTAAAACTACTATTTTACAATCAATCTCATCAGCCTGTGGAAAACGAAGGAGATCAGGTTGGGTGTCAGATATGTTGTTGGCTTCTTCTGATGCAAATTTTCCCAGTTCAAGTTCAATTAGATAATTCCCCAATACAGAATTCACTAATTCATTCTTACCCTCCAACTGAGTGACATTGTGTTTCATGTAGGGTTCCCTTAAAATTTTGATCTGATTTGGGAATCCTTTATGAGGCAGCCACAAATGTGACCAATATGAAGCAAAATACCCCTTCAACCTCGCTGACCAATCTTGATTCAAAATAAGTCCATAACCATCAGGTAGGTCTGCCACCACAATATCAATATATTGACATATCTTTTCATTTGCAGATAATCGAATCAGGACATCTTCCATTTCCTCGACTACTTTCACATTGGTCCTGTCTACTTGCATAACCTCCCAGGTAGTAGGTTTAGGCTGTCCATTAATCTTTTTGTAGACTGCAAGTGGCATAACGCTTACTGATGATCCAGAATCTACCAAACAATTGTGCACGTTATGGTTTAAAATCTCCAAAGCCAAAAGGAATGGTGGGGTTTTAAGCCTAGTCTTTCCTCCCACACTTGCTTCAACAGTCTTTTCTATAGGTTGGTTGTTGGTGGGAAGTTCTTCCTCTAGTACTTCAGCTGCTTTGAGATTTTCCTTGACATTACCCGCTTTGTCTTCAATAGGATTCGCAGGAATGTTGACTTGTTTTGAATCTTGACTACTAATAGTAGGTTCAGGAATTTTATCATCTATGTTGTTCTTCTGTGGTTTCTTTACATTCTCTTCCAACTTCTTGATCTTTGGGAGTATTGAATTTTCTCTATTCGCCAAGTCCTAGATTCTTGTTATTACTATTGTTTCCAATATCTCCTCATGTTTCAGATCACTCTCCTCTTTGGTATCAAACAACGAGACACAATCCCATAAAAACATGGTATCAATTTCTTGTTTTTCTATGGTCTCATTACCCTTTTCCCCTTCATCACTGTCCTCAGTCAATTTAGAGTCCAACAGCTGATTCATTACCAATGTCATTGAATTTATCCATTGAGGACAATTTTTTTCAGAATGGGGTTGTTGGTGGAAGGTGCAGAAGTTATCCATACCTACCTCCGTAAAGTTTATTGATGCAGGACTATGTGGAGGAGGTTTAGATTGATTGTTGTCTCCTCTCCTTTCATAGTAAGGCTTATATGCTTTCTAAGACTCCTTCTCTTTTTTCAAATCTATCACCCTGTTAGATAGTTTCTGCATCATTCTCAAAACTCCTTCAAGGTCACGTGACTGCTCCTCCTTAGGCTCGGAATAATCTTCTATGCTCTCTTTTTCAGCTTCTACCCTTTCGGCTTCTTCATAAGTTTCCGACAATGTAGGCTTGGATTTCATTTTGGAGAACATGGCCAAATCAGGCCCTAGAGCTGAAGTATAATATTCAATCAAAACTTTATCAAAAGGCTTATCAGCTATAGAAAAATTCTTAAGATAAGCAGCAAACCTCTAGGTGAAACTATGCACTTTCTCTTTTCTTTCTTTCTTCAAAGTGCATAACCCTTTCATTAGTGTTGCATGAGTTTTCTGGGCTGCATATTTATTTCTGAATATTCTTTCAAAAGTATCCCAGTTTGGGATTGAGTTTGCAGGCAGATCAAAATACCATGAGGCTGCTGCTCCTTTAAGGGTATGTGGAAAAAGTCTGCAGACTACATCTTCGTGTTCTCCAGCCCTTAATCCTTCTACGGCCAAGTAAAAGCTTTGCAAGTGATCATCTACTATAATCTTTTCCCTTGGGTCAAATTTGGGAAGCATTTTCTCAAAATCCTGAGGTAAGTCATGCAATGGAGGTGTGAGGTTCAAAGCTGATCTAGCTCTCCAAGTCGGCAGTGGGTTGGTGTTAGTTTTTCAACATTTAAGCTAGCATTATGTTAGGATCTTTTCATTGAGAGAATAACAAGAATAGCAATAACATAAGCACATCACATGAGACAAGAGACACAAAGAGTTTTGATCGGGGAAACCATAAATGGAGAAAACCCCACAACTTCCTCTAAGATAGTATCACCACAAGATGTGAAACCCAAAACAGTAAGATGACCTCCCAACACAATAGCAGCCTTCTGTCTTCTGTCAAGCCAAAGTATTTCCTTCTCCAAAGGTGTGCCACACTTGAGAGAGCAAGTGATGTAATTCACAAGTGACAAATAGAGAGACTCACACTCTCTATTTATATTAGTCCGTTCACTTGAGTTGCCATTTCACACGTATGCTCAACCTAATAATTACTACTCGAGCCTACACCTTAATTAGTGTATAATAACTCAAGTGCCCCGAAACTGTGGGGACTTACCTAATGACTTGATATTGCTTGATTACATTATTAATCCTCCCGATCAGAACATCGGGGTATGACCACATGACTCAAATACATAATAGAAACATCCTGGAATAAACATCGGGTTACAATACATAAGATATATGGAAGAATACATTCCGAAGTTACATATACATCAACACTCCCTCTTAACTAGGAAGGTATTCTTTCGACACGTTTTTCAGCACTGGTCTTCTTCTCTGCATCAACTGGATCATCTTCGTCTTTGAGTCATCTTCACCTTCAAGTCATCTTCGTCTTCAAGTCATCTGGATTTGGATCATCTCTCGATTTGGATCATCATAGAACATAATTACTGGATCTGGATCATCATCACTGGACTGGATCTGGATCATCACTCGATCTAGATCTGGATCTGGATCATCTCTCGATCTGGATCATCACTGCTGGATCTAGATCATCACTCGATCTGGATCTCTCGGAGTCATCATAACTGGATCTGGATCATAGCTCGATCTGGATCTCCTCTGGTCATCATCATGTGTGTACTATCTTGTCATAGGAAGTTCTACAGAGCCATCCCTTTTTCATGCTGGTTGTAGGACTAGCCCATAGGTAGGTCTTCGCCCAGCACTTACATCTGACCTGCTCGTCAGAAAGGCATGCCCAGCACTCACATCTGATCATGTAGTAAACTACAATCACATCAGAAAGGCCCAGCACTCACATTCACCAGCATGATAGGACATCACATCACTAACATCTGTGAAATGGCTCAGCACTTACATCTGACCTACTCGTCAGAAAGGCACATCCATCTAGACAGGAACACATCCTATCACAGTGATGGAAGAATCTCACCCAGGCCGGAGCCCCTCCTACCACAGTGGTGAAAGATTTGTGCACTCACATCTGACCTGGTAGGAATTGAATCCTACACCCTCGTCAGAATGGCCCCCAATCCCTGACTGAGCTACCTGGTAACTGACCAGGCGCCTCCACTCTCCCGGAGAGTGGCAATTGCCCTTACATCTATCCTACTTGACAGAATGGCCAGCACTCACATCTGTGATGGGAGGAACTTAATCCTTTAGCCATGACCAGAATGGCTCAGCCCTTACATCTGACCTGCTCGTCAGAATGGCTCTCTTAGTCCCTGACTGAGTGTTCCTGGTAACTGACCAGGTGCCTCCATTCCTAGAATGGCAGTTAGCACTCATATCTGACATGGAAGGAACTGAATCCTCTCACCATGATAGAATGGCTCAGCCCTTACATCTGACCTGCTCATCAGAATGGCTTTGAATCTATAGCACTCATATCTGACATGGAAGGAACTGAATCCTCTCACCATGACAGAATGGCTCAGCCCTTACATCTGACCATGGAAGGAACCAATCCTCTCACCATGTCAGAATGGCTATGGGTCTCATCACTTTCTCTTGGAAGGAACCTCAATTTGGAGAACACCAAGTCTCTCTCTGAAGTACTCAAACTTCAGCCTAGCCAATGGCTTTATCAATACATCAACTATCTGTTCCTCCGTCGCAACATACAGGAGCTTCACTGCTCCTCTCTGCACCATATCCCTGATATAGTGATACTTGATCTCGATATGCTTCGACTTGTCATGGAACACTGGATTCTCTGACAACTTCACGCAACTCTAGTTGTCACAATGTATACAAGTAGCATCCAACTGGAGATCAAATATATCAGACAGTAGCTTCCACAGCCATACTTCCTCACAACTAGCTGAACAAGCTGCGACATACTCTGCTTCAGATATACTCAGTTCCACACAGGATTGCTTCCTGCTAAACCAAGAGATCATACCTGATCCCATACTGAAGCAACATCCTGAAGTACTCTTCCTGTCAATGGCACTGCCTGCCCAATCTGAATCAACATAACCCTCCAGGTTAATCTTCAGATTCGCATCGTACTTGAGCCCATAATAAACTGTACCCCTGCATGCTTTGCAACCATCAGGTGAACATGTCTCAATGTGTTCATAGCAAAGCAAATATTTGGTCTCAGGTACATCAAGGACCCAATCATCTGACGATACACTGTAGCATCCACTGAATCTGATGAAGCATCACTCAATAGCTTCATGTTCGATGCCATAGGTGTGGTCATGCAGTCCATCATCCTGAACCTCTTCAGGATCTCTACTGCATACTTCCCTTGTCCACACCTCCATGCCTAGAAAATAGTGCATCGACACATAACAGGAGCATCACTGGTCTTCTTCCTTCAACCTTGAAGCAAAGGTTGGAATCCACTTTACTCTTAGTAAAGCCTAGAGTCATCAGTAATCTATCCATCCTGTCATATCATGTCGAACCTCAGGATCTTCTATAGTCACTCCCTCTGAAGTGAAGCATCGTACTCCCTCTGTCTTCTACACTGAAAACATTTTGTACCGGAGTGACAAGTAGGTTCCTATTCTACTAATATTCTATGTGACCATCTAGTGTATAGACTTGCATCTTCAACCTTGTAGCAAAGGTTAAGATCTTCATCAATCTCATCATGTATGTGTTTCAACTCTTACTGGCTGCAAATGTCTCTTCATAGTCTAGGCCTTCTTTTCATGAGAATCCTCGTGCTATGAATCTTGCTTTGTATCCCATGATGTTTCCATCTATTACATGATGGAACTATGAACTTCTCTTCAGGTCTCGATACTATGCCCTGACATCATTCTTCTTGAACTAGTCTTCCCTTTCTTCTTGGTGGCTAGAAGGTTCTGCATCAATGATGTCACTGCACTCATCATATTATTCTTCATTTTGAAATGTCGTCACTTGTTCTTCGGAACAAGTCTTCATTCTTCTTTGCTTGTAGGCGATTATGTATGTGATATTTCCTACAAGTCAAATGCAATTATATGGTTAGAAACATTTCACAAGGAATATTTATACTGGCAAACACTTATGCATAAATATATGATCATGCAACTACTTTAGCCAATACAACATTCATCCATATCTCATTGAAACTTTCTAGATGCCTTCCATCTCTACCAGGACAACATTGAGATTGTGCACTAATCCAATATGTCAGCAAAGAGGTTTCATTCTAGATAAGTAGCAATGGAGAATTTGTATAGCCCCATGAGCTACTTACCCATCACATGCATATTAGTAGTATACTGTCATTAATGCAAACATCCTATCATGCATAATACAACAACTGAATATAAACAAATGCATAACAAAACAATATCATGAAATGACAATTGAATACTTATCTTTATTTGTTTTGTGGGTATACTCCTTCTTGAGCCTTCAGCTTTATCGTCTTCTTCATTCATGATAGCATCATTTCTTATCCAAGTGATAAGAAGTTCTTCAAGAGTTTAGTTCTTCATATTCCTCATTGCTTGAGGGATCTTCTTTGGAAGGTGAAAGCTTGATCTTCAATTGCTCCCATCTTCTCTTCTCTTCTTATGATTCGAGCTTCTTCTTCTTTACGGAGTCTCCTAAAAGTAATCACTTCCTTCTGGAACACATTCCTTGAATGAATGAATTCCACGATCCTAGGAGGCCATTCAAGGTGGCTATCATCACTTCTGCATTCTTCACTTTTCTTTTGTTCTTTGATTTGAGAGACTCTTATGACTGCATGGTTTCTGCATTCTATATCTTCACATTCTTCAACTGGTTTCTTTAGGTCATATTTTGATTTTGTTCTTCCCTTCAAATAGCTTGAAATTCAGGAAGACCTTCAACAGCTTTGCTTGCAATAGGTAGTGCTCTGTAATGCACATGTGTAAGCCTTCTATGCCAAAGCTCATTTGGCTCTACTGTGTCATGGATCAAGGATTTTTTTGGATATCCCTTCAATTTGTACAAGCCTCCTTCTTGTTCTTCAATCACTACCACATCATCGATAGTCTTTCCTTTTGTCCATATGATGACTTGACCATCTATGAATGCAACCCGCATTCCTTTTGCATCAATGCTGAAATAGAGAGAAGGTTCTTCTTCAATCCTGGCATAAACAATACTTCCTTCATTGTTAGAGACTTACCAAAGTCTAGCTTGTATGAAGATTCCCCACTACCTTTTATTGGGCATTGGTAGTCATCTCCTAGTCTCACCTTGTGAGGTGATTCATGTTCTGACAGTCTTCCAAAGGATTCCTTGAATCCCGTCATATGTTTGTAAGCCCCACTGTCTATAAGCCAATCATCACTTCCATGATTAATGTTACCCGTGAGAGCTGATATTAGAACATATTCATCCTCGCTTGAAGAATCTTCAACTTTCATATCTAGATCTCTTTCTGGATGGTTCATCATCCTCTGTGGCATGAGCATGATGTCTTCTTTGGCCTCGTCTCCCTCTGAAACTGGAAACTCTATACTCATGTAGGTGTCCAATCCAGAGAGGTAAAATTATTCTATGCTTGGAAGTTGTCAAATTCACCAAGATTATCATCAAGCTGATGTGATAGATCACTTTTAAATGAGAACCTCAAATGGAAATAGCAAAGGATTAGATCTTACCGATTTGAGGTGCCCGTCCTTGTCCTGGAGTTTGCTGATCTAGGGTTTGTCGCAGAAACCCTAATTTTCAAAACTTGGAAAATTTCAGAGATGATTGGACAAACAGATAGATCTCTTCAAATGGAGCTTTCCAATGTACTCCTTTTCTGAAAACAGTGGAGGGAAGCTCCTGAAACAGGAAGCCCTAATTTTCTGATTTCTTCTGCAGAAATTCCTGTTACTGTTTCTATGATATATCTGAAATTAGTACTCCTCTGAGTCTAAAATTTCATACTAAGGTAACCTCACATGTCCCTGATCCAACACCACAGGTTTCATCAGAATTGGTTTCACCATTTGGGATTTATGATCCTTTTCTCAAGGTGACCTGTTACATGACTGTTCAGAACAGCGAAGTTGTATGGCATGCCACGTGTGACTGGTTCATATTCTGAGTCTAATATTCATATCAAATAAATTACAGTCTGTTCCCTTTTTGGAACATCTTTAGGAATTCCATTTGGACCTCTGTAGCCCAAGATATTGCAGATCTCCCCAGATGTCCTGTTTAGGGATGAATTCTGGAAGAGGCTGGAACCCTAACTTGGAGAGATCGTATCTCCTGGAGTACAGAGAATCTGAGTCGGATTTTTTGACACAGGATTCATCAGGATTTTATCTTCAGCCCATACAATTTTCAGCTTTTGAGACTTTTCCAATATTGGAATATAGTGACTGTACCAAACCTTAGCAGTTTTAGTATTTAGGGTTTCTCCTAGCTCAGGGTTTGACTTTCCCGGAGTTTTGCCCAACCAAATTTATTGATCCAGGTCTCTAAAATTTGGTTTTGATGAGGAGAACCATCCTATTCTGGTATCACTCAAAAATTCCTCTTCTGTAGAAAGCCCTAATTTCCACATCGAAACTGAAAATGCTTGAAATTGAATTTCGCATCGACAGAAAGATGCACCCTTCAATGGAGAGTCATATTAGCATACTTTTGCTGAAAATATGTGGAAGAAGATCCACAAAATAGGAAGCCCTAGTTCCTATAGCTGCACAATTTCTTCTTCTCAAGTTAGCTCTGATACCATGTTAGTTTTTCAACATTTAAGCTAGCATTATGTTAGGATCTTTTCACTGAGAGAATAACAAGCACATCAATAACATAAGCACATCACATGAGACAAGAGACACAAAGAGTTTTGATCGGGGAAACCATAAATGGAGAAAACCCCGCAACTTCCTCTAAGATAGTATCACCACAAGATGTGAAACCCAAAACAGTAAGATGACCTCCCAACACAACAGCAGTCTTCTATCTTCTGTCAAGCCAAAGTATTTCCTTCTCCAAAGGTGCACCACACTTGAGAGAGCAAGTGATGTAATTCACAAGTGACAAATAGAGAGACTCACACTCTCTATTTATATTAGTCCATTCACTTGAGTTTCCATTTCACACGTAGGCTCAACCTAATAATTACTACTCGATCCTACACTTTAATTAGTGTATAATAACTCAAGTGCCCTGAAACTGTGGGGACTTACCTAATGACTTGATATGACTTGATTACATTATTAATCCTCCCGATCGGAACATCGGGGTATGACCACATGACTCAAATACATAATAGAAACATCCCAGAATAAACATCAGGTTACAATACATAAGATATATGGAAGAATACATTTCGAAGTTACATATACATCAACAGTTGGGTTGATTCACATTTATACCAGCCATGAGCAAAGGTGAAAGAAACGAAGTCTGAGTAAGAATTGACGTAGGGTGAAACCAGGCTTACTTGCTTCAAGGGCAGAAACAAAGCTTGTAAGTACTTGGGTTAAGTCAAAAGCTTCCAAATATCTACTGGTGGGGTAATCTTGGGAAAATATGTTTCCACGGCCAGCCATGCACTGGCAGCCCTCCTTCTAGCACCAGAAACTATTGAGGCCTAGAAATTCGTAGGAAACAACATCAAGGGATTCTCCCCAGTCAACGTTCCCAACTAGCCCGTGACTGTTTGGTATAGGGAATCCATCTGGTTTGCGGTCCGGCTACTGTAGGTCAAGTAACAAAAAAAAAGGGTTTTACTGGTTGCGGCCCGGTCCATCGTATATATTTTTGTATTTTTTGACTTAAAGTATGATATGCAAGTGCCTATTTAACATGCAGCTTGATGTAGAATATGAGGAGCGGTCACAATGTGATGCACAGGTTCTTACCTCTCATCTTAAACTCTCTCGCATCTAAATCACACACAGCAAGAAATTACAACTAACTACCTAGCCTATCCCTAGGGAGCAAAATTATCATTCATTAATGAGTAATGTATTTTGTACATGCATTATGAAAAATCGCAGATAGCTAATACTTCTTTCAAAACAAATGAACATTTAAAGATATTTGAACAACCAGATAGCCAATTGTTTATGAACAACATTCATTACTCATAGTGGAAATTTTCAGAAAATAAACTAGATAACGTTCATACAAGAACATAGGTTCAAAGAGTTAGAACAATCTCACAGTTAATGGACACAAAGCTGAAAATGAAATAGTTCCTCTTCAACAAATCCATAGCACAACATTTGAGCATTCCACCAAGCTTTCTCCAACAGGCAAACTGTAATTATCTATTGCAAAATGAAATAGTTCTACTTATAATATGTCTTCACAAATCTAACTGGGAAAAAGTCCCTTATTCCCTCTAATTCTCCTATCCTTATACTACAAGCAAACTCTTGGGATGCCCCTCGGTGACCTTTGGGATCCTCAACCGTTTAACCTCACAATTTTGTCCTTTTGTGAGTGCTCATGATTTAGGCAATACGTTACATTTCATTAAAAATTAATAGCACATTTATAACGAGAGACCAACTTGATCAATGATAGACTTTTCCTGGGCCTCAGTTTTTATTAAATCCGCTGGCCCTGTTTTTCCTTGCTCAGTAATCCGTTAGTCCCTTGCTAGAGCCTGTTGAGCTGAGATTTATCTCTCTTCTTCTTTTCTCTATTTATGCTTCTTCATTCTTCATCCAATTCCTTCCTTTCTGCCTCCCTTCTACTTTGTCTTTTAAACATATCCTACTCGCGGTAAACATCCTGTCATGAAAATAGCAGATTTAGACCATTTAGCGTTTTACGGAGTAACACAAAGCTGTATCAATACATGCATTATGTAGAATAAACTATACACAGTTTTAATGTATGAAAATAAAGAATGTCAAGGCGAAAGAAAATCCTACGAGTTTGTGCTTAAACCCCTACTCAAAACTAAAACACATGCCCGATAGAACAGATTCTTCCTCCCAATCCAGGCTGCATTTGAACTAAAATGAAAACCCAAACTGCACTCTTCCTTTCAAAAAAAAACCCCTACTCGACCAGCATCTATGGGAAATTTCCGCCATTCCATAAAATAGTGTAGGAACACACCAAAATGGAGGGGAAAACACTACTGACAGTCGGAAAAAATTAGTAAAGCATCAGCGGGATAGTTTTATTAACAGCCGCAATGGTGAGCTTCAGACATACAATGAGTTTCACAAGATCATTAGGTCTATCGGGGTCGAAAACTCTATAAGCCGGATGGTTAGTGCATTATGCAGCCGCAATGGTGGAAGACGAAAAGACCACAGGCTCCGTGGCAAATAAAACATATCGACGAGCAGAAGAACGAAAGACTACGGAAGAATAGTCCTATTCACAGCTGCAATGGCGGAAGACCATCAGGCTGCAAGTTCCACGGTCAACATAAAACATTGGCAAAAGGAAAAATTTATATGGCGGATGGTTAGTCCGTTGCGGAGCCGCAACAACGGACAACATAAGGACTATGGCTTCCGATTAAAGTTATAAACCATTACGAGAGTGAAAATCAAAATATCGCAAAGTCAAAAACCTTAGCATCGGAAAATAAAAGAGCTAACCGTCAGAACATTTAGCATCTAGCTTCCGCAACGGCGGAAAACGTAAATATTACGTCTTTCGTTGTTGTCCAAAAATCTTCCGACGGTGAAGATTTATCGAAGAACCAAGTGTTAAGTGTTCAAAATACTTAGGTTGGGCAATGATGAAATCAGTTCATTTAATCCTCCAAAACAATGACAACAAAGAAAAACAAGAAGCTTTGAATCGAACGTAAACAGACCTCTGATAGCGATGAAGGACATCATTCAAACCAAACAGACATCATTTTCAAAAATCCACCGTTAACGCGTTTACAGACAGGAAGCAGTTTTTTGAAAAGCATGAAAGCATTGACCTCACTTCAAATTCAAACAATCCAAGTTTGTAGCAGAGGAAAAACAGAAATAGAGTCTAGCAATCCAAAAAATCTCAAGCAAGATAAAATAAAAAAGGAGGGTCCAAAATTTCAAAAAATTTGGGAGAAAAGTTGCAGTTGCAACACAAGCTCACAAGCAAAAGGCAAGCTTAGGAAGAACACAAAAGTGCTCCAAGGGACAAAGGGATGCAGACTCAAGCATAAGTTCTGGCAACAATGGACTATAGTTTCTTTGCTCTCAATTCTCTTATACCTTCAATGTATCCAAATATTTCCTTATATAGCTTTTCAAAGGGGTAATGAAAGGTCGAATCTGAGTGATCCAAGGAATATGGAAGGCCAGGAGACAAGTGAGTCGGATCCATGTCAAGGAAAACTCCAAAATGATTTGGATTTTGTACACATCCTAATGTACACAGTTTTAGGGGTCAAACCCACCTATATACACGATAAGGGGTTTAAAAGTCGCATATAGCAATTTTCACATGTTTATAGGGATGGTCTAGGAAACATCAAAGGACAAAAAATGGTCCAAGGTGTCTAAGGAGTTTACGGAGGGACATGGGGAGGCCATACAAGTGTGATTCACCTGGTGTGGTAAAATAAGCTATAACAAACACTGCTACCCTCTTTATGTTCAATCACACGATAGAAATATTTGGAGTCCCACAGTCCATAGTTACTGATAACAGAGCACATTTCCGGAATCAGATGATGGAATAACTTAGTGCTAAGCTGGTTTTTCATCATGAAAACTCAACACCGTGTTATCCAAAATATAATGGTCAGGTCAAGGCCATTAATAAAGTTTTAAAAACCATGCTGCGACAGATGGTTGGAGATCATAAACCCAACTGGAACCACATCCTCTTCTCCACTCTTTGGGCTTATAGGACTTCATTAAAAACAGCTACTGGTTTTACACCCTTCTAGTTATTTTATGGACTAGAATTCGTCTTGCATATTCAGTGTCAGATTCCATCTTTGAAACTTGTCGTTGAACTTCTCCTGGATACTTCTATCAAGAAAGAGAGATTCCTATACCTGAACAATCTTTACAAAACTAAACAAGATGTTGCCTTAGCCAATGAGGCACATAAGAAACGTGTCAAGGCACAGTATGACAAGTCTATTCAACCTCGTATTTTTAGTAAAGGTGACCTAGTTGTGACCTACGATCAGAGACATGACAAACTAGGGAAAGGGAAGTTTGAATCAATGTGGTATGGTCCCTTTATCATTTCAAAAGTTTTAGAGAAAGGGGATTATGAGCTCATGGACTATGATGGAATCCCCTTCAGGAAACCTCACAATGGGTTGTACCTGAAGAGGTACTATGCCTAGATCATTCATGTATGGTACCTTGTATATATGTACACTGTTTGAATTTTTAGTGTGTTTTAGTATTTTCAATATGGTTTTGATTTTAGTGTCCAAATTGTTTATACCATGTTTTGGTTATGCAGATCAGATGGCCTTCTATGGCTTCACTGATGGTGCTTGCCGCCATACCTTGAACCTTGCCTCGACTTCTTGGGTTCTCTATTCCCTGGCTCATGATTTGTTCAGTTCAGGAATGGTTTGTATTGGTCCAGCTACCAACAATATCATTGAATATCAAGCAGTCATAGGTCTTCAGACTGAGGCTACATCCCGGGACATTCATAATTTGGTAGTTTTCATGGACTTGTAATTAGTGGTTTGTCATTTGAACCATGTCTATACCATCAAGAACCCGATACTTCTCTGTCTCTTCCGGAGAGTATGTTTGTTGGAAAGGTCATTTGAGGTAATTACTTATAGGCATATCCCTAAGGTAGACAATGCAATTGCTAACTCATTAGCAAATTAGATCTTAGACTGGTATATTGCTCATACATAATGTGAAAATAAAACATGGTTAATCATATTGTAAATAAACAGTAGATAACATGTAAACTCATGTAAATACATTTTCCCTTTGGAACATATAAACACCAGAAATAAAAAGTTTGTATATATATATAAAGTGTTTTACAAAAAACAGGTCATGAGACCCCATCTGAAGCACTCTGGATTTCAGTAAGTACAAAATCATACAAAATCCTGAAGCTATATCAGCTTTTAGTAATACATCATGAAAAACTCTCTAGTGATGCTTGTGGTAGCATATGACATCCTGTACTACTCTACGTAGAAATCGGCTAAAACGACCTGGCACGCCTGCAGTGTGCCTTTGATACCTCACAAGGAGTTCATCGATTGATGCATCAGGTATGTCTGGAGTCAACCTCTCCAAGTTATCCTCTAGCTCCCCCATTGGGTCATCACCTCGTTGAACAAACCGAGTTCCCGCCCATCTATCCAGTTGGGAATATCGCCCAGGTCGTGCTACTCTATCATCTGCATGAACATATTTAGGTCTTGTTACTATAAAAAAAAATAAAAAACATTAAAATACAAAAACACAAATTTCCATTTTAGGGTTTTGTCTCTTACCAATGTCTCCCCACTTTGCACTAGGTGGAAGTGGTAGATCAAGGTCACCCCTGAAATCAATACCCACGTACACATAATCCTCAATCATGAGGATTTGGTTGTTCAACCAGCAGAAAAATGGATCCCAAACTTCACTTTACCCCTACTTACTCCTATGCAGGCCATCATTTTGACCCACCTCAGCATATGAGGGTCTCTCTCCCTCAGCTCAATAAATAACACTTGGGACCTTAGATGAGGGACCTGCTCAAAGAAGAAACAAGCTAATATGGATCCATAACTGAACTGTTTCACCTCTCCTTGCTGACATTTGGTTAGTTGCTCCTTGAAGACCGGAAGTAATGCCTTTTCCCAGTTAAAGAAGGTAGGCACCATAGCCTCTATAGCATATAACATGTGTGCCCTCGAATCCTGGTGAGGTCCTTGGCTCCCAGCCAACCTCTGCATGGTGAAAAGAACAATATGAAGAGGACCGTCCATCACTACCTTAATGGAAATTTTCTTCCAAAACATTCTGGTACCAGGTTTGCAGTGACGATCAATTAACTCCTGGGTGGTCATGTCCCCTCCATGGGAACCAGTCACTTAAATAGGAGCACTCTGTTTGGATAATCTTGTCAAAAAGTAGATATACTCTACCTCAATAGTTAGAACATGGGCTCCCACCTCAAAATATTGCTACTCTAGGTTACACATATGAAGGATATACTCCACCAAGCTCTCATGGGACACCATGCATGGAGTGTGGAAGAATTTTAGGAGACCATAGTCCCTCAATGCGGCTATGCACCCTACATTTCTCTCGGCAAAGGCGTTTTCATCATTGTGTTCTTGTTCCTTCCATATGACCATTTTTTATTGGTTAGAACCCGCCAAAAACAATCAATGAGCTCATTAGAAACATAATCAATCATCAAAATCACTGAAAAGCACCTGTTTTTGCTTGTCCATTCATTTTTCCCCACTCACGGCTAGCACTTCCTAAGCACCATTTGCATAGAGCGGTGGCCGGAGAGGTGCCACCGCTCATCGAGCACCGTCTGTCCCATAAGGGGCAGGAGAGGTGCCCATTTTTTGGGTTTAGGGCTTGCCTAAAACTTCCCAAAAACCACTATAAATAAAAAATGAATGCATTAAAAGGAATGGCTAAGGTTCAATCATTTACCTAGCTCTGACGATGGTCGAAATGGATGATGGAATCTCCCAGAATCACTGACTAAAGATCTTGCTCAATTTTCTCCAAAATACTCTCACCAAGTGGTAAATAGAAAAATGATTTGATTTTTTACCATTCAAATGACTTATATATATATTTAGGGTTTTTATGTGTTATTTCATATTTCAAGAAAATCATTATTACATAAACGCCTATTTATATAGTTCATTAAAGTCATTTTTTGAGAGATTAATGATCGTTTTTTGAGTCTTATAGGAGTAAAAATGGAAATTGTGAAGCCTATGGGGAGTTTATATTTTACTTTTTAGTACTTCCATAAAACATAAAAATCCCTCGAGCGTTTATTTCGACACTTTGGTCATGCTCTTATAACTCAACATCAAAGTTTCGAGTCTTTTTCCTATTCTTTTTAGGCTCGTCAAAACTTCTCATAGTGAAAAATAAACCTAGATTATCTCTTCGATGGTAGGTTATCTCTTTTTCGGTTCAGATAGACTATTTACGAAAAAGAAACACTCTAGCCAATCATGACTGGAAGAGTTCTCTCGGGTATTATTTTACACTTTTTCGAGCCCTGGAGACTAAATCATACGAAAAAGGCCCCTTTGTATTTTTATTTTGTCTTCATTCAGACTCTCTAAACATGAATGATACCGAGTTTACTTTTATTGGACTCATTAAATTAAACACTGAGAGACCCTTTTTGGGAATGAACCCCTCCTTTCTCAATTTCATGAAATATATGAGAATGGAATTTTCTTCGGTTAAGCTACAGTGAGTGTTTGTTACCCTCTTTGAACTTGTAAAAACGAAAAGAGGCACTCATCAATCATAATGGGGGAATTAAGAGAAGGGAATCATGTTTCAAATCAAATGGAAGTTGTTTGTCACCTTTGAACATGGAACTTGTCTACATATCATTCATTCAATTGGGTAATCAGATGACGTACAAGTCGATCCACTTTCATGAGTCATGTCGCTCCTTTGATTCTTTCAAAAGAGTGCATTGTCCATAGTCATATTGTGTGTCTGTCTCTTTTAGTCATGCTTCCAAGTATTTTGTTGTGCCACCCGATGTTCAAAGGAAGTAAGAATTTTACCTCTGTAGTTGAAATAGCCTTTGTGTTAGTACCTTTGAGTCAGTCCTATGGTTACTTTATCCACAACATTGCAAAACTTTGTTCCAAGATTCGTTTCGTTGATGTGGGATTCACCATGGCCATCCTTCGATGAGACTATTCCTGTCGACACCAGCTCATCATCCAGGAAATAGTCTAAGAAAATTTTTAGTACCTTAAGATCTATATGCCTCAATGATAGATTCTCTCACTCTTGACATAGGTTTACATCATTGACCTTTGAGCGAAAGATTCCATTGGGTGTTCGACATAAAAACATCTATTCACACTCAGTAGATTGTACTAGGGTACCTTGGGAATCATTGACATCAATGGTGATCTCCCTCACAATTGTTAACGGTCCACATCATTGGCCAGTAATCAAGTGGTTTCTACCATGTTTGACTTCAGAAAATTGTAATCGCATGGATAGAATTGTACTTTTCACAAGACGAGATGAAGACCCTGGGTATTTGATAAGCACTCATCCCAGGTTGTGATGGAGTTTATTGTATGGAGTACCAGCATGGATCCACATTTGTATGTTCGTGGCTATGCTCAAATTTGCATCTGTATTACATATATCTACGTTGTATATCTGGTAGCTATGTCCAAGTTTGAGTCCTCTATCACATGGATCTACGTTGTATTCTAGTAGCCATTTTTTTTTATTCCTCTTATGGATCTGCCTTGTATTGGTCTGTAGCCATGATGAGGTTACAGTTACTCATGATTCAAAGTATTGATTTATTGCAGATTCCTACCTAATGATACTCTTTGATCAAGCTAGCTCTTACGTCGAAGTAATAACTTTCTCTATCAAAGCTCTTGTCTATCGTATCCCTCTAGCCTCATGCTTTGGGGGGCATTCTGTTATACCCAAATCCTATCACCAACATGTGATAAGACCTCTAACACCTCTATTTTCCCTCAATCCCAAACTTGAAGTGAAAACATTGCTCCAAGATATTGATCCTACATGTAAAACTTCAGCACCGCTCTTACCCTTAAGCTTATAAGCAGTACCTTATACAGTGCCACCTGATTTATGTGGAAGACAGACAGTGCCACCACCTTTCACCTTTGTTTTTGGCATGGTTCTCACCTTGCATCTCTCTGTCAAAAGTGAGTATAAGCGGTGCCCCTGGTAAAAAGTGAAAAAAGGAGGTTTCACAAAGCTTCTAGAACAAAAGCTTTGTGGCTAGCCTTATCCCTACTCACTTGGGTCAATTAAGCTTGAGATCCATGCTTTGAGGATCTCATGGCCACCTCACCCACCTATTTCTCAACCATTCCTATCCTTTGAGCCCTATGAAACCAAGCTCATACTCCATGATTTATGAGAGAAGAAAAGAGTAAAGTTATGATGTTGAATTAACATCCTGGCTGAGAGCATAGAGGAGAAAGTTGGAGATATCGAGGATGAGATGTTAGTCTTGTGAAGGAGTGCATCAACACTAAGGAAAAAGGTTGTAAAATATTTCATTCATCTATTAATGCAAAGTTCATTCCTTTCCCATATATCTGTTGTGTTATAATATCTCATGTGTATTATCAGATTCCTTAGTCCTTGATATAGATCTATGGATAGTTTTCTGGTATCTTTGTTGTTGTTGTGTATTTGATGTGTTTATGCAACCCTTCCATCAGAGATATTATTCCAGGCATCCATAGCTTCTAGGGAAATTCTTTCGACCTAGTTATAACTCATTTTTTATGGATCTAAACCATTCAGACCAGAAGAATAGCTTCTTTCCATAGAAGGTGCAATATTCCTGATAGAAAATCTGGCAACTCCACTGGGGAATACAAGCTTCAGTTGATCTGATCTTCCTCAGTCTTTGAACACTTGTTTGAATCCAAGCTCCAGTATTCAATCTTTTCAGTCAGATCTACCATATGAATTAGTGAAGTTTTGGTTTGAAATCTTCATATCTCTTCATATATGAGTCACCCTGGCTTTATATGCTTTGTATTTCTATTGATTCATCAGTTTTGACATTATTTTTTCAATTTCTAGCTTGATTATTTTTCTCTCCTTGTGTTCTGGATTTTTACAGGGAACTGCTCATGTGTTGTGGGAAATATGTGGTGCCACCTCCTACATTTAGTTACCCATAAGTAGTGCCACCACTTGAGTTCAGTGAGCAAGGAGTGGTGCTGCTTCAAAATCACTCTGTTAGTGACCCCTTTAGTGCGGTGCCAGGTAGGCCCTGTTCCAGACCTTGTTTTTTGGTTTTTTGCAAAATTAGATCTTGATTTTGCTTTCAACCATGTACTGTCAATGATTGTTTGTGTGAATCTGAGTGTTCATGGTTGGAATTTTTGGTGATAAGAGCTTGTTTGATTAAAAAATCCAATAGTTAGGTTAGGCCTGTGTATTACTCATTGCCTCTGTTGGCAGTGGGATTTTGAGCCCCCAAGGTCGAGCGAGGGGAGGCCTCTATCGGGAAATAGCAGAACCGCTTTAGACTACACCTCTGGCCCTACACAGTCAGAGGGGGATCTCTTTCTTGTCACCAAAGTATACTCCACATAAGGTTGTCAGTCTTGTGTGTCACCAGAGTCTACTCCGTATAGGATTTTCAATCAGCGTAATCAGGGGGCTAGGATCCTGAATGGGGCAAAGTATGTTGAGGAATGTGCATGCTGGGATTATCGAGAGCAAGGGACCATGGGAAAATGGAGTTGAGACCTGCACAAGAAATGATTACAAATGGAAAGAATGACGTAAAATTGCAAACAGAGGCAAGATAGCTGCTGATTTCCCAATCATGGTATATTTAGCGGGTGATTTAGAGGACAAGAAGGTACAGTCCATCGCATGGAGCATCTACGAGACGAATTCCATTCAGCTTTAGAAGAACCATTGATGAATTCTTGGAATAGCGACTGGAGCATAACGAGTATAAATTCCAAACCACTACATCATAAGTTGCAGACATGAAAAGCAATTAACAAAATGGAGTGGAAACAGGAAACACATTTACACGCAAAAGAAAGTACTTATTGGGAAAAACAACAACATAGGAATCTCTACTATGAGTAATAGTATTTCCCTGCAATTTATTCATACATAGGTATCAAGATTTACAAATGGGATCCTCGGCCCAGGATTGTTTCCCAATCGAATTCACTAACTCCTTTCTCCCTCTATCGGGAGCATTTTTATACAATCCTAATGTTGAGACTACCGAATAAAAAGCTGTTACAAGTCGCCATCAGGCGTTAACAGTGCAAAGAGTGGACTATCACCACATTTTTACAATTATAAACAAACATCATGGAGACACGATGCGTGATAATGCGAGCTAATAATGTAGAGCCCCATACCATCCTGCTTCATAAAAATGACTCCCACGTAGCGTGTTGACGGTCAATCGTCCACACAGGCTGCCCTAGCCCTACTTTGGGTCTCTTTGTCCAGCTGGTACATGTCACTCAAATGCTTACAAGAATACCTAAATCCCTTCCTCCACTATTCTCCCGATGCCATCCTCTGTTGGGTGAAACTATTATAGGAGGAGGCTCGAGGAAAGGTATTCCAACGCTTGGTGATGATAAGCGGCTTAAGAAGCTTATCATCCTTGTACTATCTTCTTCCTCATATGAGGAGGATTCTTTTGCGAGTCATGCATCCAAGTGTGTGTTTGACGTTCTGCTCACCCACGACCAAGCATCCAAGTGGAACCTCTAGGAATGGCGTCGCAAGCTCTGGACCCACGTGGTCCCAGTACGAGCATTCACTCCAACACCTATGCCACCACTGTGACCCGAGACTTCAAAGGTCATGACTGTAGCTAGGAGTTCCAGAGGGACATCGTAGGGATTTCAAAACCCATGCACTACACGTCCAGAGACTGGGTTGTGTAGAAGCAGGTGAATCCCCCTTGGTATTTCACATCTGTGCCCTGGTGGTTGTTGGTTTTCTGGTGTGGATAACCAGAACACAAATTTCATGCCTGCCTACAAGGAGTACCCATTGTCGAACTAATTTCTCGAACCACACAGTCATGGTTGTCTATGAAAGACTTCGACACTTCTTGAAATTCAACCGTATATCTCTTATCATCTACACAGTTCCATGTCTCAAATATCTTCGGAGGATGGTGTTATATAGTGCGAGCAAGAATGGATTTGGGAAGGGTTATACCCTTAAAGTGGCTGCAATGGTGGCATGTGTGCTTCTAGGGTGGGGATTTTCCCTCCTGATGTTCAATCATATTGTCCGTCATAGCTAATATTCTGAACCATTTTCGTGTGGCTTCCAGGCCGATTCCAAGGGTTGCAGATTTGACCTTCCCCTGCCCTTTCAATTACCTTGATGGTGGGGTTGAGTTGTTTTAGTATGCTACATCCCTTGGTCTCGTGTAAATGCTATAATCTATCACCTCATTGAATCAAACCTTTATCTCTCTCATGACTTTCTTCAAAATGAACCACGTTCCACACTTGCAAACTGGGAAAACTGAGCCACCGGACGAGACTTCCACCTCAGGCATATCCCGAATGACATCGGAGGAATCAGCCAATCTACAATGGGGAAGATTAAATGTGTGAATGACTCCTTTGCTATCATTCCCACACTGGATGGGAAATCTATATCTCAGGAGTCTTCTCAGCCATCCGATCAAAGGAATCTTTCATATCTGTCTTCCACGTTCCATTCATCCTGCCACCAATTTTTCTCGTCTGAACACCGCAGGTAGTTCTGGATCACAAGATGTTCTTAGCTGTCGATCAAGATCAACCCTTCATGCAGTCGTCGATCCAAGTAGGCCCCACCATTTTCGCAATGGGAAACTCAGATATTCATTTGTGCTAGTTCGCCTTGCGAAATGAATCGTAGCCATAGATTTATCTCCTTCTTCATCGCGGTTGTTGATCCTTGCAACCTCTACACCTTTTTGAGATTTGAGATTGCGGTTTTATTTGCACAAGTATGGATTATGAAATGACTTTAGGTCATGGATCTTCCCCATACTTCATCTTAACCGTCGAAAGCCTCTGGTCTTTAACATGTTTTGCGATCTGGGAAGGAAACTTTGATCTCGCATGTTTGCTCACACAAAGTGGCTCGGTACCGTGGATCCTCCCTCGATCAATCATAGCCCTTGATTATGAATCATGCCCAATGTTACAACACACCTGCCACCTTCCTCGTAGAAGGGTGGTCACATGAAATTCGAAGGGTTGGGACCCTTACCGAACTTCTGTTAGGCCCTTAAATCAACTGTTAAAATGGAGTGTTAGCAACTGGATCCATGAGGGATACTATCCTCCCAGCGAGGTGTTGGGGCGCATACTCCATAGGGGGTAACTCCACGGCTA
>LPNX010488027.1:65102-75664 GCA_001517045.1 Pseudotsuga menziesii | reverse complement strand
ATCTACCCCCCCCTCTTCTAAACTCCTAGTCATCCCATACAAGTAAGGAACCCCCCCACTCTATCTTTGTGTCTCTTTCTAACACACACACACACATCCCTATGTCTCCCCTTACCACTAGCACCCCCTAACCTATCTCTCTGACACACACACACACACACACATCCATATGTATGCCCTTACCACTAACATATGTCTTTGACACACACACACATCCCTATGTCTCCCCTTACCACTAGCACCCCCTAAACTATCTTTGTCTCTCACACACACCCATCCCTATGTCTCCCCTTACCACTAACACCCCCTAACCTATCTCTTTCACACACAAACATCCCTTGAGTTTTAAAACAATATAGTTAGGTTGAAGAGAGGAGGGGGTGTTAAGGAACAAAGACTAAGGGAGTGCTTGTTAATTCCCCCTAAAAATTGAACGATCCCTTAGCCGTGCAACTACCTCCTTAATTTATCCTAAACACTAGTTGAGTAAAACGCACACCCGTTTTATGTGATCAAAACGTGGCCCTATTTTTGTTAACAATAATGCGTGTGCATTTTGTCTTAGTATAAACAACACCAGTCCTTGTCCGAGAAACACTCTATCATATTCCACGTAGGTTTCACAGTCCACGTGCAAATTCAAGTTGCGAACACTGTGTTCATTCTCTTCTTCACCATATTATCACACAAAATTTTGTTTTTGACATCAAGCATCTCCATCACAAGTGTCTAAGCATTTCTTGGAGCATCGTATACATTGAGGAGCAAGAAATAAAGAATTAATTGAGCAAGAAAGAAACCAAGCTTGGGGAATTTCCCATTGAGGAGCTAGAAAAGGGAACATTAACTTGGTCATTGTGGTGGAGTATGTAGACACAATTGAGCAAGAAATAAACCAAGCTTGGAAAATTTCCCATTGAAAATGAGGAGATAGCAAAGGAAACATTAACTTGGTCATTGTGGTGCAGTATGTAGACACAATTGAGCAAGAAAGAAACCAAGCTTGGGGAATTTCCCATTGAAGAGTATCTAGACACAATTGAGAAATAAAGGAACCAAGCTTGGGTAGTCTCCCATTGAAGAGTATCATTGAGGAGATAACAAAGGAAACCTTCCTCCCAATCTTCCCCTTAATTTGAGTATTTAGACACAATTGAGCAAGAAACAAACAAAGCTTGGGTAATATCCCATTGAGGAGCACCATATATCATTGATCATTTTGGTGATGGGAAACTCACACAATTGAGCAAGAAAATCAGCAAGGAAGAGGATACCCAATGAAATCCTTGAAGAAGTTAGAGAGAAGAAAATAAATGATATGACCAATCGAAGGCGCTCTATGGACACTCAACCAATTATGGTTGTTGAGGATGCCATAGTTCTTTCTACCAATTGTAACACCCTGGTTCTGACCCCGATGCATTAAATGTATGTGATGTATATATTGTAATTAATCATGGTGTGAAGCTAAAGGCAAAAGCCCCACCATCGATTTGTTTGTGTTATGTTTCGGCGATTGGAATCGTTGTTGATGGTATATCATGATATACAGAACATGTTAGTTTTGGCATCATGTAAATATGCATTTTTAATTATATGAACCCCAACCAGCTATGCTCACTGCAACCATAATGAAAAGGGCATGATTTTCCCAAGGATAAGGGGGGGGGGGATTTTTAAACTTTGAACCTATGGGAAAATCCATGTCTTAGCTATTAAACCCTATTTGATTTGCCCATATTTCCTTGTCTTATCCAACTACCATTTTAATGCTTTGAAGAGTAGTTGAGGCAGTTTTTTTTGGGAGTGGGGGTGGCAGGATTGTCAGTCCTTGCCCACCCACACACTCCACTAGCAAATGGAAACCTCATGTTGGGTAGAGGAAGTGGACTCTCCACTCTCTCCATGATGGTGCCGTGAACACTCCCGCACTGCCGACTCACCATTCTCCATGGTTGCTCATTCTCACGCAGGGAAAAACGCCCTTTGGATCATGCAAAGGAATGCCTTTTCTATTTTGGTCTCACACAGCCAGGGAGGGAGCGATTTTTGACTATCATTCACATTCTCCACATAGAGGAATCTGGTGTGTTTCAATCCGTATATTGGGATCTGGTGTAAATTTCTCTCACGCAGTGAGCTGGGAGTCATGTTCTTTCACCCACAATTTTCCCTTGCGAATAAGCCATTCACGTTCTATGTGTGCATGTTTTCCATACGGATTTTGTGGATTGTGTGGGTGTATGTTTTCCTTGCATACTGGTATGGCCATGTAATTTTCCCGTCACTTCAATGTTGAGATTGGGGCTGTTGTTCTTCCCCTGATTTGTGGTTGCTTCCGGTCTTCCCAAGATTCACGGGTTTGTTGTGGTCTCCCTTACATTTTGTTGATTGTGGTATTCCTTATGTTTTGGTTGCTGTGGGTTGTATGAAGTTGTTTTGGCCACGATAGGGCCAAGAACGACCCAGGAATTGATTTCCCATGTCCAAGCAGTGAATTGCTTGTTGCTGCATGTATGCAGTGGTTGGTATTTGGACTGTGTTTGGAGTGGGGATGAGGGCTTGGTTTGCTTGATAAACCTAGTGTGTTGGAAACCACATAGATAGAGCTAGAGGGCTGGCTTTCTTCTCCACAACCCCTGAATAGCACTAGAAGGGAAGTCAGGGCCTGAGGGACTGTGTAGCAGAGAAGGGACTGATTCCTTATGTTGGGTGTGTGTGGGTGTCTTAGAAGTCAGGCTAGTTCTGGTGTAGGTGTCCCTAGCTCTATAATGGGCTCACCAGCTTAGCATTTAGCCTTTCCCAGCTCCTTGATGGCCTGAGAAACCTGACCATGTTGGCTTGGTTGTCGTGTTGATGGGTTGATAAACCCAACTGCATTGGCTTGGCTATGTTTTGTGTATGCTTGGCTATGTGTAAGCCTGCTTGTTCCTTATTCCTTGGGAAATCATGCCTAGCTTGGGGGTGGCAACATTGCTGAGAGATTTGGGAGCATGCTAGCCTATGGTTGGGTGGAACGTTGCAGTGACGTAGCTGGTTGTGGGACGAGTTCTTCATAATCTTGTCTATTTTACTTCTGTAACTATATTTACTGTTAATAAATTATGATGAACATGTTGAACGAATGAATGTATGTTTTCTTCCACTGTGTATGATAAATAATTATGTATCTATGCATGTTCTACTTCAATGCATTTTGTTTCAGCATTTTATGTACATACATGTTCATGGGGCTGGTTTCCCGGATGGTTAATGCCATGGTAGCGTCCTCTTCGCTGGTCGGAGGGTTGGGGACATTACAGTGTGGTATCAGAGCTCATGTTGCAGCATGGGCCTGAATGGACCGCAAAGATGCAGTGAGAGAGGCAGGTTTCCTTCTGCCCAGCTGCAATCAGAAAATTTTGGACAGAAAAACCTCAATCTTCAAAATTTTTCTAAGTGTTGGAACCATCGTCCTGTCGAAAGACTTAGTGACAAGTTCTTCCGATGTAGTGGAGAACTTAGTGGGAAGGCCACCCGACGACCGATGTGGAGGAAGAGAGAGGAGAGGGAAATTTAGAAAATTTTCTAAGTGTTTTGGAGGTCAGCACATTGGAACACCTAGAGAGATGGACCACCGATTGAGCGCCGCCGTTGCGAATGGCTAGACCACTATGCTCCCGACGGGTAGGGCCTCCGACCATCGACGCAGTAAAGAAAGTTCAAAATTTTTCTGAGTAACAAAAACATCAGCCATCGAAAGCAGAAAGTGGTTCATGTGCCCGATGTTTCGGAAGCCTAGACCACTAGCCTTCCGACGAGAAGAGATTACTGATACCGATCAGGTTATGCCTCAGCAGATTGGGCCGCCGATTAGAAGAAGATCGAAGATGATGGGCCACTGTTTCAGTTGCTGATGGAACTATTTCGCTGATGAAAAGAAGATAATTGAGCCAATTAAGTGGCGAAAGGGAAGACTAAAGGGAAAATTTCAAAAATTTCTCTAAGTCTTGGAATCGTCAGCCATCGGCGATGGTTAGTTGAACACATTGCTGACACCTAGTTGATTCAGTTGCCGATGAGCTATGACAGATGAAGTTAGTGGATTGAACGTCTACCGTTGCGGCTGTCTAATGGACTATCCTTCCAAAGGTTAGAGGTTTTGACCACCGATAGTGGATAGGGATTCCGACAGTTGATGAGTTTATGGTTCGTGGAACTCGCATTGGGATCACTACCTGCTATTGCGGCTATTTAGTGGACTATCCTCCTGATGAACAGTGCACCTGACCGCCGATACATCGGAAGAAGATAGTTGTTTTGACCGCCGAAACGTCGAATTGATAGTTGGAATGAGGTCCGATTGTGAAAAAAGGAAATTTTTAGTTTTTCGTGGGATTTCCTAGCACGACTATTTTTCAGTTGGATTTTCAACTATTTTTTAGTGGATTTTCAGGGCTGAAAAGGAGAAAGTGGCCGTGATCTTATGCGCCAGATTGTGTGAAAATCATAGATTTACAGAAAAAAAAATGAGGGTGCTGACCTTGTCCCACCTTGTAGTGGTGTAGGGAAGCTACAAGGGGGAAATCCCCCTTGACCCACATCGCCCCCCTTAGATAGATGTTCTTTGATAAAGAAAATCTTGTGTTTGGGAAAATTTGTTATTTTATGATTATTCTAGGAGAAGGCAAGTAATTCTGATTTATATCAATGTTATGCATCTAACAGTTATGTTACTAACACATTTGCAGAATCATAGTGACCTTTAAGGGAAGTATTCCAGGTAGTGCATTTTGGTAAGTAAGTGGTGGTTTAGTTATGAGAACCCATGACGGATATGATGCTCAGGATTCTTACGAGCATGCCCGAGATGCCATGGGAGAAAATGTCTGTAACGAAAATTATGACATAAAGTCTAATGGAAGGAGATTCCAAGAGACACCGTCAGATGTTGTAGCCACCATGAGAAGCTTGATCAAATCCCAGGAAGAGAAACACCAGTTGAATGCTGCCATGTTGTAGAGTTTTATAGACTTGTAGATAAAGATAAACTATGGATAGGGTACAGGAAGACCGGAAGGAAGTAAGAGCAGTACCAGGAGAAGGAGAAGGACTTCTAGTCGATCATCTGACTCTGAAGAATCCAGCGGGGATTCAAGCTCTTCTTCTCACAAAAGAAAAAGAAAGAGACACCATAGGGATCGCTCTCGGGATGAATTTAAGAAGGCTAAACCTCCTACATTTGATGGTGAGGCAAAGACTAGATAGGAAGCTAAAGCTTGGATTCTTGGAATAAAGAAGTACTTTCAAGTGCATGATTATTCAGGAAACATGAAGGCAAGAGTTTCCATATTCAATCTGAATGGAAGGGCATCCATTTGGTGGGAAGACTTCAAGAAAGTAAAAAGGATCAGTGAAAGGAGACTTAAGTGGAAATAATTCAAGAAGTATTTCAAGCAGAATTACCTCTTTGACATGTATTATGATGACAAGATTAAGGAGTTCCATGAGCTGATATTGGGATAGCAGACCATGGAAGAGTATGCAAATAAATTCTTGGAGTTTTTGAGGTATGATCGGTACATCAAAGATGAAAAAGTGAACGTCCAACGTTTTCTGAGTGGATTGCCTCAGTATTACAAAGATAGAATTGTGTTTTACGAACCTAGAAATCTTGAAGAAGCAATAAGGAAGGCTAAGTATTGCTATGAGCAAAGAAAAGGTAAACCGGATTACCATAAGGCATGGAATGACAAGAAGAATGAGAAGTTTAACCAAAGAGAGAAAGGTTTCAAACCTTCTAACTTCAGGAATTAGCAGAAGCAGCCATCCCAAGCTGCGAGTAAGCCAGTTCGAGTGATAGGAGAAAAACCTAAGGATCCACAACAGAATAGAGGACAACTTCAATGTTGGAAATGTGGAGGACCCCACATGCACAGAACTTGTCCACTCAAGAATGAGAGTGCAAGGATAGCTTACAACATTCAAGAAGAAGAAAAAGTGGGTCAAGTAGCAAGGGCAGTCCCTAGGATTTATGTAGCACTAGAGGACCGCTAAGCAGATCACCAATCAGCTATGGTTGAAGTTACAGGTAAGATTGTTGAACAATCTATTTCTATTTTGATTGACCCTAGTTCTACGCATAGTTACATTACTCCTAGAGTAGTGGAGATTTGTGCTTTTAAGAAAGAAAATCATAGGAAATCTTGGTTAGTCCAGCTAGCCACTGGAACTAAGAGAAAGGTCAGTGAAGTGGTAGAGAAATGTCCATTGGTCATGAATGGATTGGTCACTTATGTAGATATGAATGTTCTACCATGGATTGGTTAGAAGCTCATAGGGTGAATCTTGAATGTTACAATAAGACTTTCGAATGCATGAATAAAGAAGGGAACCTAATATTTGTGAAAGGTATTCCAAAGGTGATTTTAGTACGGTTGGTTTCAGCAATGCTGTTAAAGAAGTTCTATAGGAAAGGTTGCCAGTTGTATGCAGCCCATATTTTGGAGGCAATAGACAATTAAAATCCGAGGTTGGAGGACTATCAGGTGTTACAGGAATTCAAGGATGTGTTTCTTGATGAGATTCCAGGTCTTCCTCTAAAGCGGGACATTGATTTCACAATTGAACTTGTGCCAGGAGCAGCACCAGTGTCCAAGGCACCCTACAAGATGAGTACACCGGAGATGCTAGAATTGAAGATGCAACTACAATAGTTGTTGGAAAATAAGTATATCCGACTGAGTGTGTCTCCTTGGGGAGCACCAGTTCTGTTTGTAATGAAGAAAGATTGTACACTCAGGTTATGTATTGATAACAGACAATTGAACAAGGTTACTGTGAAGAATAAATATCCTTTGCCTAGAATTGATGACCTATTTGATCAAATGAGGGGAGCAAGGGTATTTTCCAAGATTGACTTGAGGTCTGGTTACCATCAGGAGAGAATCAGGGATGAATACATTCATAAAACAACCTTCAAAACAAGGTATGGAAATTATGAGTTTGAAGTGGTGCCATTTGGCCTCACGAATGCACTAGCTACATTTATGTGCCTTATGAATAGTGTCTTCAGTAGGTATTTGGACAAGTTTTTTCTTGTTTTCCTTGATGACATTCTTATTTATTCTAAGAATGAGGAAGAGCATGAAGAACATTTGAGATTGACATTGAAATTGCTCAGGGAGCATCAGTTGTATGCAAAACTGAGCAAGTGTGACTTCTATAGAGAAAGAATTCAATACTTGGGTCACATTATCTCAGAGGAGGGTATATCTGTGGAGCTTGAAAATATTGAAGCCATTATGAATTGGCCTACTCCAAGTGTCAAAACCCCCAAATTTCTGAAAAATTTAAAATTTTGAAAATACAGATAATTTACATTATTGCAGTCAACTAATTGTTTTAATTAGTTATATATTAATGATTTTGTAAACTGAATTATTTACTTGGTTATGTTTATCTTATAGCATAATTCTTTTTCAGTTTAATAACTTGCTTTTCTTTATGACCACAAGGTGGAACAGTCTTGGTGATCTGGGGCTTACTTAGCTTTGAGCTAACGCAGATAGTTTACCTGTCCTTACAGACTTACAGGTAAGAAGATATGATGCTACTTGTCAAAATACTAAAGTATTCATATATTTGTATGTAGCAAAAATAATAGCTCATTAAAGAATATAAATGCATTTCAAAAACCAACTGCTTTATGAGGTAAAACCTTTAAATCATTACTCTATTTAAAGACGCCATGGAAATGAGATTCAGCTGCTTTCTTTCTAGTAGTCGTAATTTATAGTTCCTATTGTGTACTGAATATTTCCGATGTTGATCATAGTTGTCGTGTAATGTACAAGAGTTAATAATTTTCTATACTTATTATTCCATCTTCCCAACTTGAAGTTCTAAGGAAATTATATCCTCATAAACCACTGTCAATTTGGCTATACTAGTGATGAAGGATTAAGTTCTTCTACCCATAATTTACTTGGAATATACTATCCAGTTAAGGTTATTAATTTTATAAAAATTTCCCGTGTCAAGCTCCTTAAGCCATTAAGACTTAACATGCTTACTAGCAAACCTTACTGGTTTAGTAATTAAATAATTAAAGGTAAAAAGTCTAACACTAGCATGTAGGGTATATACCATAAATTGACTTTAAGAAATTCTTTTATAAACATCAACTATCATAACTTTAGATATAGTTATAGTTGGTTTAAATACTGAATGTCATGTTTGTTATAAACAAAGGGGTCATAGGTGAGACCTCACTCATGAAGTGTTTATGGTTTATCTTTAATTTATAATTCTATAATCTTGTACTTAAAGCCTCCTTTACTTACATAACGTGCTAAGTTATGTAAAGTTTCTACCCTTACCATGTTACAATTTAATTGGTTAAATGATCCTTTGTTAAAGCAATATTCTCACCAATTAAACACTATAAATTCCTCTTATTCCATATAACAAGGCTTTACTAATATCAAGGTTATAAATGTTTGAGTAAATGTATACCATATTGTATATTGATGGGTCGTAAATCCTCCATTCCATTGGTAAGCTTTATAGCAAATTTTATATAGTATTGATTTGTGGCTTACCATGTATCGTGCATGCTAGGTTGACAAAGGAAATGATGATTATGTTGGAACCTCTGATTTACCAATAATTGGAAATGATACTCTTGTTTCAATATTCATCAGGACTATGTGATTTTACCCACTGCATGCAAATAATTTGCATGGGGACGTGGAAACACTATGGCCAAGCGTTGTATAGATAAAAATACTCTCTCTCGAACCCTAATATTATTATCCCTTCCATGGTTTTAGGCCTCCTGCCGCTCTGCAATGGTGTTGTTGCTCACCTTGTTGCGCTGCTACTCTGCAATGGTAGTCTTCCAGCTCGCTTCTTTGTCTTTCGCTTGTTGAGAGCTCACCCTGAACACTCACAGAGAAGAGTTGTAAACATTTGATTTCTGTTGGCACGGAGTTAGTTATTTTCCTCTGGGTTTATGCTTCCCTGCTCACTTAGTTCAATGTCTATCAGTCTGTAAGGCCCCTTTTTCTTCTTTGGTTTGGTAGTGGGAGTCGTGGCCTCATGACTTGAAGTTTGCTGGGTTAAAGGGTTTCACAGCAATTATGTTTTTCTGTTAAAGAACCATTGCGGCACAATCATTTATACTTGCTTGGCCGGTGGCTCTCACTCTCTGTCGCGGTCGGTCGATACTATTAGTAATCCCTTCCTTCTTACAGCTGATGAAGGTTTGGCTCATCCTCGCATTGGTAACTGCACTGCTGTTTGTGGGTGGTCACGTTTTCAAATAAGATTTAAGGTAATGGATGCTATTAACCCTTCCATTAACTTCGTAGTTTTGTTTTATTACCCAAAGGTTTATTTTGGATACAATGTTTTAACAATATCGTTCTTCATTGTTCACACGTGTCCTTCCCTCCCTTTGCGTGGTTACATTACCTTAAAATTCTAGGTAAGATTTGACTAATATCTTTATAATTATTTAATCTTTCATTTCGTTACAACTCTGCTTTTGTGAAAATAAGTTACTGATAAAATTGTGGGTGCTGTTGATACAGGTGACGGCTTGATCTTCTATGTAGATGAAGCAAGAGTGGGACAGCTGCTAGCTTACGGTAAGCCTTGGACTCTCCATGGCAGTTCTACCTTGTACATTCCTTTATGGGACATTTACGGGTTGGTTATCGTGGCCTGTAAACCCTCGTGGTTTGGTATACTTTGTTCGTTGTTTCTAGTGGATGTTGAAACCCTTGCTTTATGCAGGGTTTTTTCGGCTTAGCTGTGACTGTAAATTTTGATTTTGTTATAGTTACTTGTGTATATAAGTATAAATGAAAGTAGGCTGGTAAAGCCTTACTCTGTAAATTTTGTTTAAGCTGTGAGTGGATTAAACTGAGTGAGACTCTTTCAGTTTATTATCTATGTTGTACATTTTGATACAAGTAGGGTTTTACCCTAACTCGAAGATATAAAAAGTATTTACAGTTTCTAAAAAAAAATATCTTTTATTTACAATGCACTTCAGTAATTGGTTGGGTTATTGTTTATGTTGTATAATGGTGGGTTAAGCTCGGTGAATCGAGCATATTATTACTCTGTTGGTTTATTTCCTGCGCGTTATTGCAATTGAGTTTTACCCTGTAATATTATTTAACTATTACCTGCTAGGGTTTCAGTACATTGTTTTTCTATTAGTTTACTTTATTATAATAGAATTTGTAAATGTTGTTATATAATTTTTAATCTTCGGAATATAAGAACTTCATGTTTTTAGTGATGTACTTATGTAGCTGTCAGTTACATATTTTGAGTACAGAATTTATATTTTATTTAATGTTTACTATAATGGGGTAAGAACATTACTTTATTTACATATTAATATTGTTCCTATAATTATATATTACCTTTATACTTAGTCCATTTAAAGGTATATAATAAGAAAGTGTTTTGTTATTATATTCTTATGCTATCTATATCAAATAAATTTTATGAGAAGTTCCTTGTGTATTCTAAATATTCTGTGTTACCCTATTTAGGTTCTAATA
>LPNX010488027.1:0-64843 GCA_001517045.1 Pseudotsuga menziesii | reverse complement strand
TCTAAGTCTAACCCTAACTCTACTCCATGTATAGAGTGCTATTTCTTCTAATAACCAAATAAAAGTAAACATTCTCTTAATCAAGCTAACATTTTATTCTATACTTGCAATCATTCTATCTTTGAATAAATTTACCACCTCTGCTAGAGTATGATTTGGATTACTCCAGATGGGGAAAAACACAGGTAGGGTTTGTTTCTCATTAAACATAATCTCATCACTAAACAAACCAAGATATTCGATCCTCTAAGTTTTTACACTATAATCTGCAAATGCATCATTCAATCACACACAGATAATAACACAGAAATTAATAAATAGCAGAACCTATTCTTAAAGCTTGGTTGACAACAGCAATGGGATGCCGTTCCTCCCTACCAACTCCTAGAGAGCGCTCAAACAACGACTCCTCAGGACCCTTGAGCTTTCTCTAGTCTCCCTGGCTAGAAATAGGTGCAGCAAATAATCAAGTACTAGTCCTGAGACTCAATACCAGTCCTGAACTTATTAGTAATTTCTCTCAGCTAGCAAGCTATATCAGACCAAGTTACTGCAGTTTATCTCTCAAAACACCTTACAGTTTTCCCTTTTTCCCCAATGAATTCCTTGAAGTGCATTCCGTCTGAATGACTGTTCTCCTGGAAAATATCTGAGCAGCCTGAGCTCTCTACATTGGGTACTTTTAAAAGATTGCCTAGGTCTTTTTGGTTTAGTTGTCATTAATTGAGCCACCTGCTCTGATCCCACTTTCTTGGGGGATCATGACCCCAAATGTAGGGAAGTTGCCACCTGCAACATAGGAAGTGTTTAAGGATGCTGCCACTTGTCTTTTGCTCTCCACCTAGTTCCTTCCACCAGTTTGACCAGTAACACTCTTATTAACAGCTCTCCCAAGCTGTTGTCTCCACTTTTTATTTATTAAAATAAAATATTCAAGATTACATTCCACATCTTTTGACTCTGCTGAGTCATCAGTTTATACTTAGCATTAAATTTAACATAATGTCTTAGGAATCAAATTAAAACAAATAACATTATTTTACAAAATTGGGGTATGTGACACCAAGAAATGTGACAGATGTAAGATATTTTATGGGACTTGCAGGATACTACCAGAGGTTCATTGAAGAATTCTCCAAAGTTGCACATGTCATCACTTCTTTGCAAAAGAAGGGGATAAAGTTTGAATAGACATCGAGGTGTGAAGAAATATTCCATCAATTGAATAATATTCTCACCAGTGCACCTGTATTGAAGGTTGCAGATCCAGACAAAGACTTTGTGGTCTGTACCGATGCATGCGGACAAGGGCTTGGAGGAGTCCTTATGCAGGACAACCACGAGATATGTTATTAGTCAAGAAAGATGAAGGATCATGAGAAGAACTATGCCACTCATGATCTAAAGCTTGCAGCCATAGTACATGCCCTCAAGATGTGGAGACATTACTTGATGGGTAGAAGATTCGAGCTCAGGACAAACCATTTTGGTCTGAAGTATCTATTTGATCAGCCTAGTCTGAATGCTAGGCAAGTGAGATGGCTGGAGTTTTTATGTGAATTTGATTTTGAAATCAAGCACATAAAAGGGAAAGAGAATAAGGTAGCTGATGAACTCAGCAAGAAGGTACAGGAAATGCATGTGGCATCTCTTAGTGTTTGCCAATCAGATTTGAGACATCAGATTGTTAGTCATGCCACTGGAGATGAATTGTATGACCAGGTAAAAGACAAATTGCAGTAGCAAAGTCTTGAGAATAGGTATGAGGGATATAAATTGGAAGAATATGGAATTATTACTTATAAAGGAAGAATTTATATTCCAAATGTAGTAGATTTGAGCAGAGTTGTTATGGATGAAATCCATCAAGCTCTGTATTCTGGTCACCCAAGATATCAAAAGAAAATTGCTACAACTAGAAAGCAGTACTTCTAGCCAGGAATGAAAAGGGATATGGCTGACTACATTTTGAGGTGTATGAAATGTCAACAGGTAAAGGTTGAGCATCAACACCCTGTAGGTTTGTTGCGGCCTTTGCCAGTTCCAGAATGGAAATAGGAAATTATTTCCATGGATTTTATTACAGGATTTCCGATGACTTGGAGACAACATGATTCCATCATGGTTGTGGTAGACAAGTTGACAAAGGCAGCGCATTTTATACTTGTGAAGTGTATGCATAAGACTGATGACATTGCAAATATCTTCATGAAGGATATTTTCAAATTGCATGGATTGCTGAAGGAAATAGTCTCCGATCATGATGTCAAGTTTACTTCCAATTTTTGGAAGGGGTTGTTTGCATATTTGGGTACAAATCTAAAATTCAGCACTGCATACCATCCTTAGATAGATGGGCAGACAGAGAGAGTTAATTAGAATCTTTAAGATATGCTTTGCATGTACGTGATGGACAAACCAACCAAGTGGGAAGATTACTTGCACTTGGTAGAGTTTGTTTATAACAATGGATAGCAGGCATCCTTGGGGATGAGTCCGTATGAAGCCTTGTATGGAATAAGGTGTAGGACACCGGTGACTTGGGATAACCTAGTGAATAGAGTTGTGCTTGGACCAGAATTGCTCAAGGAAATGGAGCAATAGGTTATAAAGATTATGCAGAATTTGAGAGCAGCATAGGACAAACAGAAAAGCTATGCAGATAAGCATAGGGTGAATAGGGATTTCAATGTTGGGGATCATGTTTACCTTATAGTGAGAGCAAAGAAGAGTTCCTTGAAGCTTGAAAGTTGTGCCAAGCTGTCACCAAGATATTGTGGGCCATTTGAAGTGCTTGAAAGAATAGGTCTAGTTGCATATAGACTTGCATTGCCTACTAGCACTAGAGCTCATAATTTTTTTCATGTTTCTTTGCTTAAGAGATATGTACATGATCCTAACCATGTGATAAATTGGGATGTGATTCGGGTGGAACTCGAGGGAGAGTTATGACCTGAGCCAATGTGCATCCTTGACAGGAAGGTCACAATGCTCTGGAACTAGGCCATAGGGCAGGTAAAGGTGCAATGGGAGCACTACGGACCTGAAGAGGCTATGTGGGAGTTGGAGGATGCCATGTGGTTGGCACATCCATTTTTGTTCAATTTTGCGGAACACTGAGGCGGTACCAGTGTAGCATTTTGTTCAAATTTTGTAAACCACTGAGGACAGTGCTATTGAAGGGGGAGGGGAATGTAACACCCTGGTTTTGAGATTGATGCATTAAATGTACGTGATGTATATATTGTAATTAATCATGGTGCGGAGCTAAAGGAAAAATCCCCACCATCGATTTGTTTGTGTTATGTTTCAGAGATTGGAATTGTTTCTGATGGTATATCGTGATATACGACACATATTAGTTTTCGCATCATGTAAATATGCATTTTTAATTAAATGAACCCCAACCAACTATGCTCACTGCAACCATAATGAAAAGGGCATGATTTTCCTAGGGATAATGGGGGGGATTGTTAAACTTTGAACCTATGGAAAAAGCCATGTGTCAACTGTTAAACCCTGTTTGATTTGCCCATCTTTCCTTGTCTTATCCAACTACCATTTTAATGCTCTGCAGAGTAGTTGAGGCAGTTATTGTTTGGGAGTGGGGGTGGCAGGATTGTCATTCCTTTCCCACCTGCACACTCCACCAACAAATGGAAACCTCATGTTGGGCAGAGGAAGTAGACTCTCCACTCTCTCCACGATGGTGCTGTGAACACTCCCGCACTGCCGACTCACCATTCTCCATGGTCGCTCATTCTCACACAGGGAAAAATGCCCCGTGTCTCACATAGAGGAATTCCTTTTCTATTTTGGTCTCATGCAGCCAGGGAGGGAACCCTTTTTTACTGTCATTCACGTTCTCCATGGAGAGGAATCTGGTGTGTTTCAATCCGTATATTGGGATCTGGTGTAAATTTCTCTCACGCACCGAGTTGGGAGCCGTGTTCTTTCACCCGCAATTTTCCCTTGTGAATAAGCCATTCACATTCTCTGTGTGCATGTTTTCCATACAGATTTTGTGGATTGTGTGGGTGTATGTTTTCCTTATAGACTGGTATGACCGTGTAATTTTCTTGTCACTTCAATGTTGAGATTGGGGCTATTGTTCTTCCCCTGATTTATGGTTGCCGCCGTTCTTCCCAAGATTCACGGGTTTGTTGTGGTCTCCCTTACGTTTTGTTGATTGTGGTATTCCTTAATTTTTGGTTGTTGTGGGTTGTATCAAGTATTTTTGGCCATGATAGGGCCATGAACGACCCAGGAATTGATTTCCCATGTCCAAGCGGTGAATTACTTGTTGCTGCGTGTATGCAGTGGTTGGTCTTCGGATTGTGTTTGGAGTGGGGATGAGGGCTTGGTTTTCTTGATAAATCTGGTTTGTTGGAAACCACACAGATAGAGCTAGAGGGATAGCTTTCTTCTCCAGAACCCCTGAATAGCATTGGAAGGGAAGTCAGGGCCTGAGGGACTATGTAGCAGAGAAGGGACTGATTCGTTGTGTTGGGTGTGTGTGGGTGTCTTAGAAGTCAAGCTAGTTCTGGTGTAGGTGTCCCTAGCTCTGTAATTGGCTCACCAACTTAGAATTTATCCTTTCCCAGCTCCTTGATGGCTTGAGAAACCTAACCATGTTGGCTTGGCTATCTTGTTGATGGCTTGATAAACCCAACTGCGTTGGCTTGGCTGTGTTTTGTGTATCCTTGGATGTGTGTAAGCCTTATTGTTCCTTATTCCTTAAGGAATCATGGCCAACTTGGGGGTGGTAGAATTGTTGAGAGATTTGGGAGCATGCTAGCCTATGGTTGGGCAGAACGTTGCAGCGACGTAGCTGGTTGTGGGATGAGTTCTTCATAAGATAAGTAATCTTGTCTATTTTACAGCTGTAACTATATTTACTATTAATAAATTATGATGAACATGTTGAATGAATGAATGTATGTTTGCTTCCGCTGTGTATGATAAATAATTATGTATCTGTGCATGTTCTACTTCAATGCATTTTGTTTTAGCATTTTATGTACATACATGTTCATGGGGCTGGTTTCCTGGATGGTTAATACCATGGTAACGTCCTCTTCACCGGTGGGACAGTCGGGGATGTTACACCAATCCACATCAAGAAAGACAAAAGTATTTGCTCAAGGATCCTTTGGTCTCCATATTGGTAGAAGAACGAGCACTACATGGCACTGATCAAGGAGTAAAATGTAGGTGCACATCAAGGCCACCTGAAACCTTTGCAAATTTAATTGGATATGGGTATACAAGTGATGAAGTTAGTGAGACATTGAATGCTAAACGTATGCTTAAAGAAGAAAATGTTGTTCATACCACCCAGGAGGATTTCCGATTTCCACTGTCCGACCGACAAGAAGACATGGAAGGACATGAAGCTCATGTTCAAATGCCAGAATGACAGGGTGATATGGTAAAGGGTGCAGTTCCAATCTCCCTACCTCCATTTGCAACTTCATGCCGAAGAACTCCAAAACATATACAGATCGATGAAAGTCTCATTGGTTCTCTTGAAGGTACGCTATCTAAACGCAATATTGCATATCAATCTCAACAGATACTTGCCAACTATTTTTATTCTAAATGTGATGGAGATAAATGTGGATTATTTATATCGTTGTTAAAATCTAGGTCCATGATTTTTGTTAGGAAAAACTTAAGGATAAAGATGATAAATAGTTCTGAAACAAGTTCTCATGTTGCCAAAAGTTTAGTAGATGCATTTAGTACTATTGGAAATAAATCACATTCAAAGGATTGCAATGCAACTCATCGTGTGTTGTCACAATAAATTGGGAACAAAAGAACCAAGGCCCTTTGACTTCTGAATCCTACATCCAAACTTGTAGGATTGGATATCAAATTACTTCGTAGGTATTGTTCTAGAAGAGAACAAATTGACTCTGGTTAAACAGATGTCTGGTCCTTCATTGGTAGGTTTCCATGCTCTGATATGAAGCTCATTGATGTGGTAAAGGGACTGGTGCAAGAGTTTAGGCATGACAATACTATACCTTCATCCAACCAAAAAGATGTACTAAAATTGAGAATGGGTTGAAGGGATCATGAGCCCCACATTAAACATTTTCTTTACATGACAAAAACATAATTATATTAGAGATTTAGGCATGAACATAATGAACTTAACTTGGGCCAAAGATCCTTCGATAAATGCAAACCATGGTATTCTAAAATAAACGCAACTCGTAACACATGTTGTTGTCGATATCACATTGACTACGATTATTATTATGACACATATATACATATATTGCATTTAATGCATAACACTCTTGTGTAGGAATTCTCAACTACATTGCCACCGACATCACCTAGAGACTTTATCCATTGAATTTTGTGTAGAAGGATAGAAGGTTGCACATTTCATCAAAGGCCTTATGTAGATGGGACATTCCCATGGTGTGGTGGAGTTGAATTTTTGGACAAATGCATACATGTCATCGATGAGCATGAAGTTGGGAGACATGAAGTGAACTTGCAGTCATTCAAATATGTCATGTATGATATCGGTGGAGGGAATGAAAGAAAAAAAATACAATTGGTCACCTCTTAGGTGTTGATGTATTTGTAACTTCAAAATGTATTCCCTTATATATTTTATGTATTGTACCTTGTTCTTTATTCCAGGAAATATCTGTAATGTAATTGAGTCATGTCATGCCCCGATGTTCCTATCGGGAGATTCAATAATGTAAACAATTCATGTAAAGTCATAGAGGGTAACCCTCCTTATTGATCAAGGGTTAAAGTTCCCGTAGTTGTGGGGCCCTAGGGTTATTAGACTCTCCTAGAGAAGTCGGCCCTCGTGAGTTATTGTCAAGTCGGGAATTAGTATAAATAGAGAGTGAGCCTCTCTATTTATCACACACTTACTCATACTTAGTTGTAGCACATAACTGAGAGAGAAATAAGAAGCTAGGACAAGAGAGAGAGAGACTACTGCTATTGGGAGATCATCTTACTATTTTGGGTTTTAATTTTGGTGCTGATTCTATATCTGAGGAAGTTACAGGTTTTTCTCCTTTATGGTTTCCCCAAGGAAAATATTTGTGTCTATTGTCTCTTATGTTTGATTGTTGTGCTTTTTATTCTCTCAGTTAAAGATCCTAAGATAATGCTAGATTAAATGTTAAAAATCTAACATGGTATTAGAGATAACCTAAGAAGAAGATACTATGCAGCTATGGAAGCTAGGGATTCTTAATTTTTGGATCTCTCTCCACATATTTTCAGCAAAAGGAGGTTGGATTGACTTTCCTCTGTAGGGCACATCTTTCTATCGAAGTAGAATCTGATTCTGAGCATTTTTAGATTTTGACCCTACACTACTACCAGAAATTAGGGCTTTCCATAAAAGTGGAATTTTTGAGTGAGCCCAGGCCTGGATTGATCTCCTCCCCAAAATTGAACTTTAGAGATCAAGATCAAAGTTTTTGGTTGGGTAGAACTCCGGCAAATTCAAACCTTAATATGCTTCTGAACCAATGAACCAGCTCTGTAGAAATTCAGCTCCATATCCAGTTCTGACATCTTAACCTGGTAAGATATAAATATTTTGCATTTCCATCTGAGGTTCTCTATTAAGATGTCTCATCGGACCAAGCTTGATGAAAATATCGAGGGAGCTAATAACTTTCGACCCTGTAAGTATAGGATCTCCCTTGTCCTGGAAGAAAATGAGTTGGACTCTTACATCACTGAAGAGGTTCCAGTTCCAGAGGGAGATGAGGCCAATGCCTTACACAAGAAGAAATTGGTCATGGCTAAAAGGATTATTGATGATTCAATCAAGGATCACCTCATACCATAGGTGTCCTCCCTAAAGACACCTAAAGCTATGTTTGATGCCCTGACCAAACTGTTCGAAGGGAAGAAAATAAACCAGAAGATGACTTTGAGGAACCAGTTCAAGAATGTAAAGATCCATAATGAGGAGACCATACCGTCATACTTTACAAGGGTCTCCCAAATCACAGAACAACTTAAAGCAGTGGATGAAGAAGTGGAGAATGTGGAGATTGTGATGACCACCTTGAATGGTCTCCCTAGGTCATGGAATCCTTTCATCTGAGGAATCTGTGCTAGAAAGAAACTAATCAAGTTTAGTAGACTGTGGGAAGAATGCTCACAAGAAGAATCTCAAATAGTAGCTCGAGAAGAAAATATGGAAAGTGAAGATCAAGCCCTTACAGTACACTCCAAGAAAAGTAGAAGGGACAATCATCATCACCAAGGTAATCATTCTCACCAGAAAGATAACTCTGTAAGAACAAACAAGGATCTATGCAAACTCAGATGCCTTACATGTGATGAAAGAGGACACTTTGCTAGAAATTGTCCCATGAATAAGAGTGGTTCTAAGAAGAAGAATAACCACAAAAGAAGACATCATGCTCACATTGCAGAGCATGGTGACCCCCCTAGAAAAAGAGTAAAACAAGAAAGTGAAGACTCTTCCAGTGATGAAGAATATGTTTTGATCTCTGCCCTCATGGGAACATGACAAGATTGGCTTATTGATAGTGGTTATTCCAATAACATGACAAGATTGAAGGAATATTTTGTGAAACTATCCGAACATAATTCATCCCATAAGGTAAAACTTTGGGATGACTACCAATATACCATAAAAGGTAGTGGTGAATCCTCCTACAAGCTAGACTCTAGAAAGTGTATGAAAATGAAGGATGTATTGTTTGTACCAGGACTAAAGAAGAATCTTCTCTCCATATCATCATTGGATGCAAAAGGCATGAGGGTTGAATTTGTGGATGGCCAAGTCCTTGTGTGGCCAAACGGAAAGACTATTGACAATGCAACAATAATTGGAGAGAAAGAGGGAGGATTATACAAATTGAAGGGCCAAACAAAACAAGCTTTGGTTCATGACTCAGTAAAACCAAATGAACTTTTGCATAGAATGATTTCACATGTGCACTATAGAGCACTACCAATTGCAAGAAAAGGTGTTGAAGGACTTCCAGAAATTCAGGAAAAACATGAAGCAGTTTGCAAAGGATGTGTGAAGGGAAAGAACAAAAGAGAAGACATTTCTAGGTAGCAAAAGCAAAGCAAAAGGAATTTTGGAAATAATTAACTTCAACGTATGTGGTCCAAAGTCATCCAGCTCATTAAGAGCGTATGTATACTATGTTTACTTCATTGATGATTTTTCTAGGAAGACATGGATATATTTCATGAAAAACAAGGATGAAGCATTCAACAAGTTCAAAGAGTTCAAATCTTTGATCGAGAATCATACAGAAAAGAAAGTCAAGACCTTTCGATCAGACAATGGTGGATAATTCACATCAAATGAATTCAAAGAATTATGCAGAGATTTAGGGATCAAGAGGGATTTAACCACTCCATATAATCCATAGCAGAATGGGGTTGCAGAAAGAAAGAATAGAATGATTATGGAAGCTGCAAGGGGAATGCTTCACGATCAAGATATTCCTATGCATCTATGGGAAAAAGTTTCTAGAACAGCTGTGTATGTACAGAACCATACTCTGCATAAAGTACTTGAGAACAAGACACCTAAAGAATTCTTCTTCGGTAAGAAACCAGAAGTCAGCCATCTTAGAATATTTGGCTGTCTAGTGTACATACACATTCCAAAAGAAAAGAGGACAAAGTTAGATCCTTCAGGAAAGAAGGGTATATTTGTGGGATACTCTGAAAGCTCTAAAGCTTACAAAATATATTTCACAAGATTCACGAATATCGACATAAGAAGATACATAACATTCGATGAAGATTCAACTTACAACAAATCCAGAAAGAGACTAGTTGAAGACTCTGAAGAAACATAAGTACCAAGAATTCAAGATACAACTATGAACGATGAAAATCAAGATGAATATCGAGAAATAGAAGAACCCCAGGAACCTGTAGATCCACATCAAAAGGAGAATCCTCACAAGAGGAAACCTGCATGGGTACGAGAGGCTATACAAGGTGTAGAAAGATATGGGGCTCCAGAAGAAATGTACAGAGAGAGGAAAAGAACTAGGTCCTACTCCGGCTATGTAGCACTATTGTGTGACTTGATTGATAAAGAACCTTCCAACTATGAAGAAGAAACAAAGAATAAATAATGGAAGGATGCTATGATTGAGGAGTACCAGTCGATCATGAAGAATGATGTCTGGGATGTTGTCCCAAGACTAGAGGGGAATTCTGTTGTCACTTCCAAATGGATATACAAGATCAACCATGCTGCAGATGGTAGCATAGAGAAATATAAAGAAATATTTGTGGCTCGTGACTTCTCCTAGAAAGAATGGATAGATTATGAACATAATTTTGCACCTATAGCCAGATACACTTCCATCAGATCGATACTTGCTCTGGCTACAGTAATGAAATGGAAGATACACCAAATGGATGTCAAGACTACTTTCTTGAATAGTGTAGTAGAAGAGGAAGTGTATGTGGATCAGCTACTTGGTTTTGAGACACATGACATGGAATCTCATATGTGTAAATTGAAGAAAGACCTGTACGATTTGAAATAGGCACCTAGGACATGGTATGATAGAATTGATGGCTTCTTATCTAGTTTGGGCTTTACCAAGAGTAAAGCAGATTCAAACCTTTACTACAAGGTTGAATAAGGGAACCTAGTGATACTCTTACTATATGTATATGACCTGTTTGTAACAGGTGGAGATGGGTTGATTACTGATACAAAGAGGAAGATTGCTATCGAGTTCAAGATGAAGGACTTGGGTATGATGCACTACTTTCAAGGAATGGAGGTGTGGAATAATGCAGATGGAATATCCTTGGGACAAGGGAAGTATGCAGTAGAGATCCTGAAGAGGTTTGGGATGATGGAATACAAGGCCATGGCCACACCTATGGCATCGAACTTGAATCTATTGAATGAAGCTTCATCAAATTCGGTTGATGCTACGAAGTATCATCAGATGCTTGGGTCCTTGATGTACCTGATGAATACAAGACTAGATATTTGCTTTGCTGTGAACACATTGAGCAATTCCTGACAGATCCTAGAAATGTTCACTTGATTGCTGCAAAGCATATTCTGAGGTACCTAAAGGGTATAGTTGATTATGGGCTCAGGTATGAGGTGAATTAGAATATTAACCTGGAATGTTATGTTGATTCAGATTGGGCAGGTAGTGCCATTGATAGGAAGAGCACTTCAGGGTGCTGCTTCAGTATGGGATCACATGTGATCTCTTGGTTTAGCAAGAAACAGTCTTGCATGGAACTGAGTACAGCTGAAGCAAAGTATGTCGTATCTTGTTCAGCTCGTTGTGAGGTAGTATGGATGAAGAAGCTACTGTCTGATTTGTTTGATCTCCAGTTGGATGCTACTTGTATATATTGCGACAACCAGAGTTGTGTGAAGTTGTCTGAGAACCCGGTGTTCCATGACAAGTCGAATCATATCGAGATCAAATATCACTATATCAGAGATATGGTGTAGAGAGGAGCAATGAAGCTCTAGTATGTTGCGATGGACAAACATATAGATGATGTGTTGACCAAGGCATTGTCCAGAGTGAAGTTTGAGTACTTTAGGGAGAATCTTGGTGTTCTCCAGATCTAGGTTCCCTCTAAAGGGAAGTGGTGAGTCTGAGAGCCCTTTTGACATGGATGTAGGATTGGTTCCTCCCATGTTCAGATATAAGTGCAAAGCCATTCTAATGTGACTATGGGTTGTGTTTCCACATGATTAGATGTAAGTGTAGATCCATTCTGATGTGACTGTGGGATGTGTTCCCACATGATCAGATGTAAGTGCAAAGCCCTTCTAACATGTATGCTGGATTGGTTCCTCCCATGGTCAGATCTAAGTTCAGAGCCCTTTTGACATGTATGCTAGATTGTTTACTCACATGGTCAAATGTAAGTGTAGATCCCTTTCAACATGTATGTTGAATTGGTTCCTCACATGGTCGAATGTAAGTGCAGAGCCCTTTTGACATGTATGTTGGATTAGTTCCTCACATGGTCGAATGTAAGTGCAGAGCCTTTCTGACATGAATTTTCGATTGGTTTCTCTCATGGTAAGATGTGAGTGCTGGGCCTTTCTGACATGGATTCAGGATGTGTTCCTCCCATGGTCATATGTGAGTACTGGTCATGCCTTTCTGACATGTATGCTAGATGTGTTTCTCGCATGGTCAGATGTAAGTACTGGGTGGGTCATTCTAACTTAGGGTCAGATATAAGTGCTAAAGAAGACCTACATGGATGCTAGGCATACAACCAACATGAAAAAGGGCTGGCTCTGTAGAACTTCCTATGACATGAAGAATCGAGAGATAGCACCGGTGATGATGATCCAGATCCAGGGATGATCCAGATCTAGTGATGATAATCCAGATCCAGTGATGATCCAGATCCAATGATGATCTAGATCCAAAAATGAAGATGAATTGAAGATGAAGATAAATTGATGATGATCTAGATGATACAGAGAAGAATACTTGTGCCGATAAATTGTGTCGAGAGAATACCTTCCTAGGTAAGAGGGAGTGTTGATGTATTTCTAACTTCGGAATGTATTCACATGTACATTTTATGTATTGTACCTTGATTTTTATTCCGAGAAGTATTTATAATGTAATTGAGTCATTTCATGCCCTAATGTTCCTATTGGGAGATTCAATAATGTAAACATGTCATGTAAAGTCATAGAGGGTAACCCTCCTTATTGATCAAGGGTTAAAGTCTTAGCCATTGTGGGGCCCTAGGGTTATTAGACTCTCCTAGAGAAGTCGGCCCTAGTGAGTTATTGTCAATTCAGGAATTAGTATAAATTGAGAGTCAGCCTCTCTATTTATCACACACTCACTCATACTCAGTTGTAGTGCAGAACTGAGAGAGAAAGAAGAAGTTGGGACAAGAGAGAGAGAGACTACTACTGTCGAGAGATCATCTTACTGTTTTGGGTTTTACTTTTGTTGTTGATTCTATCTCTGAGGAAGTTGCGGGGTTTTGTCCTTTATGGTTTCCCCAAGGAAAATATTTGTGTCTATTGTCTCTTATGTTTGATTGATGTGCTTGTTATTCTCTCAGTTAAAGATCCTAAGATAATGCTAGCTTAAATGTTCAAAATTTAACATCAGGTTAGTAACAAGTTATTGAATAGTATTTTTTTCTTCATGTATTTCTAATTCATATATGTAAAAAACTATTGATATGTACATATTGATTGTTGATCTACTACGTACTGGTATGCAAATTCATGGAGGAATTCTTTAAAAGGACGCAACAGTATGTAAATCATGTACATGCGGCTCGTTGGCAAGATGAGAGACTTAGAACATGCAGGGATACATTTCCTATTGGAACTATATTATCAGTGGTTGCTTTTGCATATAAATACACTCTTCAACCACATAATGAGATTCAGAGTCAATATTATCACTTAGACTAGGTCATCATAATTGTCCATATCACCTATAGACATGGGGTAGATAGTACTGAAGAGAAAAGGGTTATATTGAAGGAAGATCACTTTTACATAAGTGATGATAGGTGTCATGACTTGTATTTTGTACAACACAACTTTCAAATGTTCTACAAACACCTAGAGGATAAAAATATACATATGGAACAACATTGGATTTGGTCTAATGGTTGTGCAGGGAAATTCAAAAATTCCCATGTCTTCCAATGGTTGTGTATTATCCACAAGAGGCACAAGGTGCCACATATTTGGAACTGTTTGGAGACCAAAAATGGATAAGGGGAACATGACGGAGCAGGTGCATGCATCAAGATTGCATTACATAGGTAAGATATGAAATTCACAACTATTTTGCTCATCCGATATGCAAAGACCATTGTTTCATGGTGTTATTCAGTGATGGGGCAGGGAGCTAGAAGGCAAGAGGTCCAATCATCTTAAAAAGCACATGTACATAGATATTTTTTTGGAGGTGGTCGATGTAGATCAATCACACCTATATGAGTACAAGACCATCCAAGGAACTTATGCATTCCATTCAGTTAGGACACCAGATAATGCTATAGTTGAAATGTGGACAACTCTCTTGTTTTTGTTATCCATGTAGCAGTGGTGAATGGGACAATTGTTAATTCATAAATTGGGTTGACAGCTGGGATTGTGTATTAGTCCCCATTGGTCAAAAATTAACTACAGAATTATCCTAGTTGGAGGAGGGACACTTGATTATTTCACATGACTATGACCACATTTTAGATCTCTTACAATCGGGTTCAACTATTATGTTGATAACTTTGAAATATTTGACGACTATTTGTGTTTAGTTAGCTGACTCCTAGGTCTGCAATTTATTTTATGCATAGCACATATACACAGTGGTTACCCTGAGAGACAATGAATGGCACATTGACTACTGGTTGGCATGTTACTTGGATGGGAAGTAGACCCTCATTGTCTCATTAAGCGAGTCCTAGGGCAATGATTTTCCAATTGGGTCAATGGTTATCAAAGGAGAATATTTGACATAGGTTGACCATGCATGAAAGAAAAAAGGTTATGTATTTGAAGATTATAGACCAAGTGAAATTGTATACCATTATACAAACTTAATTATTGGCACAAACCTCCAGCTGTAAACAATTCCAAGCAATAACTCATCAAAGTCACGATACTTGTTTCCTTACTTCGAGCATGAGAGGATAAAGGATACAGTTTCTATTAGAGGTGATATCGATGGTATAGTTGAATGACCATAGGTAGGTAGTCAGGTATGTGGTAGTCAGATATTTTGGTTTCATGATCTCATTGATTTTTTAGAGCTTGATAGATTGAGCGCTTGATAGATTGATAAATTCAATAGACTTCTAGAACTTGATAAATTGCACTTGAGCTTCATCATGGATTTGTTGTATTACATTAATACTTACATGACTCATGTCATATATCCAAAGATCATTATCTACCACTCTGTTCGGGATATGTCTATTGAATTTTCCTTGAATCTCGAAGTTGATCCGATAAGGACATCTCCTTGAATCCGATAATTTGTTTCTCCATGGGAGCTGTGTAGTTAGGGAGTGGTAATCCTATCCTAATAAATATTTCGAATCCTATCTTACAAACCCTATATCCATTCCTATTAACTCTAGTTTGCATCTTAAACCATAGTTTTCATTCTAAACCTTAAAGACCATAGTTTGCCCAGTAAGGGAATCCCAAATTTTTTCACATAGGGGTTAGCTTCGCATATTCCTCAACCGTGAACATGTGACTATCATTGCCACATGGAACCTACCTAAACACACTTGCATGACCCACTAGAACCTTGTTTTGATGCATGGTTTCCATTATATGCCCTAGGTAAGGATTCAATAGGTGTCACTGAAAGCCGACAGGAGGTGGGATTCAATGTGCCATAGAATGATGGTAGTGGCTTGGTTTGACGAACCGTCAAATCCATTGGATTCAAGACATTGGGATAATGCTAGGGGTGTCCCTCTACTCTGGGTCCATGGACAAGGGATCATGTTTTAGGTCAATTTTGAAAACTAGGGTTTTGCTTAGTATGGGAATGTCAAATTTATGCACATAGGCGTCAACTTTGCATATTCCTCAATCATGAAAGTGTGGCTATTTTTCCCACATGGCACATGCCTAAACACGTTTGCATGACCCACTGGAACATTGTTATGATGTACAATTTCCATTATATGGCATGGGTAGGGATTCAACAGGTGTCCCTGCAAGCCCGTAGGTGGTGGGCTTCAATGTGCCATAGCATGATGACCGCTTCCCGGATCGACAAATCATCAACTCTGTTGGATTCAGGACATCAGGATAGTGCTAGTGGTGGCCATCTAATCTAGGTCCATAAAAAAGGGATCCTATGTTTAGGTCAATTTTTGAAACCAGGGTTTTTCTCAGTAAGGGAATGCGAAATTTTGCACATATAGGCCAACTTTACAAATTCCTCGACCATGAATGTGTGGCTAGCATTCCCACATGGAACGTGCCTAAGCATGCTTGCATGAACCACCAAAAGCTCATTTTGATGCACGGTTTCCATTCTATGCCCCAGGTAGGGATTCAACAGGTGTCCCTGAAATCCTGTAGGAGGTGGGATTCAACATGACATAGAATGATGACCATTGCTCGGATCAACAAACCGTCAACTCCATTGGATTCAAGACATCGGGGTAGTTCTAGGAGTGTCCATCTAATCTGGGTCCATGGACAAGGGATTATTTTTTAGGTCAATTTTGGAAACTAAGGTTTTGCTCAGTAAGTGAATGGAAATTTTTTTCACATAGGGGTCAGCTTTGCAAATTCCTTGACCGTGAACGTGTGGCTAGAATTCCCACATGGAAAATTCCTAAACACGCTTGCATGGCCCACTGAAATGCTGTTTTGATGCATGATTTCCATTATATGCCCTATGTAGGTATTTAACAGGTGTCCTTTTTTGGAAATTGAACCCAAGAGATAAAAAAATTACACTCACAAAATTGCTAATCAAACATGCACAATTAACACCAAAGGAGACTGAAATTGGAGAATAACACTAATCTGTATTGAGTAAGTGTACAATAGCCAAAATTGTGAAGTAATAGAATTTTTTAATATATAATTACATGAGAGATTCAAATGCATAAATATGCCATTCGAAATAGTAAAAAAGAAGGCTTACCAAAACTAGTCAAATCCCCCATAGGTGCATAAAGCAGTTTCCAAATCTAGGTAGATGCTCACGAATTGGATAAGTCAAGTGGGAAAGATAAAGAGGGATGGAAATAAAACTAATACATCCTTTTATTTGGAGAAAAGGAGGGAGGATAATGTGGGAAAGAAACAAGGAAGTTACCACTAGTCTAGCTTTCCCTTTGCCTTAAATCAGAAATAAAACAAGGCAGCTTTACAGAAAAAGTAGATATGTGCTTTGAAGAATCTAGAATAAAACAAACATGCTAAAATGGGTTTCCAAGATGTTTCCCAAGCACTCCATGACTCAGTTTTAGCATGTGTTGACTTCTAGGACATGTAGAAGGAAACTAGCATAGAGTGGAACCTAGGAATCTAGGTAATAAGACGAAAATGACTAAATTAATGTCTAAGGTAGGTAACTATGGGTTGATTATTATAAAACCCCCCCTTAAGCTTGAATTTATGAATGAATATCAGAAAAATATAGGGCCTAGCAACAAGGCTTAGTCATGCTTTACATACTGCTTGTCCATACAACCAAGGAAAGAAGCAAAAACCCAGTGCAAAAATCCTCCCTTAAACATGGATAGGAAAAAAAATTTTGGAAATATTTTCATCAATCACGCTTCACAACATGATCAACAATACCCATTAGTGATTTGAGATTACTGAAATTATTCTCACAAGAAACTTTGGTGAAGATGTCTGCTACTTGTTTTGAAGATGCACAGAAGAGTAGATGAACGGTACCATCATTCACAAGCTATCTGATGTAGTGCATATGGATCTCAATGTGCTTGGTTCACTGTCTCTGAAATGGATCATTGCAGATTGAATGGTGCTATAATTATCATATTAGATAATAGTTGAAACTTTGATTCAAACCCATATTCTCCAAGTATTCCCTGCAACCATAAACATTGAGTTGTTGCATTTACAACTCCTCTATACTCTTCTTCTATAGATGAGAGTGCTATGGCACTCTGCTTCTTGCTTGGCCATCTGATTGGCCCTTCTACAAGCATGAACATATATCCTGATGTAGAATTTTGATTTGTGTTGTCACCTTTCCAATAACTGTCAGTAAACCCAATCAAATCAAGATCAGATTTTTCTTTGTAGAAGATCCCATGAGTTCTTGTTCCTTGAACAAAGTTTAGGATCCTTTTGGATGCCTTCCAGTGGATCTCATGAAACTGATCCATGTATCTCGAAGCCACACTAACTGCATAAGATAATTCAGGTCAAGTTTGTGTAATATAAAGAAAACACCCAATCAACTGCCTATACAATGTATTATTTACCATAGGAGAAGAACCTGCTTCTTCAAGCTTAACTCCTGAAAGGAAGGGAGTCTTGCTTGCCTTGAAATATTTCATGTTGAAATTGTTTAGAAAATTTAAGGCATACTTGGACTGATGTAATTTTATTCCATGTTGGGATTGAGCAATTTTGAGAGCCAAGAATTGGCTCAACAATCCCAAATCTGTCATAGAAAATGGATGGTTCATGGCATCCTTCAAGGAGGCAATCTCTTTATTTGAAATTCCTGTAATCAGAAGGTCATCCACATATAAGAAAATAATCATAAAATAACTATGAATAATCTTCAAATAGACATTAGGATCAGACTTGCATTGAACAAAACTCAATGATATAAAAAAACCATCAATCTTGGCATACCAAGCCCTGGGGGCTTGCTTGAGCCCGTACAATGATTTCTTTAAATTGCACACTAAATATGGATTAGAAAAAAACCCTTCAGATTGCTGCATGTAAATATCCTCAGTGATCTCTCCATTTAAGAAAGCACACTTCACATCCATGTGATGTACCTCCCACTGCTTCGAAGCTGCAATGGCTAAAGCTAGCCTTATGGAGTCCATCTTTTCCACTGGTGTAAAGGTTTCATTGTAGTCAATACGATGTACTTGTGAGTATCCCTTGGCTAAAAATATTTCCTTATATTTCAAAGTTGAACCATGAACATCAAACATAGTCCTTAAAACCCACTTACATTGAACTAGCCTCCTCCATGGGGGAAGATCAACCAGTTCCCAAGTGTTGTTCTTCTGTAGCGAGTTGAATTCTTATTTCATGGTTGTTTTTCATCTTGGATCATGTGATGCATATTCATATGTATATGGGTCTGATTCAACCATCATATATAACTTCTCAGTAAATAGGGGATCTTTCACACAAAGGGCACTCTCAAATTGAGATCTAGTCCTCCTAGTGTCATTAGGATTTCCAGCTAGTTCCCCAGCTGCATGAATGGTATTTGCTGCCAATTTTGGTCTTGTAGGACTGTTAGGATCTGCAATTAAATCATCATTATTAGACATATCATTATCAGCAAACTCATTAGTCTCTTCACTTACAATCAATGGTTCTAGTGGTGAAGAGGACTCCGTGACTTCAACTGCTGCTAAAGGCTCTTCTTGGAACCGAACACTTATTTCAATGGAATATTTGTTAGTTCTCAAGTTGATAGGATTGTACCCTTTTGAATATTCAGAATACCAAACAAATAGGCACTCTTGGCTTTGGGGCTTCAAAGCCTTTCTCTTTTCAGTTGGAATTCTAGCATAAGCCTTTGAGCCAAAAATCCTGAAATGGGTCACATCTAGCTTGTGTCCACTCCAAGCTTAGAAAGGAGTCACACCATCAAGATTCTTATGAGGAATCCTATTTTGGATGCAGGATGCACATTTTATAGCCTCGGCCTAAAAATTTGGTGGCAAATTCTTAGCCTCCTTCATGCAGGTTGCCATCTCCTTCAGTGACCTGTTTTTTCTCTCAGCAACACCATTTTGTTGTGGTGTCTAAGGGATCGAATGCTGCATCTGAATACCTACATCTTTACAATACTGAATGAACTCAAACTTGAGATACTCACCGCCATTGTCATATTTGAGGATCTTGAGTTTCCTCCCAGACTGGTTTTTAACCAAGGCTTTAAAGACTTTGAAGAGGTCAAAAACTTCAGACTTATGCTTTAGGAAGTGAACCCAACAATACTTGGAAAAGTTATCTATGAAGGTCAGTGCATATTTGTCTTGACTCAGGGACATATGAAGGAATGGACCAGTAATGTCACTATGGATCAACTCAAGAGGTGCAGTGGTTCTCTCATGACTAGCTCTCTCATATTTGTGCTCTGGGTGTCTTCCTAGGATACAACCTTGATGGAATCCCTTAGAAAACTTGATATTTGGTAACCCTATGACCATATCATTTTCACTCAAATTAGAAAGATACTTGTAGTTAATATGGTGAAATATTTCATGCCAAATCTTTCTTGCCTCATTATCATGAATCAGAAGAGAAGAGGGGCTTGAGGAGGGTAGAAAATGGGAAAACATGTATACCTTCGAAGTGTGATCAACAACACCTTTTGCTATGACTTTACCATTCGAAATATTTGTGATTTCAACATCATCAGGGGAGAAGATGACCTTCTTTGGAGACCTAGAGTGAGTCATTTGATACACTGAAAATAGATTAGTGGCAAGACCTGGAACATACAACACATTATTAAACTTACCATGGTCAAGATCAATCCTTCCATTCCCCAAAATGTCAGTGAGAGAGAAGTCTCCCAAAACTATTGGTGGACCTTTTGACATGTCAAGAGAGGAGAATTACTCTTTTGTCGAAACCATATGTCTAGAAGCTCCAGAGCCTATGATGAAGCTAGGTGAGCTTGATGTGCCAGCAATGAAGGCATGTACTCTCTCTCTATCCTCTGAATTTGATCCTCCTTCCCTCTTCTTTGAGAAATCAAGAAGGGAGATGTTCTTCTTCTCTAGGAGTTGGGTCAACATGTCAATTTTCTTCTTCATACAAGAGCTCTCAGGATGATATCTATTACTGTAGTATGCGCACTTGCTAATTTATCCTTTGTTCTTATTTTTTTGGGAGTTCTTCTTGGAACCTTGGGGATCCTCTTGAGATTTGTTCTTGTATCTCTTTTGCTCAGGTGGATTTCTATATTTTTTTTTCTTTTTGAATCCACCTTTGAATCTCCAGCAACCAAATCTTGGTCTTTGGAAGGTTTGATGATGCCCATCATCACCAACTTATCTTGTTCCTGTGTGAGGGATTCCATGAACTATGCAAGATTAGGCATATTCTAGGTTCGAGTTGTCAACTTGGTGACATGGAAAGTAAAAAAAAACACTAAATAATCAAGGCTAAGCTTAGAGAGTATGGCCAAAACTAGTTGCTCTTCCTTCTTTTTGATCCCACACTGTTTTAGATGCAAAACAAGGGCTTTAAACTTGGAAAAGCAGAGTTGCAAGGATTTGAAGGTACTGGGAGTCAAGGAGATCAACTCATTCTTGATTTTATGTCCTCTCATATCATCTGTATTACCAAAAATACATACAAGATTCTCCCACACTTCATTAGGTGATGTCAATCCATCAGGATGGAAGAGGAGGTCTCTTGAAATGCTGAGACACAAAAGACCATATGTCTCATCCCTCCTGTTGTGCCATTTGATTTTCTCTGTAGTTGCATTGGGATCTTTGTTAGTTTCCATAGTCACCCTGTAGAGACCTTTCCCTCTTAGAAATATCTCCATCTCATCTTTCCACTCAAATAAATTGAATGTATTCAAGATGATGTTATGAGATTGGTCCATAGCTCAGAAACTGTGCCCTTCAGTCAGTAGAATATGCTCCCAGTCAATATGTTGAACCTACAATAGCAATATGGAAGGATATAAATCAATATAGAAAGGATCTGATAGCATGTGGAAATTGAACCTAAGAGATAGAACAATTACACTCACAAAATTTCTAATCAAACATGCAAAATTAACACCAAAGGAGACTGAAATTGGAGCATAACACTAATCTGTATTGAGTAAGTGTACAATTTCCAACATTGTGAATTAATAGGCTGCTGTAATATATAATTACATGAGATATTTGAATTCATAAATATTCCATTTGAAATAGTAAAAAAAAGGCTTACCAAAACTAGTCAAATCCCCCATATGTGCATAAAGCAGTTTCCAAATCTAGGTAGATGCTGACGAATTGGATAAGTCAAGTGGGAAAGATAAAGAAGCATGGAAAGAAAGCTCATACATGATTTTATTTGGAGAAAAGGAGGGAGGATGATGTGGGGAAAAAACAAGGCAGTTACCACTAGTCTAGCTTTCCCTTTGCCTTAAATCAGAAATAAAACAAGGCAGCTTTACAAAAAAAATAGATGTGCTTTGGAGAATCTGGAATAAAGCAGAAATGCTAAAATGGGTTTCTAGGATGTTTCGCAAGTGCTCCATGAATCATTTTTAGCATGTGTTGACTTCTAGGACATGTAGAAGGAAACTAGCATAGAGTGGAATCTATGAAACTAGGTAATAAGACAAAAATGATTAAATTAATGTCTAAGGTAGGTAACTATGGGTTGATTATTCTAACACCTTGAAAGCCTATAGGAGGTGGGATTCAATGTTACATAGAATGATGATCATTACTTGATCGATGAACCATTGAATTCGTTGGATTTAAGACATCGGGATAGTGCTAGGGGTGGTCCTCTGATCTAGGTCCATGGACAGGGGATTGGTTTTTAGTTCAATTTTGAAAACTAGGGTTTTGTTCAGTAAGGGAAAGTGAAATTTTTGCACATAGGGGTCAACTTTGTAAATTCGTCAACCATGAACGTGTGGCTAGAGTTCCCACATGGAACATTCCTAAACACAATTGCATGACCCATTGGAAGCTCATTTTGATGCATGGTTTCCATTCTATGCCTCGGGTACGGATTCAACATGTGTCCCTCAAATCCTGCAGGAGGTGGGCTTCAATGTGCCATAGAATGATGATCGTTGCTCGAAATGATGAAACCTCAAATCCTTTGGATTCAAGACACCGAGATAGTGCTAGGGGTGTCCCTCTACTCTAGTTCCATGGAAAATGTATCTTGGTTTAGGTAAATTTTGGAAACTAGGGTTTTTCTTAGTAAGGGAATGTGAAATTTTTGCACATAGGGGTTAGCTTTGAAAATTCCTTGACCGTGAACATGTGGCTAGCATTCCCACATGGAAAATGCCTAAACATGCTTGCATGACCCACCAGAAGCCCATTTTGTTGCACGATTTACATTCTATTCCCTGTGTAGGGATTCAACATGTGTCCCTAAAATCCTATAGGAGTTGGGATTCAACGTGCCATATAATGATGATCGTTGATCAGATTGACGAACTGTTGGCTCTATTTTATTTAGGAAATTAGGATAGTGCTAGGGGTGTCCCTTTACTCCGGGTCCAAGGACAAGGGATCCTAGTTTAGGTCAATTTTGGAAACTAGGGTTTTGCTAAGTAAGGGAATGTGAAATTTTTTCATATAGAGGTCATCTTGAAGGTGAGTGTAGATATTCCCCTCTTGAAAAAATACTTGTTGCAAACTATTATTCCATGTGTATATTTTGAGAATTCTGTTACCTGTTTTGAGGTGTTGAACTTCACTTATTTCCCATCATTGTCAAGAAAGAAATATTCTTTTTTTGTGTTTTAATCAAGGCGAAAGGAGTTAATTTATCCTGGTCATGCAAGAGATGTGAGCATTTATATGATGAAATGAAGGAGGAGATAATGCCATTACGTCAGTAACCATGTAATGGAACACATTTATGTTTAGAAACAAGTGGCCTACCTATTACGCCATTATTACAAGATATATATATTCACACTACGAATGTTTCAAATAATACTTCATAAATATAAATTTATAAAACAAGATTCAGAATAGTACTTCTCCAATCAATTTAAACTATAATAAAATCACACATAATTTTCATCTCTTCCAAAGTTGTTCCTTGAGGCCATTCATCAAATGCCATGTACATTAACAAAATGATAAAATAATGTGCATGATATACATAATGTGTAGGATATAATCATAACCATTATTATAATCAACCTTATACTTAGATACTTTTAGGTTTCATGCCTATCCCATATATTCATTAGATGAAAGACATCATGCCAAACACCAATTTCATTTATGTAGACCACATAGGTGCATCACTTAGGTGTGTCAAATTTGTGCATTTTTTAGAATTTTGTTAGGTTGTTATGTGGGTAAGGCGCTTTTGTATTCCACTTAGTTGGATCAGTTGCTTAGCTGTGCTTGGTGCTTCTGTGTGTTAGGTATGTTCTATATTTGTGAATACAATTTAACATTGTTAACTTAACATTGTATATGCAATTGGATCATGGTAAAAAACAATTAAAATGTACATATTTGTCATTATGTAATATTGTAATTGTGAATTGTTCTCAAATTTATAACTGATATCTCCATTCAATTGTAAAAGCTATCAAAAATTGGAAACATTACACATAGAAAGATTCTTGGCCACATGTGTATAATCACACTTAAAATACTAAACCACGAAGATCTCAAGAGCCTTGATGTAACGCCCCATATTTTGAATTAGGCATGTTTGTTAGTGAGACTTATTACACCGTAGTTTCTTATTATCCATGGACTCAGCTATACTCAGTAAACTATATTTTGGCATGTTAGACCTAATTATATACTGATTATGATGTTATGATGTTATCATGCTTATGCTCCGATTATGATGTTATGATGTTATAATGCTTATGATTTGATTATGATGTTATCATGCTTACCCTGATGATTTGATTATGATTTTATGATGATTAACATGCTTATGCAGATGCCCTGATTATGATGTTATGATGTTATCATTTTTTATGATATGTGATTACTATGTTGTGGTCACGAGGAGATTTCTTTGTTTCATAAATGTGTGCTCGATTGTCATTCTTGATATGATGTGATACAAGGATACCCACTCATGATTAATTTAATGATTATATGTCATGAAATGAAATAAGGTTGATAATATGGACCGACTACTGATTTAATAATGTTATGAATGTATGTTTGCAAAGTGCTAACCCACAGGGTATAGGGGCCATGTAATGTTCGGGTACATGAGGATAAGTTTGGTGTAGTACCTAATTTACTAAAATCCTTCTTACCAAACAAGATGATCCACCCTGTCGACCAGTGATGATCCTGCTGGCACTAGGAAACCAAGCTTTTGTAAATTAGGTACTACACTGCATGCTTGTCAAAAATATGGAGGTAAACTTAGGGTCCAGTTTCAAAATGCACACCCTGGAGTGAAGAAGATGTATGCAAACATGAAGAATCTCTTCTTCTGGTCTGGTATGAAGAGCGATGTAGTTAGATTTGTTTCAAAATGCCTTGAGTGCCAACAAGTAAAGGTAGATGATCGACACCCAGCTAGTCTCTTACGACCTCACAATATTCCTATGACTCAATGGGAATTCATTTCATGGACTTCATTGTAGGATTTCCACTCACATCCTTCAGGCATAATTCTATACTGGTGGTGGTCGACAAGCTAACCAAAAGTGCTCACTTCATCCTAGTCAGAGATACCTATGATGTGACAAATGTAGCAAGGGTATTCATAAATAAGATTGTATGCCTTCATGGAGTTCCAAAGAAGATAATTTTTGACCTATACCCTAAGTTTACCTCCATATTTTTGACAAGCATGCAATGAAGTACCTAATTTACAAAAGATGGTTTCCTAGCACCAATAGGATCATAGCTAGTCGGCAGGGTGGATCATCTTGTTTGGTAAATAGGATTTTCATAAATTAGGAACTACACCACACTTATCCTCATGTACCCAACCATTACATGGCCCCTGTATCTTGTGGGTTAGAAATTTGCAAACATACATTCATAACATTATTAAATCAGTAGTCGGTCCATATTATCAACATTATTTCCTTTCATGGCATATAATCATTAAGTCAATCATGAGTGGGTATCCATGTATCACATCATGCATATCACATCATATCAAGAATGACAATCGAGCATACATTTATGAAACAAAGAAATATGCTTGTGACCACACCATAGTAATCACATATCATAAAAATGATAAGATCATAACATCATAATTAGGGAATTTGCATAAGCATGTTAATCATCATAAAATCATAATCAAAGCATCGGCATAAGCATGATAACATGATAACATCATAATTAGAGCATAAGCATTATAAAATGATAACATCATAATCAAAGCATAAACATGATAAAATGATAACATGATAACATCATACATCATAATCAATATATAATTAGTTCTAACATGCCAAAATATAGTTTACTTAGTATATCTGATTCCGCGGATAATAAGAAACTACCGTATAATAAGTCTCACTGATAAACATGCCGAAGTCAAAATATGGGGCGTTACACCTGATATGAATTATTTTTTTATATCATGAAATTTATAATACAAAAATATAAGGCCCTTATATGGCCTGTCAATGTACATGTATCAAAAACATCTTTGATGTACATGCATACAAAAGTACATCTGTCCTAGACCGTGCCCCTATACTCTAAATTACTCTTGTACAAAAAAATACATATTTGTCATGGACTAACACATCAAGACACTATCTTTCTCTTTTTTTTCCCGACCTTGATGGTTGTTGCCTCTGTCCATCACCACTGTGCATCTCTGGAGACTACAAATCAATCACAATATTTATTGATTAGGTAATTGAACTAGTATTGTCTAGCAATAACAAAGTTTGAAAATTTAAAATATGACTCAATTGTACAAAAAAAAAACACTCACTGGATTCATTCAGGGTATAGATGCCTATGGTGTGCTCCTCCTTGCAGAGATTCTCTCTGCAATTCTTCTTTGTGAATAAACAAAAATATGTCAATTATCTCAACAATTATCAATGTGTACATGAATGAGAAAGTACTAATCAATTATGTAAAAAATCAACATATCACTGAAAAAATTTGTTCCTGGGAATGAGACTGGGTTTCCTCAGTAGCAAGAGGATTTGTAGGTTGAACATCAACGTTGGTCACGTGCACTAATGGACTAGGGTGTAGTTACATTCACCAAATGATAAAATAGTTAGACATCATGCATGTCCATAGACAATAGAAATGAACTGTACAATTACAAATATTCAAGTATATGTACCTCAGTGTGACTTATCCCTTTTTTAGATGCAGCATTGACTGCAACATCAACAACCCCACTAAGGTCTGGCATAGATGAGTCTACATGCTGATGCTGTAAACATGGGAAATAATATTAAGAAAAACTATTTGTGAAGTGAACTCAAAGCTAACCAACACTTCCATTGGAAGCGTGTACATTACCATCAGATTATTAGGTTGATTGTCATGGACACCCACTCTTTTCAAACAAGAGGTTCATTTGGTGTAAACAACTTGCTTATCTACATTTGGACTACAGGGAGATCCAAACCAAAGAGGTGGTGCAGGGATTTGCGATGATGTATGTAGTTGTAAAATGTTACCATAGTTAGACATGGAGTTGAATGGATGGAATAATATGTACTGAAAAAATAACATGTTGTAATATACTTACCCCTGCTTGGGACATATATCCCCCATGGGAGGGACCAGTTCCGACAATTTCTTGCCCCTCTTCAGATCCAGATAACATCTCCATGTTTATAAATTATAAATATTAGAAATCTATAAAGGAATGTATAGTAATAGATTAAAATAATTCGAACAAGATTTAGGCATTAACCATGTGCTTACATTCTTCAGGTAATCATAATTCCACTTGGGAGTATTTCGCTGAGATCAATATTTACAGCATCTGGTTCTAAGCGGGGTTCCTATAACTTCAAAAATTTTAAATATTAGACAATTAAAAAAATTAATCAAGACTAACACATGCATTAACAAAATGATATGTATTAAAAAAGTGACACATGTTTAAATATTACCTCAATGTTGGTTGTTTGGGCCTCAGTGTAACGAACATAAAATATACATACTAATTAAATAAATAATAGTTAGGTTAATTATGTTATTATGAAAGGAGGAATATCCTCATCATTAAGTGTCCAATCCATATTTAAAGACAAGAAATCATTGTAATATCATCATCTAATACATTATTCTTATTTATCATTCAATATGAAAGTCAGATTTGACTGTTAATCGGCCAACCGGATATGGTTTCTTCAAGTGGTATCAGAGCGGTTTATCTCCTCTGGTGAGCTCAGATTCAGATCCTCCTACCTTTGAGCTCAGTTTTGGCTCATCTCGCATCACATATTCCCTCCATTCACCCATATCTCTCTCTCACGCTCATTTCTCTACAGCTATCTTCCTCCGTTCCAACATCTCTCTCTCTGCTTCACTGCCCTCAACTTCCATATAACCTTCCCTACTATGCGCTCCTCCACATGTTACTGTGCCATATCTCCTTATATTTGTTTCTCCCCCTCCACGCGATTCCTTGCCACTCCACACACCTATGAAAACCCCTCCACCATGTCCACCTCCGTTGCACTAGCTCCCACCTCCCACATGGCCATTCTAAGTCACTCCTACTCATCGCTTATCCCTGAATTTGCTTGTCCTCCCCATTCTCACTGACCTCCTCAGCATCGCCACCATGTTCCTGCCTTGCTTGTGCACCTTGATCCCTCCTCCTTTCTCTACCCCACTTCTCATTCGCGTCCATGTACAACACTCCTACTCCTTGCTTACCCTGCCGCATATCTCCCCATGCGCAGTTATGTATGCTTATTCCCTCATCTCCCACTACCCTACTGCCATCCTCCCACAATCCTCTTCCCCTCACCATATCCTTCCATTTGTGCTCACCCCAACAACCGGAAACTCTATGTCGTCACTCTGCCTCGGCCTCCAAATCCACAACCTGCAAAAATTAACATTAAAAAAATGTTATAAATATATTAACATAATATTATATTATAATATTATATTATAACATAATATTTATTTCGAATATATTATAAAATAATATATTTATAATAATTCAAATTTTTGTTTTATTATATTAAAAGAAATAATAAAAGAAATATTTTATTATATGATAATTAATATAATCATTAATTATTATTTTTAAAATCTCACCATCTTTAGTAAAAATATTTTTTCATCCTTCACAGGCCAAAATAACGTTGAAGTACACACCTATGCATACAAGGTCCAAGACCATGGCATAATTGAAAGAGAAAATCTAAAAAATGGAGAAAGACATCAAGTCTCTTGTCACTAACCAAAAAAACCTGAAGGAAGACATGAAAAATAACAATACAGTAATTAAAGATGAGCTTGTTCTGGTACTAGAAAGAATGCTGGATGAAAAATTTGACATCCTAAACAAAAAAGAAAAAGGCTCGAATGACAAGATGAGTATCATGACTCAAAACATAAACACCTTAGCACAAAACTTGAGGACCATGACGCAGAACCATAATACATTAATCGAGGTGTTACAAAGACTCATACCTAGTCCAGACCAAGTCAGCAGTCCAGACATGTTAGGTGCCTCATTTCATGTTGCCACATAGGAAACACTCACAAAGAATCAAGAAGGTTTGCAAAAAGAAATAAATATTAACAATGCAACGCTTAAACAAGAGATAGAAACAAAAATACTCCTAGATATGGAGGCACAATTAAACATCAGAATAGAAGCTATAAGTAAGATACTAGAGATTTTGAAAGGTTAAAAATCATCGCCAACAACAAAGAAATTGAAATATGTCCCTTGTATCATCTAGTAGTTCTGAGCCACCATCAAACCATAAATAAAAAGGAAATCAATATCGTCCTTACAAAGTGTACCCACCCAAGGAAAAAATAGAGCTATCGAAATACAATGGAAGTGAGGACCAATGCGTTGCTTAGCTAAACAAGGTGAATGAATACTTTGACATTTACAATATTCAATCTAAAGAGGGGAAGGTGAAATATGCGTCAATGCATATGGAAGGGTATGCCTATAATTGGTACTTATGGTGGAAGAGAAACAATTTTTCCTACACCCGAAACTTGTTTTAAAATGATTTTTTTAATAGGTTTCAAGGAATCAAAGAAGATGCATTTTTCATGAAACTTACCAGATTACAACAAGTTACAAGCATTGAGGAATTCACACGTTAGTGGGAATCCTTATTGACACGATTATTTGGGTTGTCTGACAAGCAAAGAATCGAAACCTATTGAGGAGGTCTTAAACTGTACCTCCAAAAAGATTTAAATTTAAATGAGATACTGTTGGCCTGATTTTCTAACCTAGGCCAACAAGGATATTATGCCCACACAATCAGCTTAAAGCAGTGTCTCGTGTGTTTGTAGTAGCAAAATATCACAGGTTATGGTCCTGCTACCAACTGAATTTTCCTCTTAAGGAGAAACTAAAATTCAGCAAAAATCTATCCTAAAGTTATATCTATCTAACTGAACCCTAAAATTAGTTTTAACTACCAAAGTTATCCTATACTTACTTTCTTAAGGAAAGTCTTTGATTTTTGAAGGTTTTTATATTTAAATTTCTAAATATAAAAGACTATAAAACTTATTCTAAAAATTACACAAATTCTATTTAACAACTGTTAAATGTAAACTATACTAGGATAATAACAACTGAACTACCTTAACTTATCCTATCTATCCTATCTTAGCTGAGAGCGATTTTAAATATTATATTAATTATTAATTAATATAAGATTAACAGAAAGATAAAGGGTAGGATCTAAATAGAAATATTTAATCCATACACACTAAATCATTCTGCTACAAGATAACTTATTAGAAAAACTGAGCTAAACAATTATTTCAAATTTTCTGAAGTGTCTAATTAATTAATAACTAATAACCAACATCAGATATTTGAATAAGAGATAATGATTAGCACGAAATCACTGTAAAAATACAAATGATATCTAACAGACATAAATATATATCTTTATATCTTGATTTTACAGTAGAAACACTAGTAAATTCAGTCACAATGACATATTAATTCAAATATAATATTGGGATGACAAAGTGAAATACTGATTAATAATCACAAGCATAACCAAGTACACTGTATTAATATTAAAATAGAATATCATATACTGAAATATAAAGAGTATCCAAAAAAATACCAGTCACGATATCAACTTGGAGATTTCCAGTCACATCCCATATCCAAAGATAAAACTTCAGCCAGGAACAAGACTAGCATCAAAATAGTATTTCAAGTATTTTTACTTCAGTCACTCCATCCGCTTCTCATAAAAATTACAAGCTTATATAATACTACCAATCTTTTGATTCAGTTTTTCTATAAATGCTATATTCAATATTATAGGAGTCCTATCGCTATCAAAGAGCATCAACTCTTTTCAACCTACACCTGTCACTAGAGGATAACAATAAAAACAACTTAGCCTGAAACATTTACTGGTTTAAAGGAACTGGCAAATTCGTGGCTGTGTCGAAATGCCAATCTTCAATACACATCCACGTCTTCCAACTGAAATCCAGAATATTAGACACGTCCTGAAACTGTGAAAAATAGCGATGACATACCCACATGTGCTAGTTGATTTAGTTTATCCATAGATTCCTTGCCATCCTATCTCCCATCTATACCTTCGCACAACGGTAGTCTAAACAATCTCCTGAACGCTCTGCTAACATGGCAGGGAAGACCCATCCACAGCCACATAGGCGGGCTTCAACAGGCGATGGGCGCTTCAAAACAATTAGGTGTATCGGAGTCGAAAAAGTTACGACCTAAGTTGTGGGCGGGAAAAATTTCAATCGAAAATGAGAAAGACATCAACATCAGCAGCCAAGTGCTTTGCAGAGCCGCAACGACGAAAGCGAAAATGCTAAAAACATGTGACACGCGTCGGCGGGCAGAGCGCTTTTCATTTCGGGTAGCTAGTTGATTTGGGAGCTACAATAGTGAAAGACGAACAGACAACAGCCTCTGAAGAGGAGCGCTTTTCATTTCGGGTTGCTAGCTGATTTGGGAGCCGCAACGGTAGAAGACGAACAAACAACAGCCTCTGAAAAAATGTTAAGTGCTTAAAGACTTTGAAATTTAGCAATGGTTAAAACTGTTTCTCCTCTGAAATGATGTTTTGCAAAGGATGAATGGTCCAATCCATCTTCAACTCAACAAAAACAAACTCTAAAATCTGCGACCCACAACAATTCCAAACACGAGCAATTTCTGAAAACCAGGACGAAAGGTAATCTTCAAGAAATCATCCAAAATTAAAGCATGATCCAAAAATCATGGATCAAAACGATTCAAAGTAACATTAAATCATGAGGGGGACCAAAATTTTTAAGAAATTTGAGGAAGACAGTTTCAGCTGCAACATGTTTATTGACATGACACATAGTGTTAAAACAGTAAATCCTAATGTTCTAACTAATGATCCGAATTATAATTTGAGTTATATGCATAAAATCTCATAAATATAGTTTTTAAGACTTTGCAAAATCCCATCCATTAATATCCAAATCGAATTTGATGGGATACTAAGCTATAAAACTATAACATATTAAGATTTCCAAATGATACTCATTTATTCACTAGCTATTTATATACAATTTTACAAAGTCATGGTAAGATATTTAAGTTACATATGGGGTGTGAACTCTTTAGGTTTTAATAAAAATTTTAATTTAATAATTCACCTCAAGTTCTAGGACTTTCGGAAATTTATAATATCTTATCAATAACCAGCTTCAAACCGATTCTAAATGTGTTTTTGTAGAGCCCCAATTAGCATATTATCTCTTTGAATCTCTTAAATCATATATAATTAGATAGATTAATTAATGATAGAATTGATTATATAAAAATCTATGAAACTGACAGCTGCTAATTATCACAACTATGAAAATGTTGTCATTTGACTCTTCTACAATTGAGAGTACCTTCAGAATTGAAGATTTTGAAGGCACTCTTTTATAATCTTTTAAAAGAAAATCATAAAAGTGAGCTGATCTCCCTTCATCTTAACGAAAAAATGAAGGGGTTGTTGCTGGCTGCCAACAAATGGCGACAACCTGGGCAAACCAGCTATCTCTGCTCATACAACTTATAGATGATTTAAACAAAATCTTAAAATTTATTAAAAACAATCAAAATTTCTTTATCTATATAAAAAAAAACCATTGTTTTATTCATATTCATAAGTATAACTCAGAAATATTCCATCTTTTGAAACAGAGATCTAGTTAGGGATAAACTTAAAAATATCTTGATCAAAACAAAATACTTCATAGTAATAATAACCTGCACCATTAGCATAGAGTAAAGAAATCTACTTTTCTGAAGACTTTCCAAAATCTGTTCCATAAACATAATAATTTTCTTCTTGCTTGTTTTTTTTTTCTTTTAAACAATAATTCTGACTGAAGACTGCTATCTAGGTATGGTATCCCAATGTGATAGCATCATTGATGAGAACTATCTCGAATAAGCAATCCGGTTCGTGATGAGACCTCTTGTCTTTTAACTTAAAATCAAAAGCCATCACCTTGGTGATCAGAAATGAAGTTATCCCAGACAATACTGATGATCATGATTAGGCCGGCTCGTTATGAGACCTCCTATTCTTCAGTCAAAATTTATATTTTCTTTGTTCACTTTCATCTTTTAAAATTTATAAAATGAGAGATCATTACCCAGCATGGTGACCAAATGGTAATTTCAGTCATTAATATCACCAAAAAATGAATCAGCTGGCTTGTGATAAGACCCCTTATCTCTTGGTTTGTTAAACCAAAATCCATTACTAGTTTCCTAATAATGTCATACTAGTGATATTTATGATTTTGATCAGAACGACTTATTACTAATACCTCCCATCTCTCATTTTAGCATTTTATTGATTGGAACAAATTCTAAAAAATTTTCAGATTGTAAATACTTTTGGAGACTGATGGTAGAGATCTGTAAATTTTTTTCAAAAGTACAAGCTTCGAAAAAGACATTAATAAGCTACCCCCATTTTATATGAAAGATAAAAAGGTGAGGACTAATCTAAGTAACACTTAAAAATAAAACAATGATAGGTCTTTTATAGATTTAAGAAATCTTGATCATCCGGAACAAATTTTAAAAGACTTCACTGTTAATATCATAATTTTTCAGGTTCATGAGCAAACTGACTTTTTAACTCGAAGATTTATTTATTTACATTTTTTTTTAGCTGCTAACTAAAGATTACTGACTAATTATATACAAAAATTTGACAGCCTGTAATATTTAACTAACAAAATAAAAACTGGCTATAATAACAGAATGGTGTTTAAAAGTTACAAAAGTTTTATGAATTCCTCATCATCCTTAAATTTTATGAACTATAATTCATTTTATATACAAAAATATAAATTCATTTACAAACAGCAAAACAAATTATATACATTTTAAGACCAAAAATATTAATAGAAATACCTTTTCAGGATCAGTCCATTCACTAGGAATGTTTCGGACTGTCCTTCAAGTGTTCGTAATCGAAAGGTACTTGGACCTATCTTCTTAGTAATAACAAAGGGACCTAACCAAAGCTTCTGAAACTTAGTATGATCTCCCTTTTCCTCCTAAACTTTATCCCATTTTAAAACTAGGTCTCCCACCTGAAATTCTCGATTGGAACTAAAGGATTGGTCAAACCAAGATTTCACCATTTTTTGATGTTTTGTAAAGTGTTGTTTTGACTTTTCTCTTTCTTCCTCAAGCTTTATCAAAGTGTTAATTCTCTTTTCCATTGTTAGACACTCTTCATCTTGGACAGACTGAGCTAACTGTAATGAAGGTAAAAATAAATTCGGTGGTAAAATAGCTTCAGTTCCATGTACTAAGAAAAATGGTGAGTTACCTATTGAAGCCTTAGGAGTCACTCTGTCTGCCCAAAGGGCATTGACTAATTCTGTATGCCAATCTCGATGGTGAACTAAAATAGTTATTTTGAGAATTTTCAATAAATTTTTGTTTGTTGATTTAGCTAAACCATTTCCATGAGGATGGTAGTTAGCTGAATACCTAATTCTTATCCCTTTTTCTAAGGAAAATTGGGTTAACTCAACTGATGAAAAATATGAAGCATTATTAAAAACGAGGGAATCTAGAATACCAAATCTTGTTATGATAAATAATTATTAAAATAATATAACCTGATTGGTATTTACAACCCTTAATGATGCAGCTTCTGCCCAACGAGTAAAATAATCAGTTACAGTTATTATATATTTGTGTTGCTTAGAGGAGGGAGGATTTATTGGCCCTACTATATCGATACCCCATTGCTGAAAGGGTCTTTCAACTGAAACAGGTTGTAAAGGAAAAGCAGGTTTCTTAACCCTTCCCACAGCAAGTTGACATTCCTGGCATTTTCTAACAAAAGTATAGGAATATCGAAACAAGGTAGGCGAATAATAACCAGCCCTAAGAATTTTATGTGCAGTAGTTTCTCCACCAAAATGACCTCCTGCTCGTCCAGAATGTAACTCCTTTAGAATTACTTCTATTTCATCTTTGTCTAGACATCGAAGCAATACTCCGTCTGAATTTCTTCGAAAGAGGACATTATCAATTAATAAATAAGGAGCATATTTCAATCTAAGTGCTCTTTTCTTTTTTTGGTTCTAGGTAATCAGGAGCAGTTCTTGTTTCCAAAAATAATCTTATCTGTATACCAAGAATCTTGTGGTGGAGGGTAAAAATAAATTTCTCTGGTAAGTAAAATTTCATCAATGACAGTTTCAGCTTTATCATTAGGTAGATGAGCAGCTTCAACAGCTAATTTACATAGTCCTTGACCTTTGACTATCGTTGAGGGTTTGATTTCTAAGTCATACTCTTGAAGGGTCGTCATCCAAGGTGCTCTTTTCTCACCTAAATCCTTTTGCACTAACAAGTTTCTGACTGAGGAATAAGGGACTATTATTTTCGTTTTAGATTTCAATAAATATGGATGAAAATGTTTAACAACTTTAAACATAGTGAAATCTTGTTTATCAACTTCATGATAATTAAGTTCAGCACCTTTGAAATTTGAACACATAAAGGAGATTGGTACTTCGTTATTTTGCTGATTTAATTGGGTTAAGACTGCTGCATATGAAATATCAAAAGCAAAAGTATACAATATGAAATCTTTGCTAAAATCTGGACTTAGAAGGCTAGGAGCTTCTGAAATGGCTTCTAAAATTTTCCGAAATGACTCTTTTTCAGTTTGTCCCCAATTAAAAATAGCGTCTTTCTTAATCATTTTCTGCAAAGGACGAATGATTTTAGAGAAACCAGGAATGAATCTCCTGACAAAATTTATTTTTCCAAGAAATGATTGCATTGCTTTCTTGCTAGAAGGATAAGTTATCTTTGAAATGGATTGGGTTCTTTCATGATCAATCATGATTCCATGCTTTGAAACCACACAGCCTAATAGAATACCTTCTGAAACAACAAATATTGTTTTTTTAGGATTTAATGATATTCCAAATTTTCTACATCGTTCAAATACCTTTCTAAGATGATTAAGATGATCAGGTCGATGTTTATAATATACAGTAACGTCATCCAAATAGACAATGACTGAATGGTTAATTAATCCTCTAAAAGCAATATACATTGCTCTTTGAAAGGTAGCTCTAGCATTGATTAACCCAAAGGACATCTTGCGGTAAGCATATGTTCCCCATGGAGTTCTAAAAGCTGTTTTCAATTGGTCATCTAGGGAAACTAATATTTGGTTGTATCCCGAGAAACCATCAAGGAGTGACAGTATCTCAGCTCCAGATACCTTTTGAAGAATTTGTTCCATGGGAGGAAGTGGGTAATTATCCTTTTCAGAAGACTTATTCAGATTTCTAAAATCCACACATAACCTAATATCCCCATTTTTCTTCCTGATTGGAACTAAGTTTGCTACCCATTGAGTATGCCTAACGGGAAAAATAATCCTGGCAGCTAACAATTTATCTAGTTCCTTCTTAATTGTCGGTTCTAGTGACAGGTGATATTTCCTTAGCTTTTGTTGAAAAGGTTTTGACTCTTGTTTAATTGGAATTATGTGTTGCATAAATTGTGTGTTGAAGGTTTTCAGGTCATCATATGCCCAAGCAAAGACATCCTTAAATTCCTTAAACAATTTTAAAAATGCTATTTTTTCTGCGGGGTTACAATCTACTCCTAGATTTATAGTTTGAGGATTTAGTTTTGTTCTTAGATTGATGGTTTCATACCTTATTCGAGAGATATTAGTTTTACAATTAGGGACATATCTAAATTTATCCTGCAAATCAAAGAACTTTTCTAATCTTAGTACTGAATTAGGGACTGGTTTTACCTTTTCAAAAGCTTTTTCAACTGAACAGAAATCATTTATTACCGAAAAATCCCGTAGATTTTCATCATGAGTGACCTCATCTATGGCTGAATCTTTAAAGGTATCCTCATTCATTAGAAAATTCAGCACCTGGACATCATTGTCAAATACACGCCAATTAAAAATATTATCTGGTATGGAAGGCCTAAAAATCAATTCAACAGAAAAGAAATCTGGTGTAAGATTTTATGATGGAATTAACTTTGATGCTACATTTGCCAACAAATATGCTTCTTTATTTTGACTTCTAGGAACATAAATTATGTTAAATGCATCAAAATGTGAAATAAAGTGCCATACCTCTCGTTGATAACTTTGTAAATGTTCAGATAGGCAATGAATGGAGTTACGAACCTGTCTGACGATAATTTCGGAGTCACCGTATGCAATTAATACTTTGATATCCAAATCAATCGCCTTTTTCAAACGCTGTATTAAATATTCATATTCCACAGTATTGTTTGTACAATTAAATTCCATCCTACAAGCTATACATGTTTTATTTCCCTGAGGGTCTACCAACAAGAAACCAGCTCTGGCTCCTTCTTTGGATTTCGCACCATCAAAATATAAAGTCCAAGTGGAACTATTAACAACTAGTTTGCTTTCTATAATATTTACAATATTAAAATTATCTACATCATTGATGATTTCCTTGAATGAAGAGTTAGGAGAAATAGATGTCACATTTCTAATTTTTGATTGCTGTTTATTTTCAGAAAGGGTGGAATTTTCAGCTTTAAAATTACCAAATCCCAATTCATACATGTAATTCCCCATAATGCAATCTGAAAATAAAACAGGTTCGCTAGGATCATGTAATTCTGTGACAGTATGTTTCATATATCTTTCTCTATTTATCTTTATCTGATTTGACTTCCCGTTCTTAGGTAACCATAATGTTGACCAGTCCGTGGCAAAGAATCCATTCAATTGCTGAGACCAGTCCCTACTTAAAAACAGCCCATATGCATCTGGAATATCTACAACAACAATATCTATAATTTGATAAATCGAAGGGTTACAAGCAATCCTGACTAAGAAATCTTTCATTTCCCCAACAACCTTCACATTTGTCCTGTCCAACTGAGTTATTTGAGAAATCGATGGAACATATTTCCCATTCAACTTCTTGCATAGTGATAAAGGCATGACATTGGAGGATTCTCCAGAGTCTACCATGCAATTATGAACATTCCTATTGAAAATCTTAAAGGTAAGTAAGAATGGGGGCGTAGTTGATTTAGATTTCTTACCTATAAGCGAGGCTTTGTCAGCCATTGCTTTTCCTTTTTCAGTTGCTGTTGAATCATTATCAGAACTGTTTGCAGCAACATTTTGTTTTGCATTAGGAATAATTGAACTCATGGTAGGATTCGTAACATGACTATTAGGCATTGGGTAGATTTGAAGAAGGTCGTACATAGTGATGTTTGCACGTGTCTTCTTTTAATATTCAATTATATCATATTGTAAATCTAATTTTGGAGCACTTTGATTAGGTTGGGTAACTTTGGTTGATTGAGCCTGTTTTCCATATTGAGTTTGTTTATTAGGTTGTGAACTATTGTTGTCATTATTTGTAGTAGAACTTGATGAAGCTCCTGGAGTGTTTGTGAATGCTCTACTACGAGTATTATAGGCATGTTTCCCTGTAGGAGGACTTTTACTCTCATTTTCTTTTACAAGACTATCCTAGAAATGACCGTTAACTTGTTGAGGTTCCTTTGATTCTTCCTCATTTTATGATTCCTCTTCTTCTTCATTTTCTGTTATTTCTTGATTAGAAGGAATCTTGGATAAAGATAAAACAGCTTGAATTGTATTAAAAATTTCTTCATTTGTTGCTATGTCAGGTGGTGTATTTATTTTATTAGTTGTATTCATATTTTGTCTAAACTGATTTCTGAAATATCCTCTAGAAGAGGAAGCTTCAGAATTGGTTTTTTTTAATCCTACAACTTCAATGGTTAATGCACGAATAGCATTTTCCAGCTGTTCTACATCAAATGATTTATCTTTTTATGAATTAAGTTTTTCAATCTTCCTACGAGGAAAAGTATCAGATTTCCCACTTCTATCTGGTTCATAGGACATAGAATCCTTCTTGACTTTAATGGCTTCCTTAAAAGTTTCTACTAACGTTGTTTTCCCATCTCTCTTAACGAAGATCTTAGAATATTTTGGTAAGGCTGAAGTATAATTTTCAATAATTATATCTTTGGGAGGTTGAGAAGCAACTGGAATTTTATTTTTTAATGTTAGAAACCTCTGGTTAAAATCTTTAATCCTTTCTTTAGATTCCATTTTAATTCGAGATAATTCTAGGGCTAAAAGAGCAGGTGTTTTATCTTCCCCAAATTTATCTAAAAAAACTTTATTAAATTCAGCCCAATTTGTGATTGATCCCTGTACTAACGAGAAGTACCAGGTAGAGGCTCTTCCTTCAAAAGTTAGAGGAAACAATCTACAAACTACATATTCATGCTGAACATTCAAGGTTTGAACATCTAACATGAATTTGTCAACATGCACTTCTGCAGGTTCTTTGTTATCTGGGTTGAACTTAGGAAGAAGTTTATCTGAGTGTTTAGGCAAAGGATGTTGTATACCAGGGATAGCTACATCAGCTGTTCTGAGCCAAGGGAGTTGTGGATTAGGTGGAGGGTTAGCTCCTCCTCCCACAGGTGCATTTCCTACCATTGGAATTCTTTCAAAACTTGAGGAATTCCCTGAATTGGATGATCTTGGAATATGGGGTGGTGATTCAGGTGAAGAAGGTGGCTGATCAAAACTTCCTTCTACATTTAGTCTTCTAGCAGTGTTTGTTTGAATAGTTTGTCTCTGGTGACTTCTCGTTTGATAACGTGGAGTGATATCAACTTCTTGCAAACCTTGAGAAACTATGTTCAATTGTGGATTACGTCATTGTTGCCTAGGAAGACCATAATCTATCGAAGATACACCAAGTTGATTGGCATATGCTCTGGTAAGAATGTGTTGTAATTCTTCCAAAGTTTGAGTACTTTGTTCAAGAGTAAATGGAGATGTGATATGATCACGTTCAAGGATGCTCCTAACAGTTTCTATAAACGGTGATCTACTGACTTCTAGAGGATGCTAGCTGGTTAAAAATTTCTCATTAATTTTTCCTACCATTAATCATTAACAGGCCCTCCTTCTAGCACCATTTGTTGGCCTGATTTTCTAACCTAGGCCAACAAGGAGATTATGCCCACATAATCAACTTAAAGCAGCATCCGGTGTGTTTGGAGTAGCAAAATCTCACAGGTTATGGTCCTGCTACCAACTAAATTTTCCTCTTAAGGAGAAACTAAAATTCAACAAAAATCTATCCTAAAGTTATATCTATCTAACTGAACTTTAAAATTAGTTTTAACTACCAAATTTATCCTATACTTGCTTTCTTAAGGAAAGTCTTTGATTTTTGAAGGTTTTTATATCTAATTTTCTAAATATAAAATACTATAAAACTTATTCTAAAAATTACACAAATTCTATTTAACAACTGTTAAATGTAAACTATACTAGGATAATAACAACTGAACTGCCTTAACTTATCCTATCTATCCTATCTCAGCTGAGAGCGATTTTAAATATTATATTAATTATTAATTAATATAAGATTAACAGAAAGATAAAGGGTAGGATCTAAATAGAAATATTTAAGCCATACACACTAAATCATTCTGCTACAAGATAACTTATCAGAAAAACTGAGCTAAACAATTATTTCAAATTTTCTGAAGCGTCTAATTAATTAATAACTAATAACCAACATTAGATGTTTTAATAAGAGATAATGATCAGTATGAAATCACTGTAAAAATACAAATGATATCTAACAGACATAAATATATATCCTTATATCTTGAATTTACAGTAGAAACACTAGTAAATTCAGTCACAATGACATATTAATTTAAATATAATATTGGGATGACAAAGTGAAATACTGATTAATAATCACAAGCATAACCAAGTACACTGTATTAATATTAAAATAGAAGATGATAAACTGAAATATAAAGAGTATCCAAAACTATACAAGTCACGATATCAACTTGGAGATTTCCAGTCACATCCCATATCCAAAGATAAAACTTCAGCTAGGAACAAGACTAGCATCAAAATAGTATTTCAAGTATTTTTACTTCAGTCACTCCATCCCCTTCTCATAAAAATTACAAGCTTATATAATACTACCAATATTTCGATTCAGTTTTTCTATAAATGCTATATGCAAGATTATAGGAGTCCTATCGCTATCAAAGAGCATCAACTCTTTTCAACCTACACCTGTCACTAGAGGATAACAATAAAAACAACTTAGCCTGAAACATTTGTTGGTTTAAAGGAACTAGAAAATTTGGGGCTGTGTTGAAATGCCAATCTTCAATACACATCCACGTCTTCCAACTGAAATCTAGAATATTAGACACGTCCTGAAACTGTGAAGAATAGCGATGACATACCCACCTGTGCTAGTTGATTCAATTTATGCATAGATTCCTTGCCATCCTGTCTCCCATCTATACCTTCGCACTGCGGTAGTTTGAACAATCTCCTGAACGCTCTACTAACACGGCAGGGAAGGCTCATCCACAGCCGCATAGGCGGGCTTCAACATGCGATGGGTGCTTCAAAACACTTAGGCATATCGGAGTCAGAAAAGTTACGACCTAAGATGTGGGCGGGAAAAATTTCAATCGAAAATCGGAAAGACATCGACATCGGCAGCCAAGTGCTTTGCAGAGCCGCAACGACGGAAGAGAAAAGGATAAAAACATGCGACATGCATCAGCAGGCAGAGCACTTTTCATTTCAGGTAGCTAGCTGATTTGGGAGCCACAATGGCGGAAGACGAACAGACAACAGCCTCCGAAGCAGAGCGCTTTTCATTTCAGGTAGCTAGCTGATTTGGGAGCCCCAACGGCAGAAGATGAACAGACAATAGCCTCCAAAAAAATGCTAAGTGCTTAAAGACTTTGAAATTTAGCAACGGTTAAAACTGTTTCTCCTCCGAAACTTCATTTTGCAAAGGACGAATGGTCTGATCCATCTTCAACTTAGCAAAAACAAACTCTAAAATCTGCGACCCACAACAATTCCAAACACAAGCAAAATCTAAAAACCAGGACGAAAGGTAATCTTCAAGAAATCATCCCAAATTAAAGCATGACCCAAAAATCATGGATCAAAACGATTCAAAGTAACATTAAATCATGAGGGGGACCAAAATTTTTAAGAAATTTGAGGAAGACAGTTTCAGCCACAACATGTTTATTGACATGACACATAGTGTTAAAATAGTAAATCCTAATGTTCTAACTAATGATCCGAATTCATTTGAGTTATATGCATAAAATCTCATAAATATAGTTTTTAAGACTTTTCAAAATCCCATCCATTAATATCCAAATCGAATTTGATGGGATACTAAGCTATAAAACTATAACATATTAAGATTTCCAAATGATACTCATTTATTCACTAGCTATTTATATACAATTTTACAAAGTCATGGTAAGATATTTAAGTTACATATGGGGTGTGAACTCTTTAGGTTTTAATAGAAAAATTAATTTAATAATTCACCTCAAGTTCTAGGACTTTCGGAACTTTATAATATCTTATCAATAACCAGCTTCAAACCAATTCTAAATGTTTTTTCGTTCAGCCCCAATTAACATATTATCTCTTTGAATCTCTTAAATCATATATAATCAGATAGATTAATTAATGATAGAATTGATTATATAAAAATATATGAAATTGACAGCTGCTAATTATCACAACTATGAAAATGTTGTCATTTGACTCTTCTACAATTGAGAGTACCTTCAGAATCGAAGATTCTGAAGGCACTCTTTTATAATATTTTAAAAGAAAATCATAAAAGAGAGCTGATCTCCCTTTATCTTAATGAAAAAATGAAGGGGTTGTTGCTGGCTTCCAACAGATACCTAATGTATAATTAGAAAGACATAAATCCAAATCCATGAAACACAAATTAGAAGGAATAAGAACAAGAGGTGATAACCATTATCGACAAGAAAAAGAGATACAGTGTAGGCACTATGAAGATACTTTGTCACCTGGCCATAAATGTCACAAACATCAATCATATGCCTATGAAATGGAAAATAGGTCGAAGTCACTCTAAAAGCTATTTTGATAATAGAAAAAAGAAGAAAAAAAAATGTCATCGATGTGGTGATGACTGGACCCTTGGCCATAAATGTAGGAACAATCAGACAATACACTGCATAATCATCAATGGAAAGGAAGTGCAAGTCTCTGCGCCACAAATCTCGTCTGATTCCTATACCGAAACTGATTCAGAATGAAGGATGACATTAGGAAATACTCAAGCTTTGAGGGAAAATCTCCCTTAAAGGGAGTGGAAATGTAATGAACATGAAATAAAGATAATAATTAAATAATTAAATAATTAATAATTAGGTTTATTAAGTTATTATGAAAGGAGGTGTCTCCTCATCATTAAGTGTCCAAGCCATATTTAAGGCCAAGACATCATTGTAATATCATCATCTAATACATAATTCTTATTTATCATTCAATATGAAAGTTAGATTCGACTATTAACTGACCAACCGGATATGGTTGCTCCACTTAGATACAACAACACCGGGTGCACTACCACCCCCTTGAGATGCATCAATATCCTACAAGAGTAAAATTGGCATATATTATGAATATTTTAATATGTGTACAATATGGAAAAATAAAAAATTGAACAAAAATAGATTTTTAACAATGTACTTACCTGACCACCATGTCTTGGTCTAGGACCATAACAGGATTGACCACACGTTGTGCACATGTGTGGCTTGATCTAAGGCACATGGGATGTTGGTCTATCCACACCAATAGATGGTCCTCTACCAGTAGAATATGGTGGTTGTACCTGAGCAGAGGAAGAGGGCGTTGTCTGTTGAATAGTAGTCATGTGTCGAGAAACCATCTCATATAGAGTCAGAAATGCCTCCTGTGTCTAGGAAACAATGTCATGTGCAAGAGGGATGTCTTTTCTCGGTAGTTAGGAATGAGGTGCAGGTTTATTTCTATTGGAATATCTAAGACTAGGATTGGGTTGGTTTTGGGAATCCCCTTACCAATGCTCTGGAATCCCAACATGTCAAAATAGTTGACATGTTTCCCCATTACAAACTCTGCATACAACTTCTGGAGGAAGTAAAATGGTACTTCCCTATTGTTGTGTGGGGTAATGTAAAAAACCATGTACCATCTATCCATCCAATGGTGTCTAATGGGTGGAAAGGTGCACCACTCAATCGAAATATGTGGCCTTGTGATCTACAGAATGTCATCCGTCCCAAGCACTCTAAACAATGTATAAATGTGCTCTTTGGTTATTTTTAGCTTCTTTATCTCGTTGTAGCTCAAACCATCAGCATATTCTTCTCTTTTTCTGTCCCTGTGGGATGCGATGCTATACAAAGCATCATTCTATTTGGAGATCATATAAACAATAGTAAAAAATGAGTCTAACAAGGAGTGGAGAAGCTCATCTCTACCCCTCCAAGAAGAACCAATCTCTCTAAGATGCCCAATAACCCTCAATATCTCGGCGTTGTGGTCCATAGTATCCAATGCAATCATAAATACATATAAAATATAATTAGAAAAACAAACACATGATATAATGACATCTATAATTAATGAAAAGTGTAAAACTAATGTACGACAAATAACAACATAAACTAAATCTATTATTTAAATTTTAGAATTGATCTTGAATTTTACAGTAAAGAATAAACATTTAACATTTTTTCATTTTAAATTTATGTCCTAAATTCAGGTATTAATTCCAATTTCCATATGCATGTGTACATAAAATTTCCTATGTGCATATGTTGATTGGGAAGCTCCTCTAACTTATTTTAAGGCTTGGATTATGAAGTTTCATTGAAATTGTGAGGTGTTGAATAATGCCCTTGCAGGACCAACTCCTACATTGCGGGTAGAGGAAATTAATAGAGCCTAGAATAGGAGGCGTAATGTGCTATTGATGAATAAAATACCAGTGTAGGAATCGATTTTGTTAGATTTGTAATTATTTGTTGTAGCGTGATGGTTTTTGGACTCCAAAGTCTATTCAACAGATCTTTGTTTATATGCAATTTAAGCCATGTATGGATTCCACTTGATGTTATTTTAGTTCTATGCACTCTTTCTATATACCCATGAGAGACTAAATGCATAATTGTGTATAATGGATTTTATGGTTGAAAGGTTTCCACTAGATTCTATCATGTATGATAGTATGTGATTGGCATGTAATCAAACACATCAACCTCCCTATGTATCTTGATGTTCGTAGAGCCTATTGTTGAACTTCGTTGTCTTGACCTTCTATATTTGTTAAGCATGGGAATCTTCTATACCTTATTTTAACACTTGGATTAGGAAGTTTTGTCAAAACTATAAGGTGTTTATTGATGTTCTTGGACAACCAAATTCGATATTTCAGATAGAGGCAAGGGATTTACCATGTTTGTTTATGTGTTTTAGGGAAGATATGAATTCTAATTGATTTCTTTTTAGTTGTATGCAAGATTGCAATATAATTGACAAAATTTTCATCTTTGTTAATTTTGGTTTGGATTCACAATGATTCCTGCAAATATCCACATGCAAATAGTGAAGTTCATTTGTTCTTTATGAGTTAATTGGGGTTTTGGTTTACATTGGGCATGTAGATTACTTATGAAAACTTGCAATGTGCTTGAAAAACTTTGCATATTTGTGAATTTTGGTATGGATTCACAAGGATGCTTGTGAATATGCATATGGAAATAGCGAATTTTTTTTTTAATGAGTTAATTGGAGTTTTTCTTTCCTTTGGAAATGTGAACTTTGGGTATGAATTTTGGTAAATAGTGAAAATTATTTGGTTTTTATGATTAAATTGGGGTTTTGGTTTCCATTGGCCATGTAAATTCCATTTGGGTTTTTTTTTCCATTGGCCATATAAATTCCATTGGGGTTTTGGTTTCCATTGGTTTCCATTGGCCATATAAATTTAAATATTTTGGTTTATTTTTAAATTAGGGCAAAGAAAATAATGAATATAGGGAAAAACATGAGAGGATTTGAGGAAAATACCTCACAAAGAAGAGGTTGATCCCAAGGTGTAGTTTCTTTCCTTTGGCATACCCAAAACATGTTCTCCCTCACTCGTTCTGGTCCGTCAAATATCCAAACAACGTGGTCTTGTGGCAAAAATGACAGGCTCAACCCATTTTAACCAAAAAATAGGTTTTAGTAAATACGAGAGCTTTTTTGCAAAGTAAAATGGGAGCATGATTTGTAGTAATAAAATGGGGGCGCATTCAGTGTGTACTATCCTAATTGGCATGCATGTTGGAAGCCTTGGGACTAGGCTTGGTAGCATCAGGGTTGATTGGAATGATTTCTATTTTATGGATCAAGAGTGATTGACTTCATTGTACCATTGCATCTAAAAGGTCCCTCAACTTTGTGCAGTTATCCATAGGAAAAATGTCAATATTATCCACATCCTCATTTGAGTAAATAGGGATAGGTTTTAGTGAAACAGAGGGTTCCCACAAAATATCCCTTAATGGCTCAGATGAATTATTAATAATCGAAGAGGGAGAAAAAATTAACTTCTAAGACATGAGGTCATGGTGAGGGCAGAGGTGGAAAATAAACATACTTGAAGAGAGAAAAATTAGTATCCTCCACCCTAGGGGTATCCGTTAAAAAAGAGAAATAAAGGTATGATTTTTGGGAATCATTAAGGATAACCTTCCCATTAGGTTGATCCCATATTACGAAGTAATAACATCCATACCATCGACACATCCAAGACCCAAAGAAAACTCACCCCCATCCTCCTTAGGATTATTAACATACATAACACTGAGAATATCAACAGTGGGAAGAAATTGCAACAAGATGGGTATCGATTGTGCAAAATTATCGACAAAAGAAAGTGCAGAGGTGTGGTCCATGGAAATATGGAAGTTTATATCACACTCCATCAGTTCTAGTTCTTCCTAAACGACATCCTTCACACCAGGATCCTTGCAGAAATACGAAGCATGAAACTGTATTGTTCTTTCGAGTGATTGGTATTCAGACATGGATGACATCAAAAATGAATGGGTGAATAATCAAGGTGTTGTATAAATGCACCACCATCCCATATAAACTCCATATCCTTTGGTATACCATAAATCATAGAAAGTTCCACTCAAACCCTATGATCTTTCCAGTTAAAACCAAAAAGCTAGTCGTCTTCAACCATAATGAATTTTCCAATAACATTAGCAATACCCATACAAGCTTTTAGATTCCATGAGTGAATAGGAAAACCTAAGAGTAACACCCATAGGTGATTCTTATAAAAAATTTCATGGAGATGATAAAAACTCACATGCCATCATTCCACCAGGAAGGAGCCATGTCTGATAACCCAAAAACGGTCCTCAATAACTTTCCTTTCATTCACTGACAAGAATTGAAAAATAATCCACCCATTCTCGTGCATCATAACCTGCAGAGTGTTTCCAATTAAAGGTTTCCAGCATTCCGTTTCCCAAGAGAGAATTTACACTGGAAAGTTTTATAAAATCAAACTTACCCCCCAGGGCCCATTGTGTAAGTGCCAAAACCATATTTTCCCAATACGCACATGAGCTTGCAACTTTTCATTTTTTAAAACATAATATTCTTGGGAATCTACATATCAACCACTACAAAGCATGGGGTAAATTCCATATATTTAGGCCATTTAAAGCTAGGGTTATCATGAAGCAAAAAAAATGGTTCAAAAGAAATGGTTGCACCCAAAGGTTCATCATCCCTCACCCTAGGTTTGATAGGTGAAAAAAACCTAGTCTTAGAAAACCCAAGTGGTGCTGAAATATTCAACCCATATTATAAGGTCACCTTACTAGAATAAAACCCTAACTTGTCATAGTTGACCAGTGAAAGTACACATTGAGCCGATAAAACTTTGGAGAAAATCACCTTTTATGTCAGATTGGAACGAAATCCTAGAAATATTGGTTCACAAGGATCCATAAATATCCCCTCCTAATTAAGGAAAATAAAATAAGTAAGAAAATATCCTGAAAAACCACCGAGACAAACCACCTAAATGCAGGTATGGAAAGAGACAATGAACCTCACGTGACCACCTTAGACTATAAGAACTAGTTCCTCAACGAGAGAACAACACAATGATAAAATAAGTAAAATTTCCAGAAAACCCAAGTGGCGCTGAAATAGTTAACCCATCTTCCAAGGTCACCTTACTATAATAAAACCCTAACCTATCACATATGACCAAAGAAAACATGCATGGAGCCGGTATCACTTTCGAAAAAATCACCATTTTTGTCAGATTAGAGGGAACTCCCAGAAATCTAGGTTTGTCATGAGCTATAAATAGCCCCTCTGAAGGAAAATGAAATAAGAAAAAAAAAATCCCAGAAAAATACCAGGCCAAATCACCTAAAAAAGAGATGGGAAAGAGAAAATGACCCTCACGAAACCACCATAGACCAGAAGAACTGGTCCCTTCATGAGAGAACAACACAATGATAAAATAAGTAAAATTCCCATTTTTTCCCTGATTGGTACTATGTTTATCAAAATGATAAAATGGACTCTAGTCATTGTCTACTCTTGTGAAGGAACTAGTAATAGATGTACTCCATTCCTAAAAAACTAAAGAAAACTAGCCTAGGTGAACAACCACCAAGAAACAATACAACAAACATCATAGAGATGAAAAAATGACTACAGAAAATAGTATCAAGCCCATGCCATCCTCATGATCATAGTAATCACCTAGTAGAACCTTCTTGTGGAAACCATAAGTCTTCATCCTCCCATTCCAAATCTTATTATTCGTAAAGAATCTAAAGAGAGTGGGGGTGATGTTAATTATGACATGTTAATTGCACTGAAAATTTAAAAAAAAATCATTAAAATGAAATATTAGAGGTATATGTATAGCAATTTAGAACATAGTTTAAAAAGATCAAATGTATATAATTGAGTTATAATTCAAAATATATAAATTTTATTGATGGAAAATTAGTATAACTCCAAGAAAATGGTTTCTCCTAAGATTGGTACATTACTTTTTTTCTAAACATAATGCATATGTTCACATTAGGCCCAAGTTTTGTACGTAAACAATGATTTTTTTTAAAACTCACGACATTGTAAATAGATAGAGGTTCTTGTGAGGCACTACTTTTCCATAAATTTTATTGGTAATTTTTTATTTATTTTTTAATTAAGAAAGTTATTGTTTTCATAACTTAAACTAACCCAGGTTCATATCGCTTCATGCCAACAAAGACCAAAGATATCGAACTGACAATATTTTACCCCTGTCAGCAACACTTGCAGAATAGATGAGGTCTCACCTAAGGTACCCATCGGAGATGCAAGAACCGAGTTTGCGTAGTTTTGAAGGGGATATTAATAATACCAAACATCAACAGGATGAACTACAACAAATCAGAAAATACAATAATAGGCCATAAAATATTCATAACATTAACCATATTCATATCATTAATTGAACCAATTTTGTGCCAATTCATACATTTATGGATAGATATTCATTCATGCATTGCAAGTTAAAAATAAAACATCACACAAATATATCATGCATAGTTGACACAAGTAATTTAATGTGGAAAGCCAATCGGGAAATAATGCATTTATTAAAAGAGTTGCTTCTGAAACACTTTTAGTCTATGCACACAACATGTAAACATTCACCAAAACCCCATTACATCATATCTGTGCACACAACATGCAAATCAACCTCATACTTGCTACTGTTTTCCAAACTCATACTTAGTCTTTGACCAATACCATAAATTAATATTTCTTACAAAATTTGGCAAAAATATAGGCTAACCTCAAAAATCCCAATGCCTTAAAAATTTATGGGATCTATTGGATGATTTGCTTCCCATGTCCATTACCGAGTAATTGGACAAAAATTCTAACTAACCAACCAACCTTTCAATTGGAGTTCATTAAAATTGGTTAACTTCCCTCGAACTTTGCCCAAACGTTTGGAGTTGCCTGCTTCATTGACTCTTTCTATTGCATCCCCATTCACACTTCAATCAAAATTAAAAAAATGGTACCAAAGCTAATCTACAAGTTACCTAGGGACAACAGTTAGTGAAGACCAGGAATGAGAAGGTAGAATGTTATGCCCCACTATAGTTCTTAACACAAGGGTTAGTGCAAGATAACGAGGGTAATTTTTGGTGCATGAGATGCAATAGAAAACTAAAAACTTATGCATCCCTTGAATTACTTGGATTTTTTGATATACTTACACAAAATATCGTGCATTGAGCAAAAAGGTGAAATGCAGGAAATTGATTCACGTTTCCGAATATATAAATTTTATGTATCGAAAATTTTCATAACTATGTTAAGTTCCATATTTTCTAATAGTCACATTTTTTTTTTGGAAAATTATAATCTATATGTCTATGTGGCTGAAACCTTTGAGTGCCTACATGGTGGTTTCATGATACAAAAATTGGTACACATGTAGAGAACAAGTATCAATTGTGTAGCGCCATTTTACCGATTTTTTTTTTTTTTTATCTTTTATTTATTTATATTTATATAAGTGATAAAACCTCGAATACAGTATATCAGGTGTGGGTGAAGATTCTGAAGGTCTTAATCCAATGATTACAAAATTGATTATTTATAGCATGTAGAGTTCGATGTCTAGCAATGTAACATACATTTTTTTTAAATGATTGTGAAATGAAAAAGTTATGGAAGAAATAGTAACAATGTGTTTTCTTGAGTTAAGGAGACATGATAGAAGAAAATTAGAAAAAATGTATTTAAAAAAAAATACATATTTAGAATTTGCAGAGGAAATGTTATCTATGTCTAAAATTTCATCAAAAGGGATTGTGTCTAGATGAAACTGTAAAGAGTGGAAAAAGATAGAAATATTGAGAAAATGGAGGAAATGCGTAATTATATTTGGTTTATCATATTCCATAGCATAGGGTTGGTAAATTTGAGCCAAACATGTAGGGCTATCGATGGCATGTGAGCCCATAAAACTGAATTTTTTTAGGTCCTAAGGAACCCTGTAGTGTTTCTTATTTATTGAACGCTCTAACATTTCTTAGTTACAAAATTCTATAGTGTTTCTTGTTTAAAGAATGATCTAGTGTTATAGAGAACATAAAATATGTGCTAAATAATGGATGGAGTTAAGAGGTGTGTGAGAGAGAGGGGGGATACAAGAGGTGGGGAACTATATGATAAGTAATAGATGGGGGTAAGGGGGTGATAAATACAAGGGAATACAAGATGCGGGCATAAATTAAAGGAGGGGGAGAGAGGAATAAGGTGGGATAAAATTAAAGGCCTAAAGTCATAATCCTTAAGGACCAAAACCCCTAAGGCCCTAAACACCTAATTCATTAGCTCATAAGAACCCAATCCCTTAACACACAAACCCTTACCAATTTAACCCCATGGCACTTAACCCTAACCTTTTATACCTTACCCCATTAATAGTAAATCCCTTAGGCTATTAAGGCCCTGATTCTTAAATCATCTTAATTAATGCCTTTTATCCCATCCCCTTAGACCTTAACCCCTTATAAGCCCTTAACACTATAACACCTAATCCTTTAATTCCTAAGGACCTCTTAAAACCTAAACCCCTAACCCTAAATCCTTGAATGTGCTTACCCTTAAAGGACCTAATCCATAAACCCCATATGTCCTATAATTTATTACCTCTAATCCTTTAACCATTATCCTGTAAGACCTAGTTTAACCCTTAGAGGTAAAATAATGGTTTACCTCAAATCTGTGATTGCATGTGTCACATCCCCTTTGCAAGTACACCTTGCATTTTCTTTTGCACTCTATGTTTGCATGTGCATTCTTTGTTTTCATGAAATCCCTATATTTTCTTGACATTAGAGGAAATTTCAACTCAAAATGGGCCTCCAAAAAAAATTAATAAAATAATAGTTAAAATAATAAAATAATATTTATTAATTTTGGAGGAATAAAAGAAAAAAACTACTTTTTTGTTTGTATTTTCGACATATCTCCCCGTGTTTTTACTCAAATTTTGATTAGGAGAGCTCGTTGGATGCAGAATTAAATTCCGCATCCAAAGAGTACCAACTCCACATACTTTTGATGGACCCCTCTACCACAAAAACAATAAATACCTGAAAAACCGTGATGATGATTTCATCATCATGTGTTTTTAGGTATTTCTTGTTTTTGGGGTAGTAGGGTCCATCAAAAGTATGCCGAGTGGGTACTCTTTGGATGCGGAATTTAATTCCACATCGAACGAGCTCTCTCGATTGAAATTTGAGTAAAAAAACGAGAATCTATGTCAAAAATACAAACAAAAAAAGTAGTTTTTTTAATGATACCTATCCCCAAATTTATATTAAAAAGGTGTTTAAGACCTATATGGTATTTCAAATTTAAAGCAATTTCATTGGCTAACAAATGATGACATGGAATTTGAATAAAAGTTAAAAGGCCCATTTTGAGTTTAAATTTCCTCTAATGGAGATCTCCCTTGGGATTAATCGCCCCCCTCTCACCTTAGGAAATATCGCTTGGGATTCTGCATTCACCTCTAATATCTAGTTTACCCATTATAAACCTTTAATCCTTTAATCCCTTAACCCTTAATGCCTCATTAGAGGAAATTTCAACTCAAAATGGGCCTTTTAACTTTTATTCAAATTCCATGTCATCATGTGTTAGCCAATGCAATTGTTTTAAATTTGAAATACCGTATAGGTCTTAAACATTTTTTTAATATAAATTTGGGGATAGGTATCATTAAAAAAACTACTTTTTTTGTTTGTATTTTTGACATATCTCCCTGTGTTTTTACTCAAATTTCTATCGAGAGAGCTCGTTGGATGCGAAATTAAATTCTGCATCTAATGAGTACCCACTTTGCATACTTTTGACGGATCCCGCTACCCGAAAAACAAGAAATACCTGAAAAAATGAAATGATGACTTAATCCTAAATACATAAATCACTTAATACCCAAATCTCTAATCCCTTAATTCGTAAAAAATTAAACCTTTAACTTATTAGGGGTGAACCCATAACGTATTAAACCCTATCCCCCTAATGATTGAGCCATAAATTTCTTAGAACCTAAATCCCCCAACCCATAAAACCTTATTCCCTAAAGATAAATTTATCCCTAATTATCCATTGAACCCTAAATCCTAACCCCTTAACCCTTGTCTTCTTACCCTCTTACCCTTAAAAACCCTAACTCCTAAATTCCTTAACCCTTTAACCAACCCCTAACCCCCTAATCCCTAATATGTTAACACCTATAATCTAGTCCCTTAAACCATAAAGTGCATAACCCCTATGTGATTAAATTTCTAAACCCTAAACCTTTAAACCTCTTAAACACTTTATTCCTTTACATCTAAATTATTAACCCTTAATCCCTAGTTAACACCTAACCCTAAAATGCCTAAACAATAATCCATAAATCCCCAAATCCATAATAAACCTGAGCCCCTAATTCCTTATTGACTAATCCATTAATCCATTAATCCCCAATCCTTTAACTCCTTCACACATAACCCTTAACGTCCTCAATCATAACACCCTAACCCTAGCACCCTAAATCCCTTATCCTATAAACATGATAACCCATAAAAGAATCACCTCTTAAGTAACCACCAATCCCATAATGCTTATTTCCTTAACCACTAATCCCCTAATCCCTTAATCTCTTACAATAACTTAACACTTAACCTCTTAAACTCTAACCCTTAACATTGGTTCCCTAAATCCCTTACCCATAAACCCCTTTACCACTAAACACTTAAAATATAACACATATGTGCTAGTATATCTCTAAACACTTCAACCATTAATATAAAAGCTATTAAGCTCTAATCGGAGCCCTAAATCCCTTTACCCCTTTACATGTTTACCTTAAATCCTTGTGATACTAACTACCAATCCTAAGTTTATCCCCTCACCCCTAAACCACTTGACCAATAATCCCTTAAAAATGAACCCCTAACCTCTAAAACACTAATACCCCAACACTTGAGTCCTAAATCCCTTAACAACTAAATCCCCCAAATACTTAAGCCTTATCCTCTTAACTCTAGTTAATCCCTTATTATCCCTTACCCCTTAACTCCCAAACCCTTAATACTAATCTTCTTAAGCTCTAACCCTTAGAGTTATTAAACCATAAATAATATAACCCAATAATTAACCCCTAAGCCCTAAATCCCCCAAGCCCGTATTACCTAATCCTAAACCCCTAGCCCCTAATTCCTTATATAGATGTAATACAAAATGCTAGAGCATTTTGTAGATACAAAATGCTAGAGCATTTTGTAGATACAAAATGCTAGAGCATTTTATAGTTACAAATCCCACGAGCATTTAGATTTTGTGTTCCTTTTCTATCTATAAGATAATATGGAATACTTGGTATTGACCATGGCTGGTTCAAAGAAACACTCGAGCATTTTTTTTTACTAAAATATTTGGAGTTTCATGAAAAAAGGATTGCATTTAAAATGTCCCTCAAGTTCATGTGAGGACCCAGAATCAATGAAAATTTTTGTGTGTGCAAGTATTCACCAATACTTTGGGTTCTTTTTAGTTTTCAAATTAGATCAACCAATAAAAAGATAAAAACAAAATAAGAGAGCTATGTTTTTATTTTAAATTCGACATATGAACAAATAAAATAAAATTTAAATATAAAATAATATTGTATGTATGTATGTATGTATTTGGAATCTACACATGTAACTCTATTAGTGAGTGCAATTTCATTTGCAATAAACAACTATATCATATGTAGATTCAAGGTTGAAAAATAGGGAAATAAAAAAATGGACATGTTTTGTTATTACATGCCAAATCTATACATTTGACAATAAACTAAAACCAAAGTTGACAACTTATCCACCATGTAAATAGAGCACCATTTTTTAAAATTAAAAATTCATATAGATTATTATTGTGTTCATGTTATTATTATAAAATAATGCACACACATTACTAAATGAAAGAACATTATATTTAACCATTTCTCCACATATCTCCCTATCTATCTATGCCACGCTACCTCTCTCTCTCCCCCTCTAACTATTTTCCAAAATATCCCTCCCACAATACCCTCATCCACCCCTCCTACCCTACATATTATATCTCTCCCTCTCCTAATGTATCCATGCCATGCTACCTCCCCCACCCCACTATCTCTCTCTCTATCCCCATTTCTCTCTCTCATTGTCCCTAACCCCCCTCGTCTAAATCCCCCCCACTCCATATCTCTCTATATCTAATCCATCTCCTCCTACAACCACTAGTACCCCACTTTTGTCTCTCTCTTACCTTCTTCCCCTATCCCTAACCTCTCTCTCTCTCTCTCTCTCTCTCTCTCTCTCTCTCTCTCTCTCTCTCTCTCTCTCTCTCTCTCTCTCTCTCTCTCTCTCTCTCTCTCTCTCTCTCTCTCTCTCTCTCTCTCTCTCTCTCTCTCTCTCTCTCTCTCTCTCTCTCTCTCTCTCTCTCTCTCTCTCTCTCTCTCTCTCTCTCTCTCTCTCTCTCTCTCTCTCTCTCTCTCTCTCTCTCTCTCTCTCTCTCTCTCTCTCTCTCTCTCTCTCTCTCTCTCTCTCTCTTTAAATCCATACCTCTCTCTTTGTCTCTCTCCCCCCACCCCTAACCCCACAAACCCTTGTATTTCTATATTCCTTGCTATAACCCCCATACCCCTTATATTTAATTTTGCTTCTCCTCCTCAAACCCAAAAACCTGTCTGCCTCTCTCTCCTACAAGCCCCTCCTCCCCCCTATAGTTGAAATATTGTAACTTCGAAGAATATTCTACTTTTACTTCACATTATTATTATTCCTCCTTTAGGAGATTCCAATGATGTAAAAGGTCATGTAAAATTCATGAGGTAAACGCTCTATTGTAAGACAGGTCAATAGCACTCTGAAAAGAATAATACAACTATTATTGTAGGATTTCCTAGGTAGGTCATCCCTGTTAGTTAGACAAGTCGTCCCAGTTAGAAAAAATGTCAGTTGGGAAGATCAATATAAATAGGGAGTCTCCCTCCCTAATTGTACACGCCCACACACACTTGTGTTGCGCAAGAGACATAAAGAAGGGACATAGAAGGAGGAGGACTAGTGTCTTTGGTGTTTTGGCTCTTATTATTGGGGTTTGGTATCTCTATTTATTAGAACTTGTTCTTTGGTCATTGCATAATCATAATCTATATCGAGGTGTTTTGTTGGGTTTTTCCCTTTAAGTTTTCCCCCAGATAATTTGTTGTGAACCATGTGATGGTGTTTCTTTTAGTGATCCTCTATATGTTTTTATTATGAAAATGTATTAAATTCTAATAAAGTTAGGACTTAAGATATGGAATCATAGAAAATTCAACATGGCATCAGAGCTAGCCTAAAAAGAGCATCTTTCATAAGGAAAATCTCTCTCTCCTTCTTTAGACAAGAAAATTAGGGTTTTCTAATAAAGTGTGTTTTTAGTGCAAGTGATATAGGGAAATGTGCCCCTCATAACCCCATATTTTGGCACCAAGATTGAATATTTTTAGTGGTAATATCCCTCAGAAATTCAATCCCTAGTTTGGCTTAAAACCAGAAAACCAGAAAACTAGAAACAAAACCAGATTCTGCAGTGCATGATATTGCAAGTCCATTTTCAAGGGTTAGACATTGGATTCTTCAAAAACTAATTGTAGCATCATACTCGACTCATTCAAGCACATATTTTTTTGAGTATAGACTTTGGTTTATATTATGATGGTAGCCATGAGTATAGATTGTATGGCTATACAAATGCAGATTGGGCTAGAATTATCTCAGATAGGAAAAGCACATTAGGTAGATGCATTTGTTTGGGGTCTACTACGAGTTCATGGTTTAGCAGGAAACAGTCCAATGTTTCTCGTAGCATGGCTGAAGCAAGATACATAGTTGATTGCTCTGCTAAGTTGTGAAGCCATATGGATTCGAAAGCTGATATCAGGTCTCTTTGACCTAAAGATGGATACTACAATGATTCTATGTGATAACCAAAGTTGTGATGACAGAGAACCCTGTGTTCCGTCATAACACATAGAAATACGGTATTTCTACATACGAGATAAGATGCAGATGATGATGTTTAAGTATTCCCATACTGAAGATATAGATGATGCTTTCAGTATTCACATACTGGAGATACAGATGGTGATAGTTCAGTATTCACATACTGAAGATGTAGATGATGATGGTTTGGTTGCTGATGTGCTAACGAAGCCTCTGTCTCGAGTAAAGTTCAAACACTTTCGAGACAAGCTTGGTGAGGTTCAGAAGAACCTTCCTCAAAAGGGGGAGTAGTGATGTTGCAGTGGGATTGTATCATCCCTGGGAATCTACCCTAAAGTGATCCGGTGACCTTGGTCCTCGAGAATGAAGAGGGATTGTATCATCCTGGGACATCTGTCCAAAAGTGATCCGATGACCTCGGTCCTCGAGAATGAAGAGGGATTGTATCATCCTGTGAAATCTGTCCAAAAGTGATCTGGTGATCTCAGTCCTCAAGAATGAAGAGGGATTGTATCATCCTGGGACATCTGTCCAAAATAGATCCGGTGAATTCGGTCTTTGTGAATGTGGTGGGATTGCATCAACCCTGAACTTCGGTTCAAAATGTATTCGAAAGTCTCGGCCCCCGTGAATGTGGTAATATTGCATCATCCTTGAACTTCGGTTCAAAATGTATCCAGAGGTTTCATCCCCCGTGAAAGTGGTGGATTGCATCATCCCTGACCCTCGGTTCAACATGTATCCGGAGGTCTCGGCCCCCGTGAAAGTGGTGGATTGCATCATCCTTGAACCTCGGTTCAAAATGTATTTGGAGGTCTCAGCCCCTATTGAAGTGGTGGATTGCATCATCCCTGAACCTTGGTTCAAAATGCATTCGGAGGTCTCGGCCCCCATGAAAGTGGTGGATTGCATAATCCTTGAACCTCGGTTCAAAATGTATCCAGAGATTTCAGTCCCCGTGAATGTAGTAGGATTCTATCATCCTTGAACCTCGATTCAGAATAGATACGGTGACTTTGGTACTCAAGAACGTGTGTTGATCCCGTAATTCCAATAGGAAGGATTGTCTGAGTTCCACAACTGTGTTGATCCCGTAATTCTGAAAGGAATGATTGTTAGTAACTCCGTAAAGACCTAAATCCCATAATTCTAAAAGGAAGGATCATTGAATTGATCCCGTAATTCCAATAGGAAGGATTGTCTGAGTTCCACATATGTGTTGATCCCGTAATTCTAAAAGGAAGGATCGTTAGTAACTCCGTAAAGACCTAAATCCCGTAATTCCGAAATGAAGGATCGTTGGTAGCTCCGTAAAGACTTGATCCCGTAATTCCAACAGGAAGGATTGTATGAGTTCCACAGATGTGTTGATCCCATAATTCCAATAGGAAGGATTGTCTGAGTTCCACAAATGTGTTGATCCCATGATTCCGAAAGGAAGGATCGTTAGCAACTCCGTAAAGACCTAAATCCCGTAATTTTGAAAGGAAGGATCCTTAGTAGCTCCGTAAAGACTTGATCCCATAATTCTGAAAGGAAGGATCGTCTGAGCTCCACAAATGTGTTGATCCCGTAATTCCAAAAGGAAGGATCGTCTGAGCTCCACAAATGTGTTGATCCCGTAATTCCGAAAGGAAGGATCGTTAGTAACTCCGTAAAGACCTAAATCCCGTAATTCCAATAGGAAGGATCGTCCGAGTACCACAAACATGTTGATCCCGTAATTCCGAAAGGAAGGATCATGATGATTTTATGATGATGATGATGTACTGATCGAAAGATCAGAGTGTGATGATGATGATATTTTGATGTTTTGATGATGTTGAATGTTTTGATCATAATGATGTTTTGATGATGTTGATGTTTTCATGATGATGATTTTTTTATGATGATGATGATGTACTGATCAAAATATCAGAGTATGATGATGATGTGTTGATCGAACGATCAAGAGTATGATGATGATGATGTACTGATCGAAATATCAGAGTGTGATGATGATGATGATCAGTATGTGATGATGACGACATACTGATCAAAAGATCAGAATATGATGATGATGATTCTATTCGAGAGTTGAAGTATGATGATGGTGCTGATCACGATGTTACTAATCAGAATGTGATGATGTTGCTGATCGAAAGGTCAAAATTCTGAAGATGTCTTTGCTGACCAAAAGATCAAAGTGCTGAAGATATTGCTGATCAAATTGCTAAAGATATTGGTGATGATCGAAAGGTCAAAGTGCTGAAGATGTTGCTGCTGATCGAAAGGTCAAAGTGTTGAAGATGTTACTGAAACTGTTGCTGATCAAAAAGTCAAAGTGCTGAAGATGTTGCTGATCGAAAGGTCAAAGTGCTAAAGATGTTGCTGCTGATCGAAAGGTCTAAGTGCTGAAGATGTTACTGAAGATGTTCCTGATCGAAAGATCAAAGTGTTGAAGATGTTGCTGATCAAAAGGTCAACAGATGCTGATGTTGATTAAAGAGTTGCTGTCGTCAAATATTGAAGATGAAGACTATATGATGTTGAAAAGCTTCCAATGATTTATAGATGTGTTACCCTAATGATGTTGATGATGTACTCTCCTACAATTGTTGTTGTTGATGTTGTTGTAAAATATCCTTCTCGTTAAGGGGGAGTGTTGAAATATTGTAACTTCGAAGAATATTCTATATGTATCTTTTGTGGTCCCCGATGGTCCTACCGGGAGAACCACTTTGATTATCTTATACCTCGATGATTTTAATATAAAGAACTAATAAGAGTCATGAGGTTGTCCCCTCTATTTGTAAAGGTGGGACATTAGCACCCCAGTGTGGTTACTTGATCCTACATGTGTAACTCGAGCCTACATGTCGGATGAGTTAATTCAAGTGAACGAATGAATATAAATAGAGGTGTGGTGCTCCTCATTTGAGACACACACACACTCACTTGTGTAGCGCATTAGTGGAGAAGAGAAGTAGCTGGAGAAGGAGGAGCATCAGGATTTGATCTCCTTACTGGTTTTATCTTTTATCTTTTTGGGACATCTATATTGAGGAAGCTTTTGCTAGGTTTTTCCCTTTAGGGTTTTCCCAGGATAAATATTTGTGTTTCTTGTGTATTGTTGTGCTTGTCTATATTTCAGTGATCCTGTTTATATTCTTTTGTTATAAAATGAAATGAAATATTGATGTCTTGGCTAAGCATATGAAAATTTAACATGGGAGAACCACTTGTATTACTTTGTACCTCGATGCTCCTAATCGGAAGAACTAATAAGAGTCATGAGGTACTCCCCTCAATTTGTAAAGGTGGGTCATTAGCACCCCAGTGTGATTACTTGAGCCTACATGTGTAACTCCATCCTACATGATTAAATCGATCCTACATGACAGATGAGTTAACTTAAGTGAACGGATGAATATAAATAGAGGTGTAGTGCTCCTTAATTGGAACACACACTCTCACTTGTGTAGCGCATTAGTGGAGAAGAGAAGTAGCTAGAGAAGGAGGAGGATCAAGCTTCGATCTCCTTGCTGGTTTTATCTTTTATCTTTTATCTTTTTGGGGCATTTATATTGAGGAAGCTTTTGCTGGGTTTTTCCCTTTAGGGTTTTCCCAGGATAAATCTTTGTGTTCCTTTTGTATGGTTGTGCTTGTCTATATTTCGGTGATCCTGTTTATATGCTTTTGTTATGAAAATGAAATGAAGTACTGATGTCTTAGATAAGCATATGAAAAGTTAACAAATGGTTATTATTCTTCTTGGCCTTCCAGTTGGCCATGCTTTCCTTCTTCCGATTATGTTCTTAACAAAAGTTGGCTTTCCTCATAGCTTCTTCAAAACTCTTTGGATTGTTATACTCAATATTGTCCTTAATATGATAAGGTAGACAGCTGAGGAATCATTGTACCTTTGGTTTTTCATCCACAATGTATGGAACATACCTAAGAAGACTTAAAAACTTGTTGTTTAGATCTTTCATAGTCATTGATCCTAATTTAAGCTCATAGAATTCTTTTGCTCTCTCCTCATAGTACTGCTCAGACATAAATTTCTTTTTGAAGTACCTCTTGAAGGTACTACAATTTACGTTCTTCTCTTTTATTCCCTTCACTCTCTTCAAGTCCTGCCACCAAATGTCAACCTTTCCTGAGAGATTGTAGATAGCCATTCTAGCCTTTAATTGGTTAGAATAGTTATATATCTCGAAGTACTTCTTCATCCCAGATAACCAGGATTCCGCTTCCTCCCCCTTCTCAGTCTCTCCTTTGAATGTTGGTGTTTTAATCTTTTTAAACTCCCCAAAAATTTCCTCATAGGGTTTATATTTTCTCTTTTTAGTATAATGGTTGTCATCACTACTATCACTAGTAGAATGAAAATTACATTGTTCACCAAACACCTCTGAGGATGAGTTGCTTTCATTTTTGGTCTATTTAATCTTTTTACTTTTATGTTGATGACTTGTATCTTCTGAATCAGCTCTTTTACCCCTACCCTTAGTTTGAAATCTTTCTATTAGTATCTGATTCAGCTCCTCCTGAGCTCTCATAATCCTTTCATTCTCTCATTTAACAGATTCCATTTCATATTTTAAATCTTTTACTATTTGTAACAGTTCTGAGGAATTAGTGGTTAGGTCTTCTGGTATATGAACTCTTGGTAAGTTTCCTAGTTTAGTAAATGGAGATTTCTCCTCCGCATATTCCTCCAGCCTTTCCATACCTGTTGTTAAACTTTAGAAACAATTTCTCTGTTGAATAACATTTAAAAGAAAATACATCAGCAAAATAATTCAAAATCATTGTTTCATAAAAGCTAGTTGGGATTCATCAAGGCCTAGTGTTTGAACCTTGTGCTCTAATACCACATGTCAAAACCCCAAATTTTCACAAAAATTAATTTTTTTTGATGTAACATAAAATGCTGAATAAGCGGTTTACTAACATCTAAAGGTTAGCGTAAAATGAAACAGTTCAACGATTAGTATTATACATTTTCAAATTATGTTAACTAAAGCATTTTCTTTATCGTAACGTAAATAAGGTTTACTTGCGTACTATTTTCTTTTAGTTTACTAATGAGTCTACTTTATGGCAAGTAGGTGGAATCTAACTTTCAATCCTGGGCTTACTTAGCATTTATGCTAATGCAAACAGATTGCCGATTCTTACAGGTTCATAGGTACGATCGAACAAGTAGACGTTTTAAATTCATAAAGTATCAAGAAGTGTTTCTATTTGCAAAATAATATGCTAGTAAAATAAGCTGATAATTTTCAAGCAACTTCAATGAGGTAAAGTAGTTTATTTTCTCCAGTTTTTCTTGTAAGCAAGGTTCAGATAAACGGGTCCTTTCTTTATCAAGCTTAGTGACACTAAAAATACTTACTGTGAACTCTAAGCTCGTAATCTTTGTCATATATTCATTTCTATTTTAACATGCTTAACTTGCAATGTTACACTTATTCGTACTATTTGTTTTTATACATGGAAAAGATTCTATCAATACTAATAGTAAAGATTCTCAACAAAATATATGATTCTATTTTATTTTTAATCTACTAGTTATGGAAAATATCAACTTGTTACTTGTATGTACAAACCAGTTGCTCACTAACAGGTTATCATCTTTCTCTTCAACGTTGTACTGGATGTACTATTGTAACCACATACATTATCGTATTATTTACTAAAGTACCAAACTGATCGTTATTTACATTGTGTTGGGAAACTTACTGCTTGTAAAACTCCTTGATAATATAAGCTTGATTATTGTAAAAACAACTGCATCATTTCAGATGGGATACTATTTTCCCCTGATTCCTAAATCGAAGACAATCAATGTCATTCCAATGATTAAAGACTTGAGCATGGTTATTCCATTGTAATTTCATTATTACCATAATGCCTCTCTTACATTAAGTTTATGTCTATAGTAACTATTATGGTAGATGTTTCTACTATGAAAAAAATTCTACCCTATGCTAAGTACAAGTTATCTTGATCATTCACAAACTCTCTTGCCCAATATAAACAATTATGGTAATTACTAGCATTGACAAGTCGAGAAGCAACTAGTGTCTATGAAAGTTTAAACCAACATCAAACTTTGTAAAAGTCATGTTTATACTCTTTTATTATGTTATTTAACTCCATACATTATAATCATCTGAGTTGTTGGTTTATAAGAGATAAGTTTGGATTATAAAACATACATACATAACATTATTTTGCAAGTATAAAGGCCTACTTGTTGTAAGCATGATCAATTTCGGGATTAACAAAAAGATTAAGTGGTTATCATCTTTCACTGGGTCAACGTTAACATATTATTGTTTAACCAAACGCCAATATTGAGCGATGAAACATTATGATATAATTGATATATGATTAACGATGGGATATATATATGCATATCATAGTTCATGCAATGATTGATATAAATCATTGTTTTAATAATTGGATAAATGATTGTAGGTGGACTTCGGAATCGACCCATGCATGGTTGGAAATATTTGAGGGCAGGTGGCCACCTCCTATCCAACTATTGGTGATATAAAACTCTTGCAACCCTAATCGCTTGTCATTCTCCCTCCGAGGTTCCTGCTGGCTTTCGGGATGCTCTACAAGGTTTCATGGTGGTCATGAGTGTTCTTCCTGTTCTATCTTGCTCCAAAAACTTGGGTTTAACGTTGTTGTAGTAGTTCATGTTCGGTCTTGTTTCCAACCTTCGTAGCTATGGGTTTTTACCCTGCAAGAGTTTATTGGTTTTGTTTGCACTTGGCTTGCAGCCTGTTCGTAGCTCCATCTTGCCTTTCCCATGGCCTGTCACTACTGTGAGAAGTTAAGTTTCAATGTTGTTGGTTGTGCTTCAATGTCATCATAGGGTTTGGAGATTTGTATACACACTTTGCAGTTGGTGACAGTCCTATCGCTGGACTGTTCATTACTCTTTATTAAGGTAAATATTTAGTTTTATTTTCAGAATAGAAGACTCATAGTAAAAACATGTTTATAGTTAGGTTTTCAATAGAAAAAGAGTTTTGATTTTAACGCACATTATTGTGCTCTCTTTGCAAGAACCTGAGACTACTCTTGCAACTCGTGACGAAGATAATGTTGGCTGTCTTCGAAGGCTTGTGGATCCAATCCGGTAAGCCCTGGGTTCAACAAATGGGTTCTTACCCTGCTTGTAACAGGGTTGTCGATGGTGAAACCATGAGCTTGGAAGCTTGTCCAATTTCGCCATTAGATATGTGGTTTTCTTTTTAAATGTTGTTGGTTCTATTCTGCTTGTAAATCCTCGCTATGTCATTAGGTAGTCTTGGCCTTGAGCGGGGTGTTGTCATTAGTTTAAATTTCTGGCCTTATGGTGTGTCAATGTAATGCATTAGTCTTTAAAAGATTTTCTTCAAGCTCAGACTCATTTTTGCAGTGATACTATATAATATGTGTCACATACCCCAATTTTGTAAAATTATGTAATTGTTTTATTTAATTTTCTGAGACATTATGATAAACTTAATCCTAAGTAGGGATTGATGAATCAGCAGAGTCAACAGTTATGGAGTGTAATTGAAAATATTTTATTAATAATAATTATATTATGGAGACGACAGCATGGGAGAGCTGTTAAAAGAGGTTACTGGTCAA
>LPNX010487994.1:609942-651461 GCA_001517045.1 Pseudotsuga menziesii | reverse complement strand
GAAAAGAAGCAGCTTGGAGCTCGAAGCCACCGACATCGGACCAGCGCAACGGACTCCATCAACCTCCTCATTGGAGGTAACATCAATAAAAACCATTATTCTTTTCTTTACTGTTTTTACTTCATGTCATTTACCTTTTACCGCTTTAGCTTCAAGAACGTATTTAGATTAGCTTTTGTTTCAGTTTATCTTTATTTAATTCACATACAATCATTGAACTGCTACTAAGGATTCCAGATTCCCTAGTAGGTGCTCATCAGTACAAGCTAGGGTGAAAACCCTAGCTACAATGACCTCCATTATTGCTTCATCGGTGGAGAAGAAATATTCGTCTAACATGTCTTCAATTGAAGACGAGTCCTCAATCCTTGTCTCAATTGACCTATCATTATTGGTAGAAATTTTGGGGTATTCTACTAGAGTTGGTTCAATGTAGAGAGTACTTGTAGCTAGTTTTACGAGTAATGATTCTATGTAAAGTATGTCTATGTAGTTGATGGTGTTTTGTGGAGGGGAAATAGTCTCCTCTTGAGGCAAGATAAGAGGGTTGTTCTCTTCTTCTAGCAGATTGGAAAGTCAAGATCATTTTCGACCAATGATAAAGGAAGGTCGTCTCTATTAGGTGGAAGAGAGACAAATGGTATGTCTTAATCCTTTCCGTCATTGGTAAAATTCTTCCCTTCTTCGAATATGGTGGGAAGAGTAACTCCCAAATGGGATAGGTTATCACAGTCACTTTTCTTGAGAACAAAGAGATTGTAGTGCACTCAACAAAGGGCACCAAAATAAATGGTGGGTTAAAAACTTGCATGATCTACATGGGTGAGCATCATAGGCCTTATTAAGAACATGTGTCAAACTCTGAACACACCGAGGAGGTAATGTTTGATCAGGAAGATTTAGGTGTGACTCTTCTAGTTGAATTTTTTATGAGGTGAACAATATTGGTGTGTCCACTATTGCAGTGATGATATTGATGGAATTTGTTTCTTGTTGTTGAGGTGAAGGAATCTCAACCAAAGGGTCAGTGAGGCAAATGGTCACCAAGGCGTCCCTAAATATCGGGATTTCAGGACAATGGTGTATATATTGTCCAAACTAAAATCAAATCGAACATGGTTGATTGGTATGTAAGGACTTGTCTTAGTGTTCTTGTAGGGCGAAGAGGAGGCTAAAGGGTTGTCCCATACTATAGCATGTGCTGCATGTGTCATACTAACAGGGGTATTAAGTAAATTCTCGAGCTCCAACAATGTGGGCACAATTTAATTGCATGGCCTTATTGCTCACATAGGGTACACAATGGGGTGACCCTCATTATAGGAGTGTCGACCATTATGGAAGCTTTCAACTTAGGTTGAGTCGTGCCCCCTTCCTTAGGATTAGCGATGGTCATGATGGGGGATTTCAATGTCAGTTGCATTCTTTCCCTATTATTGGTTTTAGTGACTATTGATGGGATTCCCATCACAGTTGTCATTGGCTTGGTGTGTGGGATAGATGGAATAATTGTCCTGACTTATACAAACCCATAGTGGGCCATGGGTTTTGAATCTATCTCTGAGTAGGGTGGTTTAATGTACCACACATAAACTCCCAAACTGAGCCCAGGTAATGTTAGTTGAACCATGACTAGTATCCCTTGCACTCCCATGGGTGGATACAATAATGGTTTCTGGAAAATGGGACGCATTGATGGACTTAATGTGTGTCCAATGCCATGACTCATTGGACCTATTGATGATGATGTCTATGGGGTTGGATGGGTATTTTGAGAGGTGAAAATAGTGCAAATAAGGTCATTCATTGAGGTGTAGATTTCAAGTGGGGGACCTGAATATGGCCCTAGGAGGTTGAATTCTTTGTACACACTCAAGCATACTTCAAAATAAGGGGGTTGATTAACCTCACTTGAAATGGGTAGGAAATTTTCATGGTTGGTTTTAGCACTAGGTTCATAGCAGTTGAGCTAGTCGAAGGTGATTATCTTCCCATTAAAGGAAAACGTTATGATGTGGAATACCAAAGAGGAAACCACATTTATGGCGTACATATAACTACGACCAAAGAGGATGTTTTAGTCGAGTTGTGCATCAACTAATTCAATATCAATCATTACCATATTTCCCCCTAGATCGATAGGAACATTTTGGTATAATCCTCTTGGTTGTGATGATATTCCATAATATGCACAAAGAGTGATGGATGAGAGGATTAACTTAGGTGAGCCTAATATTTTCCAAACATTAGAGGAAATTACGCATGTGGATGCACCTCCATCGATGATGCATCAATGTATCACAATGTTTTTAACTACGACTATAACTTGTAATGTGACTAAAGAGGATAGTCGTGGTCCACCTTTGTTGAGTTCAAAGGTCATAAGGAATGAATCTGAAGGTTTGAAAATGATGAGTGCATTAATTTTTTCCTTCCTTTGGGTAGGACAGGACTATAGTACTTCTAAAGTGGACATCAAAGTTAGGGACTGAGCCATGTCATCCACAATGTTGTAGTTGTGGGTGTCTTTCATGTGAGGATTATGGGGGTTGCACCATGATAGCACATTTAAAATCCGATGTATTTGTTCATTGTTTGGGAATGGTATTTTCAAAGGGCCTCCGGAGGGAATTGGTACATCCTCCCCTTATAGTGGTTTGCTCCTTCCATAACCTTTGGCTTGATTTTGGAAGTTGACAACTATCGTGTTAATGTAAATCTTTTAAAAGAAGACATCTCCTAAGGGGAAATGTTTTGAATGTTGGGTGACCACCCCTTGGTTGGAAAAATGTTGTTGCAAGACAACTTGTTGGGGATGTGGTGTATTAGGTTCCTAAGTGACAAAATGTTCTCAAACACAAAACTTTATTAATGAAGAAGGAAAATAATTACATCACAGAGATGTGAGGGCTAAGTCCCGAAAGATTACCTCACATGGAAAACTCGATGGATTTAAATATCCAAAGAGTAACAACTAATTTACCGTTACTGAAACTAACTTAGGGATACCTCACATAATCATGTGAGTGTGTAGATTCCCTTTTACATTTATTAAAATAAACTTCCAAACATACCATTTTGGATCATAATTCCTAACAATCCCTCCTTTGATCTAAAAATTATTTTGAAAAAATACCAAGTTCATTTCTAAACTTATCAAATTTGACCCTTCCAAGAGATTTTGTAAAAATATGTGCAGTTTGATCTTCTGATGGACAATACTTTGTCTTGATGATTTGTTTGACGACGAGAGCCCAAATGTAATGATACTTAGTATCCACATGCTTAGTATTTGAATGAAAAACAAGATTTTTGGATAACTTGATTGATGATTGATTATCAATAAATAATGAATTTGCTTCTTTCTGATCAAATTTGAGGTCTTGCAAAATCCTTCTTAACCAAGCTATCTCACAAGTGGCTTCCCAAGCTGAAATATATTCTGCTTTTGCTATAGAATTCGCAATTGTATCCTGCTTTTTAAAACTCCATGCCACTACAGCAGATCCCATATTCATTAAGTAACCTAAAGTAGATTCGCTGTCATCAACATCTCTAGCAAAATATGCATCTGAATAGCCAACAAGTTTAAAATTTTGTTTCTTTTAAACTCAAGTCCAAAATCCTTTATTCCTTGAAGATACTTTAACACCCTTTTTGCTGCATTCTAATGACTTTCTCTAGGTTCCTGCATATTTTTGGAAAGTATGTTGACTACATAAGATAGATCAGGACAAGTTTTCATCAAGTAAATGAAACATCCAATTAACTGTCAATATCCAATACCATTTACAAGTTCCCCCCCTTCAAACTTAGAAAGTTTTAAATTTTGCTCCATGGGAGTAATCGTTGGTTTACATTCCTCCATTCCAAACTTCTTCAATAATCCATAAATGTACTTAGCTTGAGAAATAAATATGCTTCCTTCCTGCTACTTTACTTCAACTCCAAGATAGTAATGAAGCAATCCCAAGTCTGTCATTTCAAAACCCGTTTGAAGTTCTTGCTTAACCTGAAATATATGATCATTATTGTTACCTGTTATGAGCAAATTGTCAACATACATAACCAATATGAGTAATTTGTTTTCCTCTATTCAAACATACAAAGTATCATCTGACTTGCTACGAAGAAAACCAACTTTCTATAGGTAGGCATCCATTTTTGCATACCAAGCTCTGGGAGCCTCTTTCAATCCATGCAATTCCTTAACCTATTTACAAACTTGATTTTATTTCCATGGAACCTCAAAACCAGGAGGTTGAGTCATATAAACATCCTCTTGCAAATCATCATTTAGAAATGCACTTTTTACATCCATTTGATGCACTTTCCATCCATTTTGTGCAGCTAAATCTAGCACAATCCTTATAGTATTCCATTTCGTTGTTGGAGAAAAAGTGTCTTCATAATCAATCCCTTCTTTCTGAGCAAAACCCTTTGCTACCAATCTTTCGTTATATTTATCAATATCTCCATTTGTTTTGTACTTAATTCTGTAAACCCACTTACAACCAATGGATTTAACATCATGTGGACAATCAACAATTTTCCAAGTCTGATCCTTCATTACTACATCATACTGACTTTGCATTTCTATTTTCCATTCATCATATTCAACTGCTTCATTAAAAGTAGATGGTTCAACAACTAAAAGAGCAAAATTTTCTGAACCCATATTAGAACTCCTTGTACTTGTTTTGCCTTTTTCATCAGAATTAACATCCTGAAGTAACTTAGTTTCCCATTTTGGTTTCTTCTTTTCAATGTTAACTTGATTTGAATTATCCAAGTTAACTTGTGAAGAATTCAAAGTATCTTCAACCTGTTCGGCATCCTGTACTTCTGAAGTGAAATCAAACCATTGTTCATTCCTTGTCTTATTTAAGTGTTGCATCCTTATTTTTTCCTTAGTTACTTTTTCCTCTAAGTGACTAATTTGTTTTTCAACCTCTTCTACACTTAAACTTTCTTTTTCATCAAAAATCACATCCCTGCTGACAATAAACTTTCCATCTAACAGAAGCCTGTACCCCTTTTTCTCATCGGAATAACCAATCAACATGCATTTAACACTTCTAGACTCTAACTTCTTTCTCTTTTCTTTTGGGACAAGTGCATAACAAGTTGAACCAAAAACTCTCAAATGTTTGACCATAGGTTTGAATCCATACCAAGCCTCAAAAGGAGTTATTCCATCAAGTGATGACGAAGGAGATCGATTCCTCTAATAAACTGTTGCATGAACTACTTCAACCCAATAACATGAATTCAACCCTTTGAAAAATAACATTGCTCTAGCCATGCCCAATAAAGTCTGATTCATCCGTTCTGATACTCCCTTTTACTGTGGAGTATAAAAATTGGTCAACTGTCTTTTAATCCCTTTTTCCTGACAATAAGTCAAACAATGATTTGAGGTATACTCACCACCGTTATCAGTTCTTAAAGTAGCAATATTTTCCTTTGTCGTTGTTTCAACCAAATTTTGAAATGACAGAAACTTTTCAAACACTTCTGATTTTTCCTTCAAGAAATACACCCAAACCATCTTGCTAAAATCATCAATAAACAACAAAAAATATTTACAACCACCAAGTGAAGTTTCCAAAGGACCACAAACATCACTATGAACAAGCTGTAATCTTCTTGTTGCTCTCTAAGTGCTTTTTGAAAAAACTATCCTTCTCTATTTTCCATAAATGCAAGCTTCACACTTTGCATTTTCCTTCCAAAAAGTAGGCAACCCCTTTACCATTCCTTGTTGTTGGAGTTGTACAATACTATCAACATTCAAGTGCCCAAAACGAATGTGCCACAATCTAATAGGTGAAACATTGGTTTCAACTAAACCTACAAATTCCTTCAAATGTTCCTTTGATCTAGGAATGATCGTTCCCTTCATCCTAAGAAGCTTTTCGTCTTCATAACCTGTAATAACTATTTTGTATGCATCCTTTTTTGAATTAACCAAAAGAATACCATCTTCCATTACATTTTGATGTCCTAATTGCCGAATGACAACTAAAGACAATAAATTTTTCTTAAATGTAGGCACATACCAAACATTTGAAATCAATCTTTCTCCAATTCCTGGCAAGTCAACCTTAACTGTTCCTTTTCCCTGTGGCAAATGAATAGAATCATCTACAAGGAATATTGAATTTAAATGACAATCTTCATAACTCCAAAAGAAATCATTCCTGTGTGTCATATGCTAAGTAGCCCCTGTATCCATAATCCAAGCATCTTCAAAATAATTTTTGAAACAATAAGAAGACTGGACAAAATTCGTTGATTCTAACTGATGAACTTGAACAAAATCCATTGATTTTGATTGTCCAAGTGTTGTAGAAACATATTCACAATTTTCACTATCGTCTGCATGAGCATAATGTGCCACTGATGAATATTCTTTAGATTCTCTTTATTTTAGAATTTTTTCAAATGAAACTCTACACTCTAAAGCATAATGTCCAACTCTATTTCAACGAAAACATGTGACCTGTTTATTACCTCTTCCTCTTCCAGAGACCTGTTGGTTTTCTGAACCTCTTCCTCTTCCAGAAAACTGTGATTGTATACTTTCTGATTCTTTAGAACCTCTTCCTTGATTTATTCCTCTGTTGTTGTTCATTTGCTTTCTAATCATTTCCCTTTTGATGATTACCTGAAGACTGTTTGCTAGTACTTGCGAACCAAACATCTTCTCCTGATTGCTTTGTTTTACCAAAAGTTTTGTCATGTGTGGAAATTAATTCACTTAGTGTGTCAAAAGAAATATTATCCAATTTATTTGTAATCTGCAAATTTTCCAAAAAATGCATATATGTCTCAAGCAATCCTGCAATCAAAATGGTCACCATCATGTTGTCCTCAATTTTACCAAAACCCGCTCTTGAAATTTCTTGTTCGATATTCTTGAATCTAGAAATGTACTCCATGGCATCACCTCCTGAAGACAATTTTTGTTGAAACAACTTCAATTGGAGATCGATTTTCTTAGCTTCACTTTGAGAATCAAATAAATCATTCAATGTCTTCCAAGCTAACCATGTACTAGAACTATTTTCAATATGCACAAAAATATCATCAGAAACAGTATTGTGAATCAATGCTAAGGCCTTCTCATCTTTTAGTTCCCATTTTGCAAGCTGATCAGGAATAGCTGGTTTGGTAGACTGAACATTACAGACACCCTTCCACAATTCATTGTAAATAAGAGTGCTTTGAATATGACGACTCCAAACTTTATAATTTTTCGATCCTTCCAACTTGTCAGATTCATTAAAAAGACTTACAACTTTAGACATTGTAAAAATAAATAAACACCTTATAACTCCAGAAGATGTGTATTATGCAAACCTTATATCTCCAAGAATTAAAAAAAGAAAGCACCTTATGTCACCAGAATAAACAATCACCTTATATCACCAATAGAAGTGCTTGAAAAATATTTTATGCAAAAAATATCACCACCAACACGAAAGCAAAATTATGCATCAACAAGAATCACCATGAAAGAAATACTACAAGAAACACCACACACCATGCAAAAGAGAGCTATAAGGGCTTGGCCGTGACCCACTTTTAGCCTCAAGAAAAGAATTTGATAGAGCTTCACTTTGCTCTAATAAAACCTTAAGTGAAAATACAAGTACTCCTTATGACGCCAACAATGTTCCTTATTACTCCAATGCCCAATAAAAAAATGTACCTTATCACTCCAAAAAATAACAAATCTTTATAGGTGAATTGGAGAGATACGAGATTGTTGAGTGGGAGGTCACAAGTTCCAGTCCCATCAACTCCAAAAATAACCTTTGTTTTTTTTTTAAGTTTTATTTCTCCACCTTTTCAATTCTTAGTATAAAAAATATCCAAAAATAAAATTGAATAATCAATTACCTTATCTCTCCAAAACAGCTTATTCACTTTTCAAAATATTACATAAATCTTGAATTAAATGAAAAGTGAAAAAATTATACAAGATTGTGAACTCTTCTATCTCTACGGTGGAGTGGTCCAAAGAGGAGATGAGTGTTCACTGCCAATTGTGACCTACTAGTTCCATTTCTACACGTGGATCTAATTAAGATTCATCATTCCACGCGGGCTGTAATAGACATAGCTGCAACAACGCGGTGTTGCTTAAAGTTAGTTTCAATAATAAAGGCATCTCTTGAATTGGGTTTGTTATTCATTTACTAGCTTGGGAAACAAAATTGCCTATATTCCCTGCTTCTATTTAATTCCACCCACAACTGTAACAACGTATGTAACAGGGCATCCTGAAGATCGTAGATCTTCATGGCTTCCCAATATTAGTGGGTGAGGGTTATGATTGTTGATGTATAAGTATTGGGAAACATTCAAATCCAGGGGTTGGAGAATATCAGATTTTATTGTGTGAGGTGTAACAGATACTGTACTTCCATTCCACCATTTTAATACAAGGAGCAAGATTCTTCAAATCTCTATGTTTTAACTTGTGTTAGTTCTAGCGTCTTTGTTCGAAGGTTTGTCCCGCCTTCCCACAAATATTGCCAAGTTAATTAGATGTTTTGTTAATTGGTTATGCGATGTGGAAGTTACATTAGATGCACTTGTTTCAGTAGATACAATAGTAATTTTTAATCATTGTGTTTCCTTGAATACTTAGTACCTGCATTTCCTTTAAGCTGCATGAGTGTGGTGTGACAGTCGACTGTGTAGGTTAATTTCCTTTATGCATGTGTGTGATAGATGTAATAGTCAATATCTTCCTTAGTTCCTTTCAATTACTTGTCTTGCTCAGGTTTGCTAATTTAGGTAGACTATAATTTAGATTTGTTGATTCAATTCTTGTTATTTCTTATTCCTAGATTAAGGTTGGATTAAACTAGTCACAATGGATTTGCATATATTCTGGTAATTTAGGATTTAACTTTCTTCAAAAGTAAGTCTAGATATTTATTTCATGAATCATTAACTACTGGATTAAAGTTGTAGGAAGTGATTGCAATTCTAAATTCTTAGATAGGCCGTTTAGATCATTTTAATTATGGGAGGAGTTTGACTAAATGGATAAGTAGGGTAGTTTATTCATTTCATCAACTACTTAGTGTTTAAACACAGACAGTGTGAATTATCTTTAAAATAAAAAGACTTCCCTGGGTTGACAATTTATATTGAGGATTCTGCATGATGGTTTTAATTAACTAGCATATAGAGTGACAAAAAATTTGGCGTCGTTGCTGGGGAAGGTAATTATTAGACACCATAGTAGTTGCATCTATTCATTTTTCTTTAGTCTTTAAGTTTGCATGTTTTGGGTTGCATGAATACGAGGAGAGTACAACGTGGCATTCCCAGAACCCCTAGAACTCCCTATAATACTAACATTGTAGGTGGTCGAGGTCATGGAATAAATCCAGCATTGGGAAGAAGAACATTCATTGACAATCAGGTTTCCAGAACCAATTCCTCTATTGGATCTCACCATCAGGGATTCTCCATCAAAAGAATCCCAATTACCCCCAAGGTGGAAGCATCAATTTCCAAAGTGGAGAACAGAGGAGGAGTTGTGACACCATCACATGTCCCTATGGAGGAATATAGAGTCAGTGTTGTGGGAGAAGGTGACCGAGACATGATTTGTCACATTAACGGGAAGTAGGTGACAAAGGAGGAGTGGACATAGTTTCATCATAAGTGGGATGATTGGAGGAAGAAAAGGAAGGAGAGAGCAGAGGGAAATATGAATAACAAACGTGAACCATAATATCAAGAAGAAGTGATGGGGGAGAATAATCACAATGACAATGATCCACCACATGAGGGGACAATTTCTACACTCCATTTTCCCATTTGATGACCAATTGGACAAGCCCCCATGAAAAAAATATCACCATCTGTATTAACTCGTTTTCATGGAAAGGACACAGAGGATCTAGATGAATTCCTCCTCGAGTTTGACATCCTTTGTCTCACCTATGACTACACTTCCAGCGAGAAAAAGTTAAAACTTTTCCCTGCTAGTTTGAAGGATAACACGCTACGTTGATTCATGATCCTGGATAGTGAAAGTGTCACCACGTGGGATCAAATGAACCAAGTGTTCCTGGAAAAATATCAGGAGTACTGCAACACTAAAGATAAGAGAGAAGATTTGTTCGAGATAGTACAAAGGGATGAAGAAAGTTTGGAATATTTTGTTGAGAGGATCCTGTACAATGTGCAGAGGGATGGACAAACTAATGTTGGGTTAGATGTGCTCAAGATAATCCTACTATTGTGGGATTAGGGAATATTTCCTATCTATGTTGAACCTATTGGGAAAGGGGGATATCTCAAAGGAATCCTTTGAAAATATTGTTGAGTTATGTAGAAGGTATTCCAGAGGATCCTCCAGGACCAACCAATGGGACAAATTGGAATGTGATGTCTTCAACAGAACACAGAAGTCATCCAATGGAGGATCCACCCAAGAAGAATTAGGAAACCTTCTTGAGAACATCAAAATAGAGATGATGAGCTCCATATCCTCAGAAATATATGTCCTGAGGGTGAAGCATAAACAAGTAGTAGAAGATCTAACACTCGGTGTATTCTGCCCCAGATGTAGAAAGAAGCATCCCCTGAAGAAGTTCCCACTTGACAAGGTGGAAGTGTGCCAGCTTTGTGAACTGAACCATGATACAAAGGAGTGCCCCTCACTACCTCAAGTAAAGGAATTTTTGCAGGAATCAACTCCAGACGTGGAACCAACCTACTTCACTGCCCAGAAAATTCCTTTGGCAACCTCGAAACCAAGGTTTGAATCCAGAATCATTTCCATTTTCGAATAATATGAATAATTGGAATAATATGCATCACATGAATACACAATTCCCTTCACCTTATTCCAACCATCAACTCCATCCTTCTCAACCTCCTATGCTTAATTTCAACTCCTGGACCCCCTAGACACAACCACCAAACCAACAGAATTCTTGGTCTCCTAGGTGGAGGAACTCCCATCCAAGAAACCAGTTTCCCCATAACCAATATTCTCAACAGTTTCCACATCAAAAGTTTCCTCACCAACAATACCCTCCTCAACAATACCCTCAGCCATGCCAGCAGTACCAGCAGTCATAGCTGCAACTCCACAGCAATGTTGCACCTAATATGCCTATACGACCGCAGCTTCCTGCTCAACCTAACCCCAACCCAAACAATAAATTAGTCCAATAGTTTGATACTGCCAACATGCCCACTTACTCCATTACTCCAATTCCATGTAACGACATATGCTTACGATTAGGGAGATTAGTGGAGCCTTTAGTCATTGGGGATGTTCCATCCTCTATGTCTGAAGAAAGAATGAACCAGTAGTACGCATCCCACACAACAATCCCTATTATTGAGGATGATGAAAGTTCTAGAAAGACACCGACTGAAACACATAGAGAAACAACTATTGAAACGCAGCCTACATAACTAATTAGAGAACCGCCATATCCTGAAATACTCACATTACAGAAAGCAGTGGAACAACCCCAGTTTAACCTCTTAGGAGAGTTGAAAAATATATATGTCAAAATTCCACTGTTGCAAGCCCTCCATGATGTGTCTATTTACGCCAAAATAGTCTGGGGCCTGTGTGTAAGAAAACCAGGTAGAAAACCCAGGGATCCTCCCACTGTCCTTGTCATAGGGAAACTATCTGAACTGATAATGGGAAAAAATTTCCTAGCCAATTATGATGATCCTACAAACCTTAATGTCACAGTGCATATTGGGAACACACAGATACCAAATGTTCTAGTAGATCTAGGTGCAACTATTAATGTTATGACCATAGAAACTGTATGAAAACTTGGGCTCACTAATATTTAGCCAACCCCTACAATTTTAGAACTAGATGAAAGGTCCACTATCAAACCTGAGGGAATCTTGGATGACCTCGTCGTATCAATTGACTCGTGGGAATACCCTACTGATTTATTGGTTTTATGACCCAATTCGCAGCCAAGGGGACACCCGTTGATCCTAGGAAGACCCTAGTTAGCCATAGAAGATGCCTGCATCAGCTGTCGATCAGTGTCTATGACCATCTCAAATGGGACCGAAACAAAAAACCTTACCTTGTATCCTCCAGCTCGACCTAGTATAAAAGTTGAAACTCCATTATGGATGGAGCTAGAGGAAGAGGAGGGTGTTCAGCCACTATTAGCAATAGGAAAGACATTGACCTTCAAGGATGAAATAGAGGACGATGCCATTAAGATTTTCATCAGTGAACAAACAAATTTATCAAATCCTAAATAGTACCCTAGGTGAAGAAGAGCAAGAAAATATCATAGAGGGGACATTAGTCAGTGACATCCACATAATTCCGGTGCTGAAAAATTTGAAAATTGTTCCAGTTGAGATAGATCTGGGAAAAACACTAAACACCAATCCCAATCTCACTCCTGATAAATAGGAACACTTGATTACTCTCTTGAAAAACCATAAGGGGGCATTTTCCTGGGAGTACACATATATGAAGGGTATCCCTTCTAATCTGTGCACCCACCACATTTATATCAAGAGTGACTCCTGGCCTGTGTCTCAGCCACAATGAAGGATAAACCCCAATCTTAGGGACATAGTGAGAGAGGAAATTGAAAAACTCCTGGAAGCGGGGTTTACATACCCGATCTCAGATAGTGAGTGGGTCTCTTCACTCATGATAGTACCCAAGAAAAATGGGAAATGGAGAGTCTTCATAGATTACAGAGAGTTAAACAAGGAAATGCATAAATACCACTTTCCTCTACCTTTCATTAATCAGGTACTTGACACCCTGTCTGGGAAGAAGTTCTTCTCCTTTTTGGATGGGTTTTACAGGTACAATCAAATCCAGATTACTCATAAGGACCAAGACAAGACCACTTTCACCTATCCCTGGGGTACCTTTTCATACAGGGTACTCCCCTTCGATTTGTGCAACACACTAGCCACATTTCAAAGAGCTGTGATTGGCATATTTTTGGAGATGTGTTGTACAGGACAATACACCCTTGTAACCTAGGGTCTGGGGTTACCAACTTACTATTAGCATTGCATACAATCAGCTTTTATAGAAAATGGAATGAGAATAGGATGAGATCTTGGCTTACTCAGTTTATGACGATTGATCCAAGCTTGGTCTTCTCTCACTCCAATCTTCTCCAAAGCTTCTAGGGATGATTTTCTTCACCTGCAAAGATCCAATTCCTCAAGAAATATTTCATACATATATACATCAGAGGTTAGATAAAAATCATATTAATAACATAATTAAACATATTCATTAAACCAATATAGATGAGATAAACACAATACAAGATTGGAAGAAGAATTCTTCTTATTAACAAACAGTGAATAGGTAAGAATACAACCCAAATTATGACACAAGGACTCCTCTGCAACCAAGGACTCTGAGTTCCGCTGCTCCAAGACTCTGAAGGTATACCACCAGCATAACGTTTCTCTTCTAGAATTGATTTATTAGCCCCATCCCAAGGACTCTATTTATACTTTGGGAAATAGAGTGGTTTCGAAGGTTAGGATGGTTGAGACAGTTGAGATAGTTATGGATTAGGGCCCAACTAATATCATCTAATCACGATTTATATTTTTTAATATTGAATTAAGGTATACACAAGTATTAATATAGGAAAGGCGCATATGACACATGTAACACCCCAGTTTTGACCACGTTGCACTAATCTATATGATGTATATATTGTAATTAATCATGGTGTGGAGCTAAAGGAAAAATCCCCACCATCGATTTATTGTTTTATGTTTCGACAATTAAAATAATTGTCGAAGGTATATTTCGTGCTAGCCGGGACAATATAATTTTGTCATCATGTAAATATGCAATTTAATTAAAAACCCCAATCAGCTATGTCTATGCAACAAATAATGAGATGGGGGCATGATTTTCCTAAGGAATAGGGAGGGAAATTATTTAAACCTTTGAGCCAATGGGGAAAAGCCAAATGTCAAAGAGAGAACCCATCAAACCCTCAACTACTCATTTTGTCTTTTTCCCCAATCATTAAATTCTGCCAGAATGTGGTTGAGTTAGTTATTGCATGGGGACGGGAAGAGTATGCGAAGCAATTTTGAATTTGGGGAAAACCAATTTTGCCTTTGGGAGCAAGTAATCATCCAAAAATGCATGTCATTTTCCCATACACCCATGTTCTTCATTTTTCTCATGCAAGGAAGCTTGGGAGTTGTTCTTACCTCCATGATTTTGCTGGCTATGTGTTCTTCCTTCACGATTAGGATCCTAGGCGTTTCTATCATTATCATTCACCCACGATTGGGGCTCTCTCAAGCGGTTGGGAATTCCCTGTGTGTGAAATTCATTTTTGAGTTGTATTGGATGTGTTTTTCCCTCACGTGGTAGTCATTTCCTCATTCTTCTGAGCTGTGGATTCGTTTTTGGTAATGATATGTGGTTGGGTTCCTTTCCCCAACGTTCAGTTGCATTTCCCCAATGTTTATCAAGCTGAAAATCATTTTTGTGTTCTCAGCACTGTAATTGTGGTGTATGGAATTCGTTTTTTACCACGTTAGGGCCAAAACGTACCTGGGATACGATTTGCTATAGTGGGTTGTTCTTACTCTTCTTGGCAACTTATTTTGTGGATGAATTGTTTTCCTCAACCTAGAAATGGTGTATATTGTTGGGTAAGCAATTGGTTTTTGGACTCTGTAGGAGTGGAAAGGAGTCTGCTTGATAAACCTAGTGTTTTGTAGGATCCTCATAGGTAAAGCTAGAGGGTTGGCTCTCTTCTCTACACCCCCTGAATAACACTGGGAAGGGAAGTCATGTCCTGAGGGACTATGCAGCATAGAAGGGAATGATTCCTTATGTTGGGTGTGTGTGGATGTCTTAGGAGTCAAGCTAGTTTTGGTGAAGGCATCCTTAGCTATTTAGTGAGCCCACTAGCTTAAAAGAAAGTACTTCCATCTCCTGATAACCTGACAAACCCAACTTGTTGGCTTGGTTATGTGTTGTTGTGTACTCTTGGTCTGATAAACCCAACCTTGTTGGCTTGACTAACTTTTGACATATAATTGGCTATGTGTGAGCCTGCTTAGTTTCCTTATTCCTTGGGGAATCATGCCCAGCACGGGGGTGGCAGTGTTGCTGAGAGATTAAGGAGCACATTGGCCTATGGTTGGGTGGAATGTTGCAGTGACATAACTGGTTGTGGGCCATTCTTCCTCATAATATAAGTATTCCTGTATTTAAATCCCTACAATTTCATTTGTTAATGAATTGCAATGAACATGCTGAATGTTAGAATGTATGGTTTTGCTTCCGCTGTATGGTAATAATGTATGCATGTTTTAGTTCAAAGCATTTCAATTTTTTATGTGTATGTTCATGGGGCTAGTTTCCCGGTTAGTTTGCATTGGTAGCATCCTCTTCACCGGTCAGAGGGTCGGGGATGTTACAACACGTGGGTTGATAAAAGGGAACTCGCATATGCAAGGTACACACGGGTTGCAATGCACATAGTCATGTATGACACACGAGTTGCAATGCACATAGTTGTGTGTGCAACCCAAAACTCAGAATAAAAATATATAAGGCTGGTCTAAAGATAATGCATCAAAGGTCATGCACATCTAGAGTGTTTTGTCCACTTCAATGCTAATTGTCCTTTTGTGTACTGACATGATGAATGTAAGCACTCGAGCAAAGAAGTTCCATTTTGGCTGATAACAAATTCCCCCTAATGTGTGAGGTCAGAGGGAAGCGATGGCAGAAATACATTACAATCTTTATCTTGGAGAACTCAAAAGTCCAAGGCAGCGGAGGAAGTACCTGAAACAAATACATATCAATTCCATATAAAAAATCATATTTGAGGATTCCATGTTCAATATACTGGAATGCTAGATCCTTTACAATATTTGATTACATCATATGATACAAGTATAGGACCACGTATATTACAAAGGTGGAGTGAAGCCACAATATACATTGATGAGTCTTCAAAATATGGAAGCTGTGTAGGTGAACACAAATCTTGCACAACTTAGGTTAAAGATGTGAACCTAACGACTTCATCAAAATCCAAAGGAACTATTACAATCCAGACCATGTGAATATATGTGTTGAAGTCGAACATGGAAAGGATTCAACATATTGGCAATCAATAAATGAAACTGAAAACTGAAGCAAAGGAGTTCACCAATGATGATAGTGAATCCTAAGGTACCATCGTCAAAACTTTAGGTCTTAGTCTTCAGGAAGTGTTGATGAGAAACCATGCTGTGATGAGGAAGGAAATAGATCCTCCAACAGATCACAAGAGTGACTAGGAACTGGATAAGGGAAGGTAGAAACAATTAATACTTAGATAGGATAATTATGCAATCAGGATAATAATCAGATGCAGGGATAAATTCTTGAACAGTGAGCACGACACAGAGATGACCCAAGGCAGCTTTTAACTTTGCAGATAGGACAACTAGACTTATATTTCATGTAGGACACATGATTAGATTCCCCATGTATAAAGGACAAGTGGAGGATTAATAAAATCGAAGTGATAGCTGAATTGAAAGTGTACACTGAGACATGAGTATTAGAAAGTTCAGAGAGTGCTATGTTCAAGGAGGACATGCTACCACCGTTTGTAAGCCAAAAAGAATACTTCTTCCTTATATTTCCTGTTAAATTTTAATGAGACCAGGAAATTCAAATCAGGTCTCTCTTCATTTTTTACAAGCTTGAAGAGGAGAGAAAATAATTCTTGATAATGTCACTGATTCGTGGATTTTACGAGCCCAAACTAGTACATGCTCGTTGGTGTTTTCATGTTTAGAGAGTCTAAAGACTGAAAAAGACTCCAGGGGGTTCCTTTTTTGTCCAATTTAGTCTCATGAGGCCGAAAAAGTATAAAACATACCACAAAAGAACTCTCTTATCTTTCGAAGAAGTAAGGCACACCTTTTTCATACCTAGTCAGGGAGGTCCGAAAAAGGTTAAATTACCACCTACCCAATGCTCCTTCAAGAGCAGCTTATAGCTTGAGTTTTATGAGTGTGAGGGAAAGCAAGATCACTCAGAAAGATCCATTTTATTACGAGGAATGGGGATTACAACAGTAAACTCGATGCTTTGTTCTTTAGTGTTGAATGAGCATGAAAAAGGCATAAAGTATACTCGAAATCGTTTTCCTGTTTAGGTCCAGAGCACAAAAAAGAGAAAACTAAGCTCATACTGGGCACTCCTTTTCCGTAAGTATAGTCCCTCAGGTCCGGAAAAGTGATAAACCTATGCCTAATAATACTCTTCTCAATTCCGTAGAAAAAAGAGCAATCCTTTCTTGTATTATTGCACATGGTCCGAGAAAGTGACAACCTACCACCAATGTGGATGCCCATTCACATATTCTTAACGAGCCTGAATGGAAAAGTTTACTCAGTAGTTAAGTCTATTTTGAGGAGTTATACCTGGGCCTAAGTAAACTCCATAAGGATGGGGAGCCTTATAAAGGGGATAGCTTGTAAAAAGAGACCAAAATGAGGCTCAATTTGGTGTGAAAAATAGCTAAGAAGGCTCCCCTAAACCTACGACAAATGCAGCATGAGTACCAAAAGACAATCAATGTGTTCTAAACTAGGGTACTCATGGAAGGAAAGCCCTATCCATGAAATAAAAATGGTATAGACAAGGTAATAATGGTTAAACACCATAGTTCGTGGTCAAAGTAGTGATCCTAGGGTTAAGGAGGATTAGGTATAAATGCAAAAATGCATATAAATGACCAAAATCCTATCTTATATGAGTGAATAACAACTTTAAGTAACCTTGGACCTATCGCATTAGGAAAACATAACATGGCATTAGTTTGATTTTTGATAGAAATTAAAACTATAGGCTAAAAAACCCACATTTTGAAATTATTTCTTTTGCACCTCACCTATGCGGGCCAATGTTCATTCGTTGGAGTTTTTAATTGGCTATTGGGATCATGAACTAGGTGCCTTTGAACTACAAGGTGAGATTCTGGAAATTGCATTGGAAGACATATTTCATTACGGGTTTGTCACGATAGGTAACACCTATCAACCTCGAGGGTACCGGCAGGGGCGGTGACCTTCTAAGTGTTCAGGACTATATCAAAACTTACTGCACGCCCGACAGTAAAAAAATGCGAACTTCCATCCCTATTACACATTATTAGTAAATTCCCATTGCAGGAGTGGGTAATCACAATAGTGAGGGTTGCAGGATCGTCATCACTCCATCTTGCTACTTGAAACCAAATGAGAATCGTTGTAGAGTTCCTACAGGGAGCTGCGTTTGACTGGTGCTCAGGAGTAATCTTGATAATAAAGAAACAACTCTCTGACTGTAATATAGGATGACGAAGAACTTTGGATATTCTAGTGTATTATTGGCCTTCTTCTTTGAGAGAGTGCCCACCATCATCCCTACGGTACCTCTACCAGCCTTCTCTCCCCGCCAACCTAGACTCAGTAGGTGGGGAGAAATTTTCCTTCACCAGGGTGGCGGTGACTTGGTTCAGAGTGTTTATGACGATGACTTATACCTATGGTGGGGATGACTGCTACCATAACTGGAGTAGTTTCCATATGATGGAATGGATTTTTGAGGTGACAATGACCTTTTCCTCCCTCCTGGAGGAGCATGGGGAGCATTAGGTATTTTTGTTTTTTCAAATTTTTAATTTTTTTATGAATTTTTATCATAAAGATATATACATATGTATAATATTTTTTAATCCAATTTAATGTTTAAAATGTCGATATTGGACTAGTCCGCCCTGATGGGAATCCTCAGATGTATGTACGACTGGTGGCAGGAGAGGATCAGGGTTTGATCAGGGTACTTGAGGGGAAGCTTTCTAGGATTACCCAAAGAGTCCCAACTCTACGTATTGAGCAGATCGCTGCCATTATGTAGGAACTAGTTGTTGGTATTCCACCCACCTGGATACGCCTTATGAGAAGGGTAGCTATGGTGGTACTTGTCTAAATAAAGGTCGCAGAGGCTATTACAGCTGAAGAAGCTAAGGAGGCTCGAGAACAGGATGACCAGGATGACCAGGGTCGTCAAGATTATACCTAGGGGCATTTTATGGATTACAATCCATTTTTTGTACATTTTTGTATATTTATACAGCTATGACTAGATCTAAGGATCAAGAACTCGACCTANACACACACACACACACACACACACACACACACACACACACACACACACATATATATATATATTCAGTTAATTTACATGTGTTTTACAATGTATCTGTTGTATATTTTTATGGAATGTGTGTTAAGTTCCAATATAAGATACAATTCGCATATGTATCAGTTAATGAATTATGATTTCTTGGAATATGATTAAATGTAATAAAATCAAAATTTCTTTCCAATAACCTAACTTGCAAAAACCGATGTAATAAAATAGGGTTTCACACCTAAAAATCTCGATTAAGCTGGGAAACCACTAGTTGAGAGTCAAGTCTAACTTCCAATTAGGTGATGCCATGTGACAAGAAATCCCATAAAAGCTCAATGACAGCCCTGTATCCAGCCACATTATTGGTAGCAGGACCTAGGCAAGCACCTCTAAAGGAAACTAGTTTTCTTGAGGGTGAGTAAATAACCCATGCGGCTGAAGCCAGGATGCAAGTGTGACAACTAGCGCCATCTGCAAAACCTACAAACCAATTGTAAGACATCTATGACAACCAATAGATGATATAAGAACACAAATTGGTTAACTATTGTACATAAAGTTACATACAATAAAAATACAAGAAAAAGTGATAAGCCTAAGCATAGTACTTCTTCAGGTAGATCCCATTTCTAGGATTAGGAAGCTTATTCCCTTCGAAATCAGTTAATTCATACGCCCCTTTCTTCAAAACGTTTGACACGATATAGGGTCCTAACCACATAGACCTGAATTTTCCTGCCCTCAGGGGTTATTTTTCTTGGTCCCAGAGCAAGACAAGTTCCCCTTTAGAAAAAATCCTAGGTTTGACTGATTTATCATATTGATTTTTCACCCTATTTTTATGAGCCTCGTTTGCAGTCAGCGCATCTCTACGTTGTTCATCTAGATGTTCTAATTGGATAAAACGTTCTTCTAGATCATTCATATCAAGGAACACATGAACGCCAATTTTTAAAGATGGGATTTCGCATTCAACTGGGGTTACTACTTGCACCTCGTGAATGAGTTGGAAAGGTGAGAACCTCGTGGCGGTTTTCACATTGGTTCGATAAGCCCAAAGTGTAGGATACAACATGATGTTCCAATTTGAATGAGCTACATTAATAGTACGCTTGAGAATAGTCTTCAAGGTATTATTGACTGCCTCAACTTGACCATTCGCTTGTGGGTAGAAAGAAGACGAATGTTCTTGTTTAAACCCAAGCATAATAGCCAATTCGGTCATCATGTTGTTTTGGAAGTGACTTCCATGGTCAGTGACATCTCTTTAGGGATACCAAAATGCGCGATAATAGGGTTAAAAATGAAAAAATGTTGCAGTTTCCCCGTCAGCCTTATAGGTGTGCGTTTCCTCCTCCCACTTCGTAAAGTAATCCACAGCGACAATAATGTATTTGTGCCCCCCATCCGAAACTAGGTTGCATGTCACATAATCTATCCCTCACTTGGTGAAGGGGCCCACTATGATGACAGGAAATAATGGAGTAGGATGTGACCACATCTTTCTAGTGTAAAGCTGACAAGGACGACAACACTTCATGGCTTCCACACAATCTTTAAAGATCATGGGCCAGAAATAACCGACACGTAAAATATTTTGGGCCATAGCTAACCTAGATAAATGACCCCCACACACTCTGCTATGGCCATCATTTGGGACAATCTCAACCTCTTCATGGGTGAGGCACCGACGCAAAATAGAGTCTACCCCTCTACGGTATAAAGTATCCCTGATGATAAGGTAGTTTTTTGTATGTGTGCGTAATTTGTGTCGTTCTTCCCATGAAAAGGTTGTAGGACACTTCAGATTCTGGAGATAGAAAATTATATCTCCATACCAAGGGTCAAAGGTGGAAATCAAGAAAATTTGCTCATCTGGGAATGAGTCTTCTTTAATTGCTACATCTTCTTCAACTGGAAATTTTGCAATAAGTTCTGGAAAAACTAAGGAATTTTTGGATTTGGCGGATTGAAAATCCAAGTCAAACTCCTGAAGAATAACTATCCATTTATTGAATTTTCCTCCAATTATACGCCGGTACAAGACATATTGGAAAGGATTGACATCTACCACTACTGTCATAGTTCTCAGTAATATGTAGTGTCATAACCTCTGAACAACATACACAGTTGCTAAAGCCAACTTTTCAACGTGGGAGTACCTATGTTCAGGGCCAGCTAAAGCATGGCTAAGATAGTAGATGACATGCTCTTGGAGCTTATCATCCTCTTGGACTATCACTACCCCAATGGTTGACTCAGATGTGGCCATATACAATATATAATCACAAGTAATCTGGCAGACGCAATAAAGGTGCCGACAACAAAGCTTTCTTCAATGCCTCGAACGTAAGTTGTGCGGTTTCATCCCATACAAATGGGGTGTCCTGCTTCAACAAGAACATGAAACCTTTGGTGATCTTGGCATAATTCAGGATAAAAGGTCAAAGAAATTTAGGCTTTCCTTGCAGGCTCTAAATTTTCCTGATGGAATGAGCAGGAGGCAGATTTACAATGGCCTCAACTTTCAAAGGATCCACCTGAATACCTTTGTTAGAAACAATGAACCCAAGCAGCCTACCTGACTCAACACAGAAAACACACTTGTGGGGATTCAGGCGTATTTTTTAATTCCTCCATCGTTCAAAACTTAAATGCAAGTGATATGGATGATCAATCCTCTTATGAGAATGCATCGACAGATCATCTAGGTAGGGTTCAAAAATAGACTTAATGCCATGAAAGGATAAATTCATTTCCCATTGAAAGGTAGCCCCTGCATTTTTCAATCCAAAAGGCATTTTCTTGTATGCAAATGTACCCCAAGGATAAATGAAATCCATTTTATGTTGGTCTTCTGACTTGATTTGAATCTGATTATACATGGAGAAACCATCCATAAATGAAAATACCTCACTCCCCACACAAGCATCAATAATTTCATCTATGAATGGTGTGGGGTAGTTATCCTTAGGACAAGCTTTGTTTAAATCGTGAAATTTAGTACATACACATATCATCCCTTGATTTTTATCGACAAGAACAAGATTGGATACCAATTCTGTCAAAGCTATCGAGTAAATAAAACTAGCTTTCATCAGCTTTTCAACTTCATCCTTAATAGTTTCCACTTTACGCAGATTGACAGGTATAAGTTTTTGTCGAACTGGTTTGGCATTGGGATAGGTTTGGATTTCATGTTCGAATATCGATGGATTTATGCCTGGCATCTCCGCATATGCCCAGGAAAACACATCGCGAAACTCCTTAAATAAGGTCATATAGATAGCAATCTCCTCCAGAGAGCAATTTGCACCGATATATACATTTTCCATGATGTTGGGTTTCGCAGAGATGTTGATAGGGATAGTAACAAAAATGTTTTCCATATTCCCCTAGGCAAAGATTCCCTCCCTTAGTAAGGGATTGATTGGTATATCAGGATCACCTGCTAGTCTCACATGGAACTCTTGATTTTCAATCCTAATTAACTCTGGAAGAAAGCAGGATCTATGATAAATATCTTCATAGATCTTATCTCGCCTGCACATAGCTTCCAAAAAGGCTTCATCTGAAGGCAAAACCATGTCTAAGCAATCGTCAGTATACAAATAGTTCTCTGCCCAAGCAGGAAGATAGAATTCTTCTAGCTCCTTCGAGACTGCATGAGGAACTGAAACAGGATAAATAGTAGTGTTAACAATAGATTGATAAGCTACTTCCACTTCCGATAAGGGAACTTCAGGTTCATAAAAATAAGGAAGAACCCAAGGATCCGTTCTATCGCCAATTGTTGCAATAGAATTCCCTACACTAGTAGAACCTAAGTAATTAATCGGGGCTAGGATATTGAATGTTCCCATTAATGATGCATACATTTCATCCCCTAAGCTCTCTGAATAAGGATTGACATGATCAACCAATGGCATGGTCGACTCATTAGTTTCTATATGACCCTTTTGAGTGAAACTAAGTTGGTCTATTGTAACCAACTTCCTTTCATGCGGAAACACTACCACCTGAAGAACAGTCGATTCAATTGCACACATGGCGTAATTCCAACTTCTCCCTAGAAGCAAGTTGTAATCCAATGGTGCATCAATTACCTCTACTTCAACAAACACTACCTTCCCTGCCAACTTTATGTCAAAATCTAGTAGGATACCATGTGGAAGAAATGACCTTCCATCGAAATAAGTAAGTAGGGTGTTCGATGGAACTAGATCTGGAGATCCAAGAGCCTTCCAGCAAGACAAGGACATGACACATGTGGAAGCACCTTTGTTGAAAACTGACCTTCCAATGGTTTTTCCACTGTGGATGACATCTATTGACAAAGGCACATGATACGGCAGGAAAATTTTGACATCAGACAAATTAAACTTCGCCATAAGAATCGATGAATCCATACTACCTAAGGCTGCTAAGAGTGCATCTCGTTGGGCAGGACAACTCTGTAACACCTCCAAAGCTGACATCGCAAAAGGGGTTTGGGATAAATTTTCAACTACAGAGTAATTGGGTTCAGCCCTAGCATTAGGATTGTGTAACGCTTTCTTGAAGACACCTTTTGGTATCTTAGGCATAGTTTTGGTAGATTTTTCAATTGTGAGAGGGTTATAAGTTTCACCTTAAGGTTTACTCTTCTCAAGAGCCTTCGTCTCATAGTTCTTGTTTCTATTCTGGAGTGATGTCTGGGATAGAACCATGTTGATATAATTTTGGTCAAGGGAATTAGTAGTGCCTCCTACTATGTTAGAAATGGAAGCTGCATTATGTCCTTGGGGAAATGGATCAAGCTTTAGGACAATTGGTTGTTGATTTTTTAGCAGCTTCTGAGCTTGATCTATAAGAGGGAATTGATGGGTCAGGTGATCTTCCTGGCACAACTTACAAGGAAATTTCACCTTCTTCTTCTCTTTTTTCCCCACATCAACATTATTTGTGGGTTTTGGCTTGTTTTGGTTTCCCTCACCTTTCTTCCCCTTTTTCTTTTTCCCATCGGGCTGCCGATTGCCCTTTTGGGAGGATTGAGCAAAAACGTTTGCATTTTGGGATGAGGGTGCAACCTTTTCTACCTTCGTTGTAGACTGTTTAATGGAAAACACATGGAATTGTTTTGCCAAAGATTCTATAGTGGGAGACTTAACTGAACCAACCACACCATTGGCATGGGGTCCAGGATTAGGTTTCTTGACACTATGTGTTGGTCTCGGTGCATCATGGATAATCTCATATAGAATCCTAGACTAAGAGTATATCAAATCTAACTTATGGGTCCTGAGGATATCCTCTTCCTCATTAGTTACTCCCAAAGTGGACACATACTTAGATATATACGACAATAAGGAATTAAGGAACCATTATAACAAAAACTCGAGAGGGATAGTGGCCTCAATGATCCTCTTCCACCTTTTCCACTCTTCGATATGATCTGAAATATGAGTGTCTTTGTCCTACTGAAAGGTGGACAATAAGTCTGTGACGACATCATACCAGACAGGAAGCTAGAAATGGTTAAGGAACACATTAGCTAAGTCCCAAAAACTATCAAACGCAGCAGAGGGAAGTTCAATGTACCACTTTGTTGTGGCACTAGTCAGAGTTCTTTGGAAAAATCTCAACCGAACGGTGTCATCGTTCAGTGAGTTGGAAGAGCACCACAAGTGAAATATGGTGATACGATCCCCTGGGTCTTCACCAACTTTTCCTTTGAATTTTGAAATATCTAAGGTTAACTTGGTAGGGACAGGTGGCTAGGTGGCATCATGTTTCACCGGGTCATTCATTAACTTGGAAAAATATAGCAAGTTTAAAGTTGCCAAGAAAGGAAGTTTGTACCTCACCGGAGCCTGAAAAGTACCAGCTTGGGAAGTGGAAGGAATTTCCCCCTGGTTCCCAAATGTAAAGGCAGGGTTTCCTTGAGCTACCAGTAGTGAAGTAGTCAGACTACTTTGAAAAGGATTCCACCCATAAGCCAATGGAGTATTCATATGTGGTGCATTGTATGTTTTTTGAGTCGCTCCAGTTGAAACTGGAGTTTGAAAAAAAGGAGCAAGTGTCCCTCCGCTAAAAAGTGAGAAATGAGAGCTCATGAAAGGATTTGAAACCGATGTTTGGAATCCTTGACCATAAGAGTTAGTATTTCCAAACTGCACCCCAACATATGCAGGTGTGGTTCCTCCATATGGAGTGGATGGGGGAATGTGTCCTCCATTCCACAGAAAAACCTAGACAAATGAAGAGGATCCAACAGGACCACTCTGAGCAATGTATGCAAAAGAGGGTGAAGTAGAATGCGCATTGGGAATCCTAGTGACCACCCCACTAGAAGTGCGTACTACATTTATGGAAGTCGATGGTTGAACCACCTGACTAGATGGAGTTAAGGGAGTAGCCGGTATATTTGTTCTAGGAGTACCAACCGGGGGAGGTGCCACTCCTTCAGCCGTAATAGTTGATATGGGGGTAGATGGACTCTCTCCTGCACTAGTCATAAGTCTGCTTATAGGAAAACCAATCACAGGTGAATTGAAAGGACGAACCTGGATGATCATAGGATCGTTTAGGTCAGTAAGAGGTGAATTAAAGTTTCTTTCAAACTCGTCAGCCTGCAAGTCTTCTATTTCTACTGTGGTTGTATCAACCTAGTTTTTCCTAATTTTTGGTTCACCTAGAACTTCACTTCTTCCTACCAGTTCAAAAGAACCATCTATGTCTAATCTCCACCTTTGAGGGGATGGTGGAGGCTCCATTGTAGTAAATGGAGGAAGGTTTTGCAACCTTCTTGACCTTCTGAGAGGTTGGTCCTCCATAATTGAAAATTTGACTCTTCACACACCCTAAGGTCAACTAAACACTAACAGACCACATAGCAATCACTACAAAATCTCCTAAAGCCACAACAAAGACAAGGGATATAAGATATACTTTCTAGAAAAAATATGAGAGACAGTTACTTGGCGTCCCTGTGTATGTTCTTAGGAACAAGTGGAGGAATCACCCACCACTCTCCCACACCTTCTACCAGGGTTACCTTCCAAGCCTGTCCAAGGTCAACCATATATAGCCTTCCGGTGTACATGTGTATGAATCCTAGATGTCAAAGAGACTAAATTCTACCGCAACTATATTGATAGTCTGGGGGGACAATCGTAAACCTGGTTCATACGCATGGGCAGGGTAGCAAATCCTGAAACCTTGTCAACACCGGCACCGCATGGGGCCTAAAGGCTGGTATTGACAAAAGTCCCCAAATACACAAAAACCTGGTCTACGCTTTGACAAGGAATCAGATGGTTATCTCCTCAGTCTAAGCCTCCACGCGGTCTCCTACTTAACTCCCATTTGAGAGGAGCTTCCCAAATACAATCAACATAGAAGAGGGTTTACCTATTGATTGGTCAACTAAGTCTGAACTTAAACACTTGCGGAGAGTTAAAACTCTCTATTCCACAAGTCTAGCCTAAGCTAGTTGGTGTATGAGCCTATAAAATAAAACTTACTAATAATTTTTAAATTATATCGTTCATTTTAAAGGTTTTTTTTAGTCAGAAGGTAAATGGTGTGAAAGACTGTGATGTTATAGACTCGATAAGAAAAAATAAAATGATGTATAAAGCAAATTCCAAAGTAAATTTCAACTACTTAAACCAAATTTATTTTCTTTATTGAAAATAGAAGCTAATGAAATTAAAACTAAATGCGAGAAAACTAAGACTTTTTTTTATAATTTTTGAAATTTTATTTGAAAAACACTGAAAAGAAAACGACTAAATGCAACTAAATGCAAAAGTATAAATTATTTTTTCTTCACTTTTTCAAATTCTTCAAAAACTACAATGCACCTAAATGCGAATTTTGAGAAAGTTTGAATAATCAAAGCATATAATAAGAGAAATGAAGTACAAAGGACCCAAAATAGCTTACTTAAACCAATCAGGAAGAAGACTCAGAAAAAACCTGACTTGGAGAAACTATTGAACCGAAATAGTCCACTAGATTCACAAAAGAACAAGTGACAAACAAACACCACAGAATGCAGTACAAAGTATAAAGTATTTAAATCCTTGATCACTGACCTAGACACAAATCACTGAACTTATAAACCAAGCAGGAGGACCAACTTCAAATCACAAGATGAAAGACATTCAAACAAAAAGGCTCAAAGGCTTGAAAACAAGCAAGCAATGTGACACACAAGACTTTAGACTCATAGAGTCATGCCAATAATAGAATAATTCCAAGCAAGAAAAAAACCAAAGAAGACAAGGACAAGCAAACCCTACAAAATGTTTTTGCTGCTACAGGATATATGCAACTGTGTATGCAGGAAACCTGCATACGACACGTGACTATATTATAGAGAAACCCGCATATACAAGGTCTTATACGCGACTGTGTACAACAGCAACCCGTGTATATAACTAAGAAAATTCAAAGAAAAAGAACTAGTAAAGGCTATTGGGCACACTACACTATAACTCAAAAGCAAGATAAAAAGGACCACACTCAGAATCAGAATCAGAACAAATACTGGTATAGAACCTACAGGATAAACCCATAGCATGCTGGACTCCCCAGCAGAGTTTCCAGTTCTGTTGTATAGGAAAATACACCCTTGTAACCTAGGGTCTGGGGTTACAAACTTACTATTAGACTTGCAGACAATAAAATTTTACATAAAATGGAATGAGAATAGGAAGATATCTTGGCTTACCCGCTTTATGACAGTTGATCCAAGCTTGGTCTTCTCTTGCTCCAATATTCTCCAAAGCTTCTAGGGATGATTCTATTCACCTGCAAAGATCCAATTCTTCAAGCAATATCTCATACATATATACATCAGAGGTTAGATGAAAATCATATTAATAAAATAATTAAACATATTCATTAAACCAATATACATGAGATAAACACAATACAAGATTGGAAGAAGAATTCTCTTTATTAACAAACAGTGAATAAGTAAGAATACAACCCAACTTCTGACACAAGGACTCCTCTGCAACCGAGGAATCTGAGTTATGCTGCTCCAAGGATATGAAGGTATACCACCAGCATAAATTTTCTCTTCCAGAATTGATTTATTAGCCCCATCCCAAGGCCTCTATTTATACTTTGGGAAATAGAGCGGTTTCGAAGGTTAGGATCATTGAGATAGTTGGGATAGTTATGGATTAGGGCCCAAATCTAATCATGACTTATGTTTTTTAATGTCAAATTAAGGTATACGTGAGTATTAATATAGGCAAGGTGCATATGACATGCATGTTTCTCAAAGGGAACTCGTGTATCCAAGGTACATGCAGGTTGCAATGCACATAGTCACGTATGACACGCGAGTTGCAATGCACATAGTCGCGTGTCCAACCAAAAACTAAGAATAAAAATATATAAGGCTGGTCTAAATATAATGCATCAAATATCATGCACATCTATAGTGTTTTGGCCACTTCAATCCTAATTTTCCTTTTGTGTACCGACATTATGAATGTCAACACTTGAACAAAGAACTGCCATTTTAACTAATAACAAGATTGTCAATGACAGTATGGATATTTTCATGGATGAATTTACCCCATATGGCAATGACTTTGAGGAGGCATTGAAAAAATTAGAGAATGTTTTAACACGGTATGAGCAAACCCATCTATCTTTGAGCACTAAAAAGTGCCATATGATGATGAGTGAGGGTGTAGTGTTGGGGCACTTTATCTCTGCTGATGGTATCCATGTAGATCCATCCAAAATTAGGGTAATTGAAAATATACACACTTCTGGAACATAGAAAGAGGCACGTAGATTCTTAGGGCATGCTGGTTATTATAGAATATTCAAAGAAAAATTTTCCAAACTAGCTTCTCCTTTATTTACCTTATTGATGAAGGATGTATAGTTCATTTGAAATGATGCATGCCATACAGTGTTCACCGAACTTTAGAAGACAGTGTCTACAGCTCTTATCTTAATGGAAGCCAATTGGGCTCTGCATTTTCATATTTCTTCATATGCCTCTGACACTACCATTGGAGTAGTGTTGGGAAGTAGGATGGTCAAGCACCATATGCAATTTACTACAACAGTAAAAACCTAGCTCTTGCTTAACTCAATTACACTGTTACAGAAAAATAATTTTTAGCCATTGTCTACTCCATTAACAAATTCAGGCATTACATCACTGAATATCCCACCTTTGTACACACTGACCACTCATCCATCAAGTATTTAATGAACAAACCAGTTACAAATGCTAGGATAAGTAGATGGTTGTTACTGTTACAGGAATTTGATATTACCATTATTGACAGACCTGGGAAAGAAAATGTTGTTGTTGATTTTTTATCTCGTTTTACTAACAGTGGTGATAGCTTACCAGTTGAAGATTCTTTCCTGGATGAACATTTATTTGCAGTTTCAGCTCATTCCCCTTGGTATGCAGATGTTTCTAACTACTTTGCTACAGGAAAGGTTTTGGCACATTTGTCAAAGAGAGAGAAAAGGAAAATTATTCAACAAAGTGCCAAGTATTGTTGGATAGATAGTCATATTTTCTACATAGGTCCTGATCTTGAGATCAGAAGATGTGTAAGGGAGGATGAAGTCTTCCATATCTTGAAGGCCTGTCATGATGAGCCATGTGGGGGTCATTTTGCAAATAAAAGGACAAGTCATAAGGTGTTAATAATGGGCTATTATTGGCCAACAATTTTCATGGATGCGAATAAGTATGTTCATTCTTGTGACAGTTGTAAGAGAATGGGCCAACCTAATAGATTGGATGAAATGCCTCTTCAATCACAGTTCGTAGTTGAACCCTTTGACAGATGGGCCTTAGATTGTTTTGGGCTTATTAACCCTTAGTCGAGGTAGAAAGCTTACATTTTAGTTTGCACTGACTACATGACAAAATGGGTGGAGGTTGTGGCTTTGGTGAAAGCCAATGACCAAGCTGTAATACACTTCTTGTAAAGAGAAATATTCACTCGTTTTGGAGTAACCGAGGAAATAATCACAGATGGAGGACCGTGTTTTGTGTCACACAAATTTGAATCTTTGCTACAGAAGTACCATATTCAACATAGGATAACTTCACCTTACCATCCCCATGCCAATGGCCAGGTGGAAAGTACCAATAAATTTATTGAAGCTATCCTTACTAAATCAATCAGAATCCATCGTAGAGACTGGGTTGACAGGCTTCCAAAAACATTCTGGGCATATCGCACTACTTGGTGCAATACTATAGGTTTCTCCCCCTATGACTTGGTGTATGGTAAGAGTGTTGTCTTCCCTATCGAATTCAAAATCAAGACTTTGAGGACGGCCATTGATGTAAACTTGGATGTAATAGAAGCCCAAAGGAGTAGACTGAATCAATTAAATGAACTCGATGAAAAACATATAGTTGTAGTGGATCAAATAGGATTGATTTAGCAGCAGCAATCCAAATGGAATGATCAGCTCATCAAGAAGAAAGTCTTCTATAAAGGAGACTGGGCATTATTATATGACTCAATATTCAAAAAAGACTTCAAAGGTAAGTTGCACACAAGATGGTTGGGTCCATATCATATAGACAGATTATTTGATAATGTTACAGTCTGCCTGGTCACCATTGACAAAAACCGTACACCATTATTTTCTAACGGTCACAGGCTGCGACTGTACCACAAGCAAATCTCAAGAGACTTGTTTATTTCACAGGTTGCAGTTGATCCAGGATACCAGTTAGCGCAAGGGAAGGGATATTTCTATGCCCATGTCAATATTTAGAAAGTCACTGTGATTTCCACACAAAATAAATTTTTGTACATAAATAAATTGATGTTTTGTTGTTTTCATTTCTTCTTGTTTTGTTTTCCTTTACAATTGATTGGTTTTCTTTGAAGAATATGTGTGGGAATTTACTTAAGGAGAAATGGTCATGATTGGGCCTGACGACCATTAGCCCCTATTTCAATTTCCTGCTTTGGAAAAATATCCTTGAAGAAGAAAATAATTTGAATGATGAACAGTTCAGCGCAGCTGCAACTCCATAAAATTTTCCTATTTTCCCACTCCGCACAGCTGCAACTCCATAAAATTTGCCTATTTTTCTCGTTTCGTGTAGTTGCGACTTCGTAAAATTTGCCTAGTTTTCCCATTCCATGCAGTTGTGACTCCGTTAAATTTTCCTATTTTCCCATTCCACGCAACTGCAACTCCGTAAAATTTTCCATTTTCCCTATTTCTCGCGGCTGTGACTCTGCCAATTTTTGCAGACTTTTCCTATTTCTTGCAACTATGACTCCACCAATTTTAGCAGAGTTTTCCTATTTCTCACAACTGCGACTCCACCAATTTTAGTAGAGTTTGTATACCTGTCATTATACCCATGCTTCGTTAACTATACATCCGCACGATCTAAGGGGTACTCGATCTTATCTTAGAGCTGTCATGTTTTTCCTAATTTGCGTCCAAATCTTACCAATGATTCCCTGCTTACGACTGTCTTAACTTTACTGGGCCTGTAAATTGTTGACCTAATACCAGCATTTAGAAAGAGAGGAAACATGGGTATCCCAACTCGACATGAACCTACAAACACGCAGGAATTGCACAGAAATGCTAAGGTTTTTGCCATCTTTGAAGCTGCTAGCTGGACAAATTTTTTCCAACGTCTAAGTGGTTTTCATCAAGAAACCACTCTACAGTTTGCTCTTAATCTCACGAAAACCCATTAGAAGGTCAGGGGTTTACATATAGAAGTTACTGAGGAGATTGTAGCAAAGGTTATGTGCCTTCCTCAAATTGGAAAGGCCTAGTTTGCAAGAAGAATCTGCAATGCTGCTGCAATGCTGGAGTTTCTGCTAGCTGGTGAACAGGTCTACCAAGCAAAGAGGGGGGTAGCATTACAATCACTGCCTCACCCCTGGAATGAAGTGGTGGTCTTCTTGAATAAGTACATTACATCTGAAGGTAGGTATCAAACTGTGTATTTCTCTGAGTTCCCTCTACTATCTCATTTACACCATAGAGTTTTACTCAATATTCCTTTTTATCTATTTAAATACCTACATCACATGCATGGATTTTTAAGATCATCCCAACACCCATATTCTTCCCTCACCCATCACGGCCTGATCAAACTGCTTATCTTAAGGGCCTTAGCTCAGAGAAACCAAACCTGGGAACAGTTTACTAGTCAACCTCAAATAAACCAGGGACCTGTACTTTTGCATGGTGTTCCAATAGAGGAGGAAGTTGAAGCACCTACACTTTTGTGGTTTGTTCAAATACAGGAAGAAGAGGAGGCACCAGCACAGTTGGGGGGGAATGGAAGAAGAGCAGGAGGACCGAAGTCCCTCCAATTCAGTTGGGAGGGAAGATGAGGCAAAATTAGATAACCAGGAAAAAGAAGATGAGACAGAATCAAATAACCAAGAAGAAGAATCAGGTGAGGATGTAGCAGCAACAAACCCTACAGAGGAGATAGAGAATTTGGGAGCTCCAGTAGTAGAAGCTGAAGCTAGAGCAGCATTGGATGTTATGATAGTTGAAGCTCAAGTTGTAGGAGCTATGATGAGATAAGGAGATGTAGAGGTTCTCACCATTGAATCCTCTCCAGAATGTATGGGAACTCTTATTGAGGAGGAAACAGAGATGGAAGAGACCAGAGAGGATGCTGAAATAAGAGACATTCCTTCTACATCAGTTCCAGAATTGGAAGCCCCTCTACCACAAAGGAAGAGAAGATCAAAAGAGGAGGTACGAGAATCACGACCAGTGAGAAGAAGGAGAACCACATCTATCCTAGCAGCAGAAGTAGTAGGGGAAAGATGGGAAAACATCGAAGAAAACATTGAATTTCCCATCTTGACACCCAAGGAAAATGTTTCCCCACAAGAACTTGTTGTAGAGGAACCTCAAATTGAGGGACTTTTGTTTGAAAATGGTATGTTAAAGGAAGAGGTGCAAGTTCTCTGAAAGGAAGTGGAAATATGGAAGGAAACATGCAATAAATAGGTGGAAAGGAGATTGCACACACTGGTAGAAGCTGCAGATCAAGTCGAAGGATCACCTCCAGTTGAGGAAGGTGAAGAATTGGAAAAAGTAGTTTGCCCTACGCGTGGAGAAATTTTTAATCAATCAGGATACAAAGTCACAGTGTGTGCATTTGTGGCACAAAAACCCACACATGCAGTTGGAGAAGAGAAAGGAACATCTGCGGTGAAATTGAGGGATAAAGAAGAACCAGAAGTGGAAATGATCCCCAATGTAGAGGTAATGGAATATGATCAATTGAAATCTCAGCCATAGGGTGTTGTTACACAAGAACCAACAACCCTAGAAATTTTTGTTGAAGCTTCTACTCAATTGGAAGTGAGTGAGCCAGAGGTCGATACAATCCCTAACCTGAACTTAGGAGTTTTTACGATGACCCTAGAACAATCTCAAGACATGGAACTAGTGGAGGGAGAACTTCAGCAATAGGAAAATGTTGAAGTTGATCAGGATGTTGTCACACAAGAACCAACATCCTCAAGAAACCTTGCTGAGACTCCCATCCAGCTACGGACAACTGACCTTGAGGTGGACATAATTCTCGATTTGGAACTAGGAGAAGATGAGAAGATGCAGTCCCAGCCATCAGGGGACACTAAAGCATTTGGGGACCAGTCTCATCTATCTAGGGACACTGAAATACTCATGGATCAGTCTTATATTTCATGGGATATGGAAGTAACTCAAGAGCAACCCAAGCAGCCAGAGGAACTAGGAGAGCAGGAAGTTGTTACACAAGAACCAGTATCTCTCCAGCTCCCTATTGAAGCCACATCCGAGAATCAAGAAGCTGCAGTTGAGACTCAAGAATATGTTGAGATTGGAACACAAGAAAATGTTGTCACACAAGAACCAACATCTTCACAATTGGCTATTGGAGTTGACAAAAAAGTGCTTTAGGAAGAAGGTGTCATTACACAAGAACCAGCATCCTCAGAATTGATTGCAGAAGTACACTTGCAGGTAGAAGTTGTTGATCCATTGGTAGAAGAGGAAGTTGTTTCACTTCTGATACAGAACAATCATGCTAAAACATTGGATAATAAGGTATGGACGCAATCTTCCTAAGACTTTGTCAATTTAGATTCTGATGAGGAGAAGGACGCGGGAGAGGAAATGATTCAAGGTCTAATAAAAGAACTCTCACTACTAAAAATAGAAGTAAAAAAATGGAAAATTGAGGTGGATAGATATCAAAAAGGAATGATCCCCCTTGTTCAGCATAGGAAGACTATCAGTGAATTGAGGGAAATATGGGTAGAAGAACTAATATTCCAGAAGTTTCGTTGGGAAGAAGTACAGAAATAATTGAAGGATTTGACGAAATTCAAGTCCATGCAAAAGGAGAAAGACCAACTATACATTCTCTCCCACAAATTGATAAGCTCCAGAGCTCCATCTGATCCCTCTTATCATGTATTTTTATATGAACAGTTCACTTGGTTTAAGTTGAAGGAATTAAAATAAGGGAGACCTTACAAAGTAGCATCTTCTGACCAGTTTCTAGAAAGTTTTATGAAAAGTAGCTTAACCGAGCAAAATCTTCTATGTGAGCTTTATTTACATGAAATGGATTTCCCCTTAGATCGATATTCAAATCTTGCTCCTTACCTAGGTGATATCCAGTTGAGGGATTTTGCTTCTTTTGTCAGCTACCATGTGCAATGGGAGGATTCATTTCAGATAGTTTTTCAAAATGAGGCTTTAACTCTAATATCTAGATTCGGTGTGAACCTCAATCCCCTCTCCTTCTTCGTACTCATCAAGAATAGAGGCTTAAATCCCCCATCCAGACTCAGCAGCTGGTCGAAATTCAGGAGAAAGTCATTTCCACTTGTGTTAGCCAGATTTCCAGGTAGTAAAATTTGTCTTTGGAAGGCAATAAGCATAGGTGGTAGGCTTCTCCTTCATCAATAAATAAAAGGGACCCCTATTTATTTAATAATTTTAAATAGGATCTTCAGAGGGTTGAGCGGTACGTCGATTGTATGAGAAAATGTGGAGTTAACTGGTTGGGACTTAAATTCAAATTCCCACTTATTTGGTGGCCAGCAAAACCATATAGGGAGGATTTTTCATTGACAAAAGCATAGGAAAGGCAGTGTTGTAAATATTGGGTTGCCCATAATGGGTATCTAGATGGGAGGAAATCACCTGAATCCTCCTACAACTTTTCATCTCTCCATGAGCGAGGTACAAGTCAAGACTCTGATTCAGACTAGTGGAGGTTGTTGCATGAGGACATGAAACAAAGCAGTTGGGGGGAGACATTGGGTCCCAAAATGCCCCTTTTTAACCACATCCATTATACCCTGTTTGTCTTGTCTTACTACATTCTGCACACCAAAAAAATGTTCCTTCCTCACTTGATCCCTTAATCTTCACAGGTATGATTAATTATTGTTTCATCTTATTAATGCTTATGATTTCTATAATTGGGACTTTGCTTCTTGAATTATGCTAACACATTATGATTTTACAAAGATAGTGCAAGCTGTGAGAGAATACAGGTGTAGCAGTCCAAGTGGTCCAAAGAGGAGATAAGCATTCATTACCAGCTGTGACCTACCAGTTCCGTTTCTACACGCGGATCCAACTAAGGGTCATCATTCCACGCATGCTGCAATAGACATGGCAGCAACAGACTTAGCTGCAACAATGTGCTACTGCTTAAAGTTAGCTGCAATCATCAGGGAATCTCATGAATTGGGTCTGTTATTCATTTAATGGTTTGGGCAAGAGAATTTCCTATATTCCCTACTTCTGTTTAATTCCACCCACAGTTGTAGCAACGCATGTAACAGGGTAGCCTGAAGATCGTGGATCTTCATGGCTGCTCAATATTAGTGGGTGAGGGTTACGATTGTTGATTTATAAGTATTTGGAAACATTTGGAGCTAGAGGTTGGATAATGTCATATTTTATTATGTGATCTGTAACAGAGACTGTACTTTCATTCCACCATTTTAATACAAGGAGCAGGATTCTTTAGACCTATGGGTTTTAACTTGTGCTAGTTCTGGCGTCTTTGTTCGAAGGTTGGGCCCGCCTTCCCATAGAGATCGCTGAGTTAGTTAGATGTTTTGTTAATTAGTTTTGTTGTGTGGAGGTTACATTAGATGCACTTGTATTAGTAGCTACAACAATAATTTTTAATCGTTGTGTTTCCTTGAATACTCAGTACTTGCATTTCCTTTAAGTTGTAGCAGTGTGGTGTGACAGTCAACTGTGTAGGTTAATTTCCTTTATGCATGTGTGTAATAGCTGTAACAGTCAAGCTATTCATTATTTCCTTTCAATTACCTGTATTGCTCAAGTTTGCTAATTTAGGTAGACTATATTTTAGAGTTGTTGATTCTATTTCTGTTATTTCTTATTCCTAGATTAAGGTTGGATTAAACTAGTCACAATGGATTTGCATATAGTCTGGTAAATTAGGATTTAACTTTCTGCAAAAGTAAGTCTATATATTTATTTCATGATTCATTCATTGCTGGATAGACGTTGTAGGAAGTGATTGCAATTCTAAATTCTTAGATAGGTAGTTTAGATCAATTTAGATCAGTTTAGATATGTAGGATAGTTTATTCAGCTCATCAACTAATTAGTGTTTAAACACAGACATTGTGAATTATATTTGAAATAAAAGACTTCCCTGGGTTGACAATTTATAGTGAGCATTCTGCGTGATGTTTTAAATTAACTAGCATATAGAGTGACCAGCAATGATTGTACAAAAATGAGATCAAATGTGTAGGGCCTTCAGTATGGCCTCTTCCTCAGTTTGGGACAATGAGGTTTCCACATTTTTTGGAATTGTGTATTGGAGTGATTTGATGAACCAATCTGACAAACGCTAAGGTTGAATGTCTACTTTCCATAGTGTGTGTCATCTACATCACTCATGGATTAGGTATACTATGTGGGTAGAGGTATTCTATCGAAATTCTATGAGAATCTTGAAACCGAGATCGTGGCGTATGGGAAGCTGAAAGTAAGTGAGAAATGAGGTGGAAATCATCCCAAATGTGGTATGGGATTCCATCGGTAAACTCATATACCATTTTTTAGTGGTGCATGTAAGGGTTCGCTGGAAGAGGTGAATCCTCACTAAGTCATCCACTGTGTTATTGGAGGAACGCCATAAGTGGAAAGACATGAAATGGTTTGTGGGATCGTTTCCTTATTTCTCTTCAAACTAAGTTATTTATGAGAGGAACCTATCAGAATATCTAGACATGTTGGATCATGTGCTATGGGCTCATTGATCAACTTAGGTAAATCACGGAGATTCAAGCTAGTCATGAAAGGTAGGTTGGAATTAGGTGCCTCCATCATATGTTGTGTATTATTTCCTTGAGGAGGATAACAAGGAGTATGTGGTGATGATATATGTCTTTGACGTGAATAATAGGATGTTGTGTGGACTCCTCCCAAAGAGGGAGAAGAAGAGGGGGGGATTTCCTCCATGAGGTGGAAATAAAGGGATGCCTCTTCCATAAGACAATGAAGTAAAATTATATAAATTCTCTTCAATGGAAGAAAATAAATCATGTAAGGATAAATCTCTCCTAGAGGATCCAATCAATGTTTCCTAGGAGCGACCTTGATTCAATTATCTTCCTCATGAACCACCACTCGAGAGAGGGGAAAGGCCTTTCATTCAATGGTACTTCCTTAGGTGGTTTTGTTTCTAAATAGTGGAAGTCTTGTGTACAAGTGAGAGTGATGTTGGGAATAAACACACTTGAACAAATGCAAAAATATGACAACCACAATAGATGCAAATGGTGAAAAGTGATTGAAATGTGATATGTCAGTTTAGTGCAAGTGATCCCACATGTAAGTTCCTTTTAATTGTGAGTTATGTGAACTTGTATTTAAAAAGAAAATAAATGTAAATTCCCTAGAGACCTAACATCCTTCCTCTAAAATAATACTGGGCCTTCTAAAATTACAATGGTGGTAATAATCGGATCCACAAAATGATTGACTAGTGAAGGAAAGATAGATTCAATTATACCCGCAATGGGGATATGTTTCAAAATAATTGGCAACACTTCTGTGATGTCCCCGATTTTGACCCCAGTTACATTAAAAGGTACATGACGTATATATTGTAGTTAATCGTGGTGAGGAGATACAAGAAAAATCCCCACCATCGATTTGGTTGTGTATGTTCCGGAAATAGGGATCGTTGTCGATGGTATATCGTGCTATCCGTCACATTATAGTTTTGGCATCATGTAAATACGCACATTAATTAAAATAAACCTACAACCAGCTACGATGGTGCAACCTTGAATGAAAAGGGCATGATTCCTAAGGTTAAGGGGGGGATTGTCTAACCCGTGGGAGTCACTGGGATTTTTCCATGTGTTGGCCACCCATTTAAAAAAAAATTGTCTATTAGTTGGGAGAAGTTATTGCTGAGTAGTGGTGGGTGTGGCGGGACTGTCAGTCCTTGCCCACATGCCCACTCCACCAACAGGCTCTCCTCTTCACGTCACGTGGGGGCAGAAGAAACATTCTTTCCATCCACACTACTCTCCCATGATCCCACTCCTTCAGAGGCTTTTGGTCTTGCTCACACTCACATAGGGGGTGCTGGTGTTTTCCTCCCACCACGAGTTTGTTCTGGGAATCCTCACATAGAGGGTTGCTCTGTTCACTCCCCTCACAATCTTCCCCATCGTTTCGCTGAATCCTCATGCACAGGATCGAAATGGGATGGTTTTTTCTCACACAGGAGTTGGGGACTGTGATCTCATGCGGTGACCTAGAAGGTTGGCCTGAGAGGCACGATTCTGTTGTGTGTATGCTTTACTTGTCTAAGCTAGGAATCCATCTTCTTCCCCATCTACAGACTGTGTAAGGTTCCCGTTGTTTCATTATGGGACTGGGTTGTTGATCTTCCCTGGTTTTGGGTTGCTGTGTATGCAAGTACCTTTTTGGGTTGCTGCTTAGTTGTTTTGGCCACGCTAGGGCCAAGAACAACTCTGAGTGGCCTTGCTGACTTGAGCCGTGTTCACCCTTTTTGTTTGGGGTTGTCACCCTGTCATATTTACCTTCTTCACCGAGTTGTGGACTGCTTGTTTTATTGTGGGTATGCAGTGGTGGGTCTTCGGACTATTTAGAGTAGGATTAGAGGCTGGGTATGCTTGAGAAAACTAGTTTTTGGATCCACTCAGACAGAGTTAGACTGCTGGCTTTCTTCTCCACAACCCTTGAAGAGTATTGGAAAGGGAAGTCAGGGCCTGAGGGACTATGAAGCAGTGAAAGGACTGATCCCTGGTGTTGGGTGTGTGGATGTCTTAGGAGTCAGGTTAACTCTGGTGTAGGCATCCTTAGCTCTCCATTAAGGCCACCAACTTAGCATTTAGCCTTTCCTAGCTCCTTGACGGCCTGATAAACCCTATTGTGTGGGGTTGGTTGATTTGTGTACCTTGGCTATGTGTAAGACTGCTTGACCCTTATTCCTTGAGGAATCATGCCCAGCTCGGGGGTAGCAGTGTTGCTAAGATATTGACGAGCAGGCTGGCCTATGGTTGGGTGGAATGTTGCAGCGATGTAGCTGGTTGCGGGACAAGATATTTATAAGATAAGCATTCTTGTCCATTTTGCTTCTACATTTACATTTCCTATCTAATGTCTAATGAATCATAATGATGAACATGCTGATGCTGGAATGTTTGTTTGATGCTGGAATGTATATTTTGCTTCTGCTGTATGTTGAGTAACTATGCATCCTTGTATGTTTTATGCATCTTAGCATGTTTTGTGTTCTAAGCATTTCATATCAGAATTATATGTGTGTTCATCTTCATGGGGATATTTGCTCGGAGATTTTTGTTTTGTTTGGTAGCATCCTCTTCGTCGGTTGGAAGGTTGAGGACGTTACAGAATGCTATCAGAGGTAAAGGTTGCAGCATGGGCCTGAATGGGCCATAAAAGTTCAACTAGTAGATGCAGGTTGCCTTCTGCCCAGCCAAAAAAAAATAGAAGAAAACATGTGCATGATAAGAGAATTTTGGAAAATATCTCTAAGTATTGGGATCATCGTCGTCAAAGGACTTATTCCGAAGTCCCGCTGATGCATCAGATCACCTAAGCAGAAGGCCGTCCGACGAGGACCATAGAATAAAAAAAAATCTCGGAAATTTTCTAAGTATCCAGACTGTCGGCCGTCAAAAAAATTTAGAGGATTCCTCCTCCGATGTAGCAGAATTTTTAGTTAGAAGGACCTCCAATATGGGCCACTGGCGGACGGTGAAAGGAGAGGAAACTTCCATCGAAAGACCGTCGAAATGGCGGTGTAAAGGAGTTGATGGAGTCGCTGCAGTGTCAGCGGAGAATAGTAGATGGAATGTCTGATGGAGCATCACGGGAAAACAACAAGAGAAAGAAATACTTTTTCAAAAAATTTGTAAGTGTTGGCTGTTACGAAGAGAAATTTCTATGGCTTGGGGTACCACAATAGACAGCTAGACTCCAGAAATCAATCTTTCCCAATATGCAATAGAAATAAAATGTCTAACACTAAAGGATCGAACCTCGTACCTTATTCCGGACGGTTGAAGTAGATCCCCGTTGAGTTTTCCAATCTTCAGCTTGAATTGATGTAATACTTCCTCAACAATAAGTAAACAATACAAGCATACTATATATCATGGTGTTAGATCTATTCTAGCATATATAATCAATAATGTAAAAGCATTTGACATATTCCAATGGATACAATATTCATTCAAATACACATTACTGGATAGGAAAAGATATTTCTATCATATATGAATCAGAGATTACAAGTGACAACCTCTGACGGCACGTCTGTGAACCGGAGAAACTGAATCCCCCACTTGGGCCTCCACCACCTCAATCCTCCATCACTCAGATAGAAAGCTCACTAGAAAAAGGGAAGCTTGGGAAGAACACAACAGTGCTCCAAGGGACAAAGGGATGCAGACTCAAGCATAAGTTCTGGAAACAATGGACTATAGTTTCGTTACTCTCAATTCTCTCTTATGCTTTCAATGTCTCAAGGGGTTCCTTATATAGCTTTTCAAAGGGATACTGAAAGGTCGAATCTGTGCGATCTCAAGGCATATGGAAGGCCAGGATTCATATGAGTCAAATCCAAGTCAAGGAATGCTCCAAAAGGATTTGGATTATGTACACATCCCTATGTACCCGACTATAGGGGGAATATCCACGTATGTACGTGGTTATC